>JAOQGH010000023.1:67933771-67951859 GCA_025769975.1 Gallinago jamesoni
GGGAGGAGGAGAGGGAGAATGGCAACAATCTCGCAGAGCTCCCGTGTTACCGCTTGGGAAAAAATAGCTGAGAGTTTGCAAAGTAGTGAAGAAGGAGTGAAAACCGAGAAGATCTGCTGACAGGCGGCTCCAGCAGGCACACACTGCCTCGTTACGTGGGGCCGCGAGTCGGGGCGCAGGGGCGGCGGGGGGTGCTGCCCTCCCGCGCTGCCCGCAGTAAACAGGCAAGTATTTCTGGAGCAGCTGCCCCTGTAAGAGGAGAGGTGCCTGTTGCTGTCCTGCAGAGCCACCGCTTCAGGGGAGCGTGCCTCTCGCCCCCCTGACACTCGCCCATCTCTACCCCTCGTGGTGCCCAGCCTTCGCTCAGCAAAGGGTTCTTCGGGGCCAAAGCCCGTGTTTAAAGGGAGGATATTTTGCCGAGGTGGGTCTGCAAGGAGTGGGACTGCATGCCGTCTTTCGCCTTTGAAGATGAGCAGCCATCAACGTGACCTCAGCCACAGGATACACAGAAATTAATATAGTTTGCTTGATGTTCAGATTGGTGCTATTCTTAGCAGTGGGCAGGTCTAGACACGTTTTACAGAGTTTGATTATGCAAATTCCAGTTCAGACATATTATGCTAAAATTCAGTTCTACTCCCCATATATTCAGTTACCATCCTCATCATTAGACTGTCCAAGTATCTTCCACTATTGCTTCATGCACTACAATTAACACTTATCCCCCATTTATGCTCTCATCTATTCCCTCAGAAGGATATGTGCGCGGGTTTT
This sequence comes from Gallinago jamesoni, assembly GCA_025769975.1. Lineage (NCBI taxonomy): Eukaryota > Metazoa > Chordata > Aves > Charadriiformes > Scolopacidae > Gallinago > Gallinago jamesoni. The sequence continues at coordinate 67,934,546 of JAOQGH010000023.1, forward strand.
GATATCTTAAAAGTAACATGGGTGCACACACTGTTGCACGGCCAAAGCGTGTATGAAATAAGCTGCCTCCCCGGAGCAGAGACTGTTTCATTTCGTGTTGGTTGCTTGTTACTGAGGGAGGTTGCACGGGCTGGCTCCTGTGACACATCTCACTCCTGTTATTGCTGAAGCTCATACCATATCCAAAGACCAAGTCCTGCAGTCTCTGCCAAGAGGCTTCCTCCAAACTGGTTTTAAGATAGAAATGCCTCTCTGACCCTTGAATATTTTGACTGCGTGCCTCATTGCGTGTGATTTATCTATGGAGAGGGTGAGAACTGGGTGTTTAATATGACTGTGGCTGTACCCAATGATGCCTTTACTCCCATTCCAGGCTACTATTCGCAGGACCCAGTAGGATCAATGAGCTCATATGGTGAGATCCCATTTTATTTCACTTTAATTCTGTTAGACTGGAAATGTGCTAGTGGTTTGGCAGGAACACAGGGACCTGCAGAGACGTGCCTCAAGTGACTTGTGTAGATATTCATGACAGCCTAATACTTCTTAGAATAGTGAGTTTACTCTTGTTTTCTTCCTTTCTATTAAGAAAATGAAAGATAATTTATATTATATAATCCCAACAAGGTCTGGTTTTCTTCCAGAGTAGGAATAATCTTTGATTCCTCTTTCAACTTCACAGATAGCCATCGCTTAATGAAATTGGGCATATATCACCCTTGTATCAAGCGTGTTCTAATGTTATGTGACAAACTGAACCATGACATGGTTAAACCAAGTGCTCAGAACAGCTTATTTGTTCAGCAGTTAATTTCATGTGTTCTTTGATGCCCTGGGTAATTTCTGCTGGCTTCTAGCCAGAGCTAGAGGTGCAAAATTTCTGAAAGCATCATTCCTTCCCAAGGTTTTTCAGGTTTTCATGTAGTTGTTACTTTTCTAGTAACTGAAATTTGAAACACCAATGTGGGCTACTTACTGGAACCAAACCAAAATTTTCCTAACTTTAGGAATGCAAATTATATTGTTTAGTTAGGAAATCAGGTGTATATTTGTAGTAGAAATAATGGAAATACTAGTGTTCAATGCTGGGTGGTTTAAGAATACAAGAGAGACAAACTCTGCAAGAAAAGTAATGTCTTCTAGCGGCTTGTCTAATTATGTCACTAAAGATTTTGTGTTTATATATGTGTTCTTTGGGTATGAATAATGAAAATAGATCTAACAGCTAATACTAAACTTTACTGCATGAATTTTAATAACACAAAGCTGAAAGTTTTTCAGTGAAGTAACTTCATGTGAAAGGCTTAGTTTTCATAGAAGTAAAATTGATTTGTTGATGTTCAGCAGCTACATCCTTTAAGAAAATAACTGAGAGATTCTCTCACTGTTCCTTCCAAGAGAAAGTACCTCTTCTGTGTGAAAATCTTTCCTTTTAATTTTCCCAAAGCTTTTCAATTTTTTGCACAGCTATCCACAGGAAAGAAAAAAAAAGTTGAAAAAAACAGCTTCATATTCTGAAGTTTCCAGGTTTTCTCACAGAACCTCAGACCTTTAAGCAGCCTGCAGGGGCCTGGCAGAAGTGCTGTACCTCTCATGTAGTGATCAGCAGAGAGGTTGCTGCTGGCTGGAGCGTGTGGCAGCTGTATGAGAAGGTAAGACTGGTGGTGTTACCTTGCCTCCTCCCCTTCACTTGTCTGGAATATGCTGTGGAAATACTCCTGTACCCTGAAGAAATTGTGACCATGCTTGGCTAATGCTCAGGATTCAATCAGATTTGAGATTTTTTACATCATCCTTATCCTTGTGGACCTGCTCAAAGTTTAGATCTGATTTCAAGTCTTGAAAGTGTTGAGATGTGCAGTTTCGTTCAAACCTGATGTCTGAGGTCGCGAGTGACTAGAGAGTTTGTAGGTAGGTCCCAGTGGAGAAAATTAAACTGCAGTTGATAGTTCTGCCTATGCTAAGGTAGGCTGCCCTTTGAACACCCTTCCAACTTTTTTACGAATATGTGAGAGAGGTTCAGGCTGGAATCAGATCCAAGTAATCTAGGTGACTCAGGACATGCTTTAGCCAAGAGCTGTCAAATATGACATTGCTTGACTACTGATATGTGAGGTGTTTTTATTTTCCTCTATTTATCCCATTAGTATTAGTCTCAGCATTAACATTAGCATTAGTACTACCTTTCTGTTAAAGGACAACAGAACCCATGGCCAGGAAGAACGTAGGCAAACGCCCTGTCCTTGAATGAATGACTAAGTTGAAAGGTCTGGGGCCACCAGCAAGGACTTTGCTGTCATAAGGTAACCTGTGACCACTGACTACATGTGGCCACAAAGGCTTGGGCTGTGCTTTGTGCTTGGAGGCAGTCTGTCTGGCAGAGAAGAGAACATGTGACAGTCATCTGTGTCCTTGGGGACTCCCGGCCTCATCCTTGGGTTGAAACCTACCTCCAGTGAGTCAAATCTGGATGGGGATATCCCATTCTTCCTTCCTCTGGCTTACTGCCTGGAAAAAATCCCAGAGCCCTGCTTCCTCTCGGTGGTGTGGGGCTGCAAGGACTGGAAATTCCCCCTTAGTGGAAACTGTGTCACAGGGTAGCACACCCTGGGGCTGATGCAGGTTTCATGTCCAACTGTTGGCCAGGGCCAAAGGAGAAGCCTGTGTCATCTCACTGGGAATGGGGATGGTCTGGGAATGGGGGAGCTGCACTGGAGAGCTCACTTGTCTGCTTGCCCTGTGAGCCCTCGCTGGTGGCTGGGAATGCTGGTGACCATGCAGCTTTTTAGGTCATCTTGGAGTGTTATATTTGCTGGAAAAAATTAATCTGGAGTTGACCTTTCTGCCTGTGCTAGAGTAGGCTACCCTTTGAATGGCCTTTTGGCTTTTTGGGAATGTAGCAGCAGTGATTAGTGCTGTGAAACTGATCATGGCTTGATTTTAGGAGACATAGGGTCTTCCAGCTAATTCATACAGCCTCGCAATGGAAAATTTCATTTTTCCAGCTGATGCAATGACTCTTCAAATCAACAGCTATTTTGCATATACTTATATTAAAGTAATGGATATATGTAAAAACTTTTTTTTTTTTAATTTTCAGAGTGGTAAGAGGATTACCAATGTACATGAAAAAATATGAATTAGTAGCTGATAACATTGAAAGCTTTGAAATATCTTACAGCAGAGCACATTAGAGATAAATACCAGAAATGAGAAAAATCATAGTTAGATGAAGTATTCAGTTAAGCGTAACCTGAAAAGACCTAAAAGTGGGTCTGCTTTGTTACCACCACTACCTTATTGTGTCAGGACCATTTTGATCTACAGCGTGGGCTTGAATTGGGAGACACAATGAATTTGAAATATAAATCCCTACAGCTTAAGTTGAAGAGCTGCTTTAACATATTTCTATCCACCGTGACATGAGGTCACACATAGCAACTGATAACATAGATATTAAACCTCATTTTAATATGATATGTCTTTAATATCGCCTATTTTTTATGGTCTGAATGTTGCCTCAAGATATCCTGGCACATGTGCAATGAAATATCCTTACAAGAAAATGCACCAAAATCAGGGCTAATTGTCAGGAATTTCTTCTTGCTGCTGACAAGACTACATAGAATCACAGAATGATTTAGGTTGGAAGAGACCTTATAGATCATTTAGTTCCAAACCCCCTGTCTTGTGCAGGGACACCTTCCACTAGAGCAGGTCTGCTGGTGCTGGTGCAAACGGGATGTCCAGATGCAAAAGAATGGCCAGGAAGCTACAGGCAGTTTAGGTTTATATGGTCATATGGACAAGCATAGGCATGCTGCTTCTCAACATTCTTGGCTGTGTGTTGGCCATCACTTGGAGTGAGCCATCTTTGTTATCTGAAAGGACCGTCGATATCCTAAAGAGTCCACATTTTTTTGAGTGACTCTCATTAAAGATCATTCTATGATTCTGTGATTCTATGTCCAGAAAATGAATGTTCACGGGAAATCTCTGAAGTGTGCTCTCTGAAAAACGTAATACTTGGGTTTACTCTTCATCAAAACTGCCCACTGAAATCAAATACATGGAGAGTTCACAGAGTTCCTGTGGCAGGACTGTTCATGTGACTTTTGTCAAACTGAGAGTTTAGGACAGTTTTGATACAGGGAGTGTTTGTAAAATTCATTCTTTAATGAGTTTCACTCAGTTAGATGTGTTTGAGGGAAGCCCGTTTCTTGACAGTAAGCTGCAGAGCTCCATTGGTAGGTTGAGAACAGCAGATTAGCAGAGAGAGAGTAAAACCACCTGGCAGAGAAAAAGTGTACAGTTAGAGAATGAAGTTACATTTGCATAAAATGAATGATCATACTACGTTCCGTACCTGAGCTGGCCGTTCAGTTGAAGAAAGCTTGAAGCACCTACATGGCTTGAGACATTAAGAAATTATATTATTTAGCGCAGGTAACACATGCTAGATTATAGCCCAGGAGCTATGCTGTACAAATTGGGGGTGGATTTTACAAGTGAACTGCAAAGAGGTTTAGAGATCCTGGACGGATACAGCAATGCATGAATAGAACTTCATGAGGACATTGCTTCATGGTTATGTAATGGAATCGGTAGCTGTCTATAATTGTCCAGTTGGACTACTTAAATGAACTAAATAGCTAATTGAACCTGTCTCATGTTATAAACTTTTTTCACTGATCCCTGTAATGTCATCAGGGCTAATTTTAGCTGCCATTTTCCCGGTGAAAGTATTTACCAACACGGTGTCCTCAGCCTGTTGTAGTACAGGAAGTTGGGGCTGCACAACATCTCTTCAGGCTGAATGCTCTCCTGTCAATGAGATCAAATTATAAGTGGCTGCACTAATCTGCCTATCATCAGAAATAGCCAAAGAAAAATGCACAAATGTAAACATAAAAGAGAACTCTCATAATTTGCATACTTGTCATAGTTTACCACAAATCATCCTAAATGTCAGCAGGCTTGGTCTTTTTGACGCGATCTGGAGGCTGGCTTTGCTTGTTAACATCTTATCTTCTCACAAGATACTGTATATTAGTGAAGTTAATTGACTAATCATTTTCATCACTGGGAGTGTAAGTAAATAATTCCATCTATTCCTACCTAGGCTTCTGTTTACGGTCCGAGGGTGCCAAGCATTCAGACTAAATGAAAATATACCCTCTAGTAACGATGCATGGCATCCCCCATAACAAGCTGCAGAAACTCTCCGAAGCATTGCTGTTATGTTGTGGGGAATCCTGAGAATCTTAAGCTTAACTCAGCATGCCGGCCAGCCTCCCGCAGGGCGGCCAGGCAGAGACTGGGACGGCAGGGGGACGCATCTGGGCAGCCCCGTGTTAGAGCACCGGCATCTGTCATTTTTAGGGAAAGGGGGCAGGTCTGCAAGTAATGAATTAGCGGTGGCTGGGAATGTGCATGAGACAATGTGGTAACACACGCTTTCAGCTAGATGAGAGGAGCTGGAGGGTTATCTAATAGCTGGTGTTTTCCATCCTTTGACTGTCCCTGCATCATCAGCCATAAATATTTTCTTCCTGTGACCAGTTTTTCCTAAAGTTGAGGAAGGCAAATTTGCTGCTTCTTCTTCCTTCCACATCTTTGCCATCTGGTGCATTAAAGAAAAATTGACTGTGAATTAGACTTTGGGATGTACTCGTGGTTTCAGTGACAAGACTTTGGTGGGGTGAAAATTAGCAGTCCTGAAATTTTGCTTTAATTTGCGGTGACAATTTTCTCGGTGATGTAGCGGCAAGTTATCAGGCTGGTAGCGCCCCATTTGTCCCACAGGAATATAGGACCAGGTTTTTTGCAGCTGTATCTCTTAATTAGTTAGGAGTTGTTTGATATCTCCAGGCTCTCTGTACATTGTGCTCTGTCCTGTTTTTTGGGGGCTTTTTTTTGGGTGAAAAATCTTTGTCTAGAAAAGCATCTTGGGTTTTCTTTGCACACATTGTGTCTAAAAGATACAGCCTGGACACTGTCACCAATTCTTGCCACGCTGGCCCATTTGTATGACTTGCTCCAGAAACCTTTCCCTTCACGCCTCCCCCTCCTGTTCAGAGGAGAGCAGGGTCCTGTGCTGCCTGAGGTATTTCCCTGCTTACTTTGGTTCTGGCCCTTTCTCCTGTGACTTCTGCCATCAAGGGTAACGATTCACGCTGGGGATTTTTTGCCATGCACAGCCACCTGGTTTGGGACCACCAACTGGTTTTTCTGGCTGGGCTGCAGCCAGGAGAGGCAGTGGGTGCTGGCTGTGGGCTCCATCCCACCCAGGGTTCCCAGGTGAGAGTCCTGCAGCGAAACGCCGGGACCAGAATGGTTCAGTCCCTGCCAGATCGTGCCAACCTGGCTGTCGCCAACAGCTTTGGCCACTCTCTGGTGTCAACCAAATTAAATTCTGCTTTTTCCTACTCGTTAGGTCACAAGAAGTTGATGACCGCTAATTTCTTCTACAGAAAACAAACTTTAAAGAACAGATTTTTTAAATTTCAAAAGCTGAATTGTAATTGAAAAAAGTCAAAAGCTAGCCATATGCTTAAGTATCCCTATATTCATCTGCATTTAAGGAGGGGTTTTCTTTAATAGTTAGGGACCTAAGCACTTAGTTAAAAGGTTCTAGTAATGAGGATTTTAGTACACAGAGCCAGGCAACTTGCAATTTTGTGCCCTGAATGTTCAAAATGCATTTCACATGCATTTCACAAAACACAAAGGCCACTTATACTTTAAAGAAATAGTACGTAATTCCACTGAATGTTATCTCACATCTATAGCATGTTCCCATGTCCAAAAAACTCTTAAATTAATTCCCCAAATGAAGTTCTGTTGCACGTTTAGCTTATAGATGGTCTTAGTTTGTGAGATGTGTACTATTTTTCCTCTCATTTTTGCATGCAAAAAAAAGTCTTTTATGTAGTTATATCAAAACACAGTCTTGTATGCAAGTCGTATTTGATTCTGACCAAGTTGTCCTCTGAGGAGCAGGGTTGTGTAAAAAGTGTAGGGGGGGAGGAAGCTAAATGTAACATTTAATGGGAAGTCCATTCAAACCCTCCAGCAACTGGAACTAATGGGGACAGACAGGGTTGTGAAATGTGAGCTTACAAGATCTCCACTGAGAGATATCCGTTCCACTTTGTCCTCCCAGGCCTTACTTCCCAGAGACATTAAGTTCTTTTCTTTAAATCAGTTCAGATATTTATGAATAAGAGCAGTACCACGGTGATTTCTTTCTAAAGGTATTTCTGGAAATCCGGGAAATCTTTCCAAACAGAGAGTGTTTCAGGCTGTTGGCTTTCTGAGGTAACATGTTGCTTCTGTTTTCTACCCAGTGCAGTGAATGGGTCTCTGACTGTCGTTTTATTCACACAGAAAATAAAACAACATTTTTTTTATGTCTCCTTAAAGACATGAGCTTTAATAATAGAAGTTTGTTGCATTAGAATTGGTAACAGCATTTTGGGCAGAGATTTCTGTGGAAGGACAGCACAAATTATTGTAGCTGATGAAAGAGAGGACATTTTAACAAAGGAAAATGTCTGCAGATGAGCATTTATTGCAGGTGTCTGAGTAATTCTGAGTTGTTTATGTGTTGGGCACTGAACACTGCACCGTCAGAATACTTTGAACATCTGAGCATCTATGAACATCTGAACACTTGATGTAATGGGGAAATTAAGTAGAGACACTTCCATGTGTTCTTCCTGGTCAGAATTAAATTTTCAGACTGGTGCAATCGATCACCTTGAATAATTGGAAATATGCTTTATTACTTTGGTAGTACCAGAGTAACTTCGAGTCAACCTCAGGACGAACACATGCTGCAACAGTGCCAGCCTCATTCAAGTTACTGAGTACCTTGCAACTCTGGACACAGAGCAGCCCAAATATGCTGAAAGAAACAAAGTAGCCCCGGAAAGTAGAAGACAAAGGAATTCCCCTGTCTGGCAAAAATAAAATCTTTTGACTTCAGAGTGGTGGATGGAAAAGAGAAGGAGTAGGGAAAAAATGACAATCCATTGATGCACCCATGAGGAACCGCAGACATTGCTGAGTGAAGACTAAGAAGAAATGCAGTCTTCTGGGATGCCATGAGGATTTACTCAATTGGATCCTGTGCTCGCCTCTGGGTAATGAGGCATTCCAGGCCAACTACTTTGCATGGATGAGATTTATTATTTTCTTGGCCACCCAGCCAGCTGGAAGACGGCTGGCATGGTAGTGAGAAAGTCTTCTGGACCTAGTCTGGTGTACAGTACCTTTGATATTTATGCTGTTTCCTTATCCTATTAATATCAGAGCTAGAAATTAGGGAAAAGAGAAAGAGTAGGGAAAAAATATGGTAGGCCAGCAAAGGAATTTCCATGATGAAAAACACTTCCTTAAGATTGTTCCCTAGTGGCTAAGCTGCTTCAGTGGCTACAGGAGCAAGCAGGGAACTGGGTTTACTGAGAAGTCTTAAGTGCAAACCAAGGGCACTGCAGACTGTGCTGGGGAAGCTGGAGGCATTTATAGCTGTGGTGCCAAGGAAAACACTTGTAACCTGCATTGAGTTTAAAACCACTGTTTCATTGACTGCATTTATAGCAAAGAAAGATATTTTAGAACAAGAAGTGAAATTTCCTTTAAATCAGAATTAGTACTGTTCTCATCTCTCCACTAACATGCTCAGCCACTTAGACATGGAAGAGAAGAATAAGCATGTACTAGTGTATGTTTTCACTTTCGTACAACAAACTTTAATCAACATACCCACAGCATATAAACATTACATATATCATATCAGTATATGGTTAGAAAATGACATACAGCTGTAAAATAATTCAGATGCTCTTCTGCCTAACATAGTCTTTAAATTACATTAGTGTTTCCACCAAACAAGATCTTGCTTCTGTGATCATCTTTGCTTGAAGATGCTGTGCCCTTCCAAAATGAAAGCTCTTAGTCTTCAAGTAGTGAATGTGTATTATTGCTGAAAATACAAAGCAGTGGAATCCCTCCTTTCATGCAAAATTTAGTGCAATCTTAACAACGGTGTCAGGACCATAATGAAAGCTTTTATGTGGCTGCAACAATACATATGCTGCATAGAATTAATTATCTAGAAGTGAAATGTGTGGGTGATGTCAGCCTGGAAATATCTAATCAAGATGTCTGCTGGTAGGTTACCTTCAAACATGTAACCTACTTAACCTGTAACATAATGAGGATAACTGTAAAGCTTCAAGTAGCTTCCCAGCAACTCTGGGTATTGTTTGGAGATTATTTATGTTTAGCTAGTCTGGTACAAAATTCCAACATCAAATTTTCTCTATTTACAAAATTCTAACTAGTTAGATTCACCTTTTGTGAAGTAATTCAGCAGCACAAGTCTAGAGAAAGTCTTTACTTAAGGGTATTGGGTCTGTTAGGTGCACATACAGGGGGAAACTACACATCCAGCTGTAGGCCAAATATTACATTTTAATATCCATTCATATTGCTTTTTTCCTATATTAGGATGGGTGGTACCGGCTCAGGTGATATAATTAACAAGCAGATGGATAATACCTAGGGAAGTCATTTATGCTTGGTAAAAGATTGTCATGGAGCTGTGGACTGGTAGGTATTATGTACAAGATTTGATCTTCCTGTGCCTAGACTGTCATCACCACCAAATGGCTCAGTAACTTTGAGACAGAGCTGAGACTTTAATATTCTCTGTATATCTTGTTTAATTCTGTTTCTTGCTGCAGGGTCAAAAACACTTACCAGGAGTTGTTTCAGCTGAGCTGCCAAAGCCTGATTTAGCTTCCTTTTTCTGCATGTAACACACACAGAGCAAGCAACTAAAGCAACGGACAAAGATCATTTAAAAACCAAAAAATCTTTCTGGGACAGATACTATGCAAAGTATCTACTTATTGGGCTAGATGAGCAAATGACAGGTATCTCAGAGTTTACATAGTCACCACCTTGTAGACTCTACTGTTGTTCTGTGGAAGCCTGTAATAGCCTGGGAGTGTCATTCTTCCAGGATCAATTTTCTCCTAGTTACTTATCCAGAAATTACAGTCATTCAGCTGGTCAATGTAATTAACAGTTATGTTGTAGCAGAGAAAACACCAAAGAGGGTTGCAGCAACTTAGAACTCTAACGGCACAGGCACCGTGGCTGTCTCAAACCTAGTTTGCAGTACACTGATTAAGAAGGGATCAATTGTATTGGAAAGGTGTTTACAGTCAAAATAAATGAAATAGGATATAGATAATTAGAATGGCCATATTACTGGAAAAGAAACAGGGAGCAAGCTCCTAATTCCATTTGAAGCTAATTAGGTGGCCTGTCACTTTGATAAGATGTTTGGGCTCACAGAATCTGCTTTGTTGAGGGTATTTCTTCTTTAATTGGCCCGTCAATTACAATTTGCCATGAAATGCTGCAACATGCTTACAGCCTGTTTTCAGGCTGTCTTACAAAATGGATCCCAGAAACAGGGTTTTCTTTTTTTTTTTTTTGGACAAAAAAACCCCACAATAAAATGCATACTGGGTGTTATTCTCCTGCTTTGTTTCAACTGTTTTTGCTGTTCACTTTGATGCCCTCACGACTGAGGCTACTGAAGTCTTTCACAACTGCAAAGGTAGGAGTTATGCTTCTAATGCAAGTTGCAATGGAAAATTAGAAGTAAATTGAGCATGGGACATGGGATACAGTGTTGCTTTTTCCTGGGGTGATGAGCTGAGAATGCTAAAACCGAAGGAGAGAAGCAGCAGAATAGGTGCGTTATTGCAACAGGACATTTTTGACACCATTAAGGGTTAGCTGAGAAACTGAAAATTAACAAGTACTTTTTAGAGGGAGCATGGAAATAACCAAGCGTGAAATAGCAATCTATTGACCTCTGGTAACATGATGTCTTGATTTAGGCAACTGCTTTAGGAGCTTGACAAACAACTTAATGCCAGCGATACTGGACTTTTTATGGTAGTTCGCTAGTTACTCAGATGAGGAACGGTCACCATGTGACAAAACATTAACAGCTGACTCAAAGACACTCTTGGTCAAAGCAAAAGCAAGTGTTTTCCATCTTGGTATGATTTGTTTCTGTTTTTCTGGCTGAGGAAAACAGTTTGGCTAAATGCAAAAGTGCTGTATGCTATTGCTAAGGGGCAGTTTTCCTTAAGGAAGTGAAAACTGGGTAGAATTTGCTGTGAATACACTGTTGACAAAACCAATAGTGCTAACCAGTGCATGAATGTAATTCTCGAGTTCCTGGGCATACACTGTCTGTGTTCTCACAGAGCTGCAATAGCCAGTATGTAGTCCCTGTCCTTGTCCTTTCCCTTCGCACCATTCAAGTGGTATGGAAGAGTTATTTTTAAAGAGAATTCTATAGAGAAATCCCCCTTGCTCTCTCTCCAATGACAGACAGAGCTGGAGAGGGCAGGAGCAGCAGTAGGTGCTCTTCAACTTTGTGTGGAATTAAATGGGTGCCGTAAATTCAGGAATAGGTGTGTTATGAATGTGGATGTCAAAACTAAGTCACTATTGGCCTCTAGTAACTCTCATAACTATTAAAACTATTTGAGGTTTCTGGCTAAGCCAAATCCTGTTTCTCTCCTCTTACAAATTGCAGCAAAATGTCCTGGGCTTAGGAGGTGTGAAGCACATTTTGTGAAACAGTTGTTTGAAAGCACTCGGTCCCATCTTGGATCTGAATGGAGAGCAGTCGGCTTTAAGATTTTTTCCAAAGTTTGAGTTAGGTGGAAAAATAGTCTTTTCCTCTCCAGATTTCCTCTCATTTTTCCTTAAGGACAGGTTCTACTAACACACATTCAGTAACTTTCCTCTGCAACAGAATGTTTATATATTTGTGGCCTTTGCTTCGTTTTCAGACTAGAATAGTTCAGCTGGAAGACACCTACAATGGTCGTCTAGTCCGACAGCCATTTTGGGTTTTGGCTGTGACTCAGGTTCAAAGCAAGGTGGCTCCAGCCGCAACTGCAGCGCAGAGTAGTGGCCACTGTGTCTGGTGCCACCACCGTGCACTAACGCTGGGAACCTGCCTCTTATTCTGATGCTATGTCTAGTGACGTGACTTAAAATTTGATTCCGGTAGGAGAAGTAAAAACGCTAAATAAATTGGTGACTTAAAACCTTACACGCTCACCAGTCCCTTGAATAGCTGTTTACACTCCTTTTACTATAAATTGGTACCTCATGGCTTCTTTGTATAAGACAGTGAGCTAGTCTAGTGGGATGACCTAGTTATTTTTAAAGCCCGCTTATGTCAATGCTCTCTGTCCTGTGACCATGTTGGCCACCATTATTTCGGAGTGAGGTCAGTCTTTTTCTTTGCTCGGGCCGCTTGCCAGTTTCTCAACACCTGCCTTGAAAGTGACAGCTCTACGGGTGTCCTCATAAATTACAAATCATGTGCCTCTGCCCTGATGCCTTGGGACAGGCACAAAGTTAGAAACTGTCCTGTAACCCAAGCCCCGGGGCTGCTGCATGGGACAGCTGAGCAGCAGGCAGCGAGCCACAGCAGCGGGGGGCCGGCTGCGCCGCAGACCCCGGCCGATGCCCGGGCTGGCGCGGTGGAAACTCTGCGTACGCCGATGCCAGCAGGCATGTGGCTGTGCCTGGTGAGAGCCAGGGCTGGCCCCCAGGTGGGGAAGGGTGGAGAAACCCTAGCAAGGGGGTGTAGCGGGGTTTGGGCAGCACCTCTGCTCCGGTGTGCCCGGGGTGAACTGAGCCGGACAGGGAGGGGGGCTCTCTGCTCTCAATGGGCAATCCCATGCACAGCTGTCACTGTCCTCTGCCACCTCACAGCTCCTCAGTCACAGCTCTGGCATAGAACTTACCACAGCGCTAACTCAGCAATGTGTTTTCCTCCTCCTGCTGTGCCACAGACACTCAGCCAGCACACACACGCTCCGTATGTTGACACAGTCCTAAACCTTGAATTCAGCAAAACACTTAGGTGCTCCCCTTCCACCCACACCTCGCTGCCCAGTCTACTCTGCTCTCACCAACCCCACCATGCAGGTGACATCTACCCCCAAGGAAAACTTGGAACATTTAGAGAAGCTGCAAGACCCCACTGTCCGAATCACTGTGCTTCTTCCTGAGATGTGTGTTGTTCCCCTCTGTTGCAGGGTCCATACTCGGCAGCGTCCAAGGTCTGTGAACAGCACTTGCTGTACCACAGCACCACAGTCCTCGCTGAGCTCCATAACTGCAGGTGCTGGACACAATTGCTAATCTGATCCGTGATGGACTGGTATGCTCTGAGCTCCTGGCACATGAGATCCCAGCATGGAAAAGCCATACAAGCACTGAATGGAGCAGAGGCTGATCAGGCATCCTTTTCAACCCACTTGTGTGCTCCCTCCAAAGGCACAAGCAAAATCAGTTGCCCTGTTGGCATGGGATCCTCAGCTGGATCTGCAGCAAAGTGGAACCCTGAATTTTTCTAAATGATCCGTGAGGTGTATTTTAAAAGAGACTGTTTTCTTTCTTCCTTTCTTTTAGGTAGTTCACATTTACTATGTTTCTTTTGATGACTGGGTAGGATATATGGTTGATGCTCTTGCCCGTTCATCAGTAAGAGAAGGCTGCAGAGGGATGCTGAGCAGAGCTGCCTGTAAGCATGCACCGCCTTGCTTTCTTTTGATTTTAAATTCATGTGAAAATACATTGTACTTCCTTACAAGTACAAGCTGTGTTCCAGAAAATTATGCATATTGATTTCCAAGGGAAATACTGAGCTGGGACTGATGAGTAGGCTCCCAAACAAATTTATTTGCTTTGTGAAATAATCAGGTTACATCTCTTGATGTTTTTGGGCCACAGATTATGTCTCAAATTAGCTGGTTGGAGGTGGACAAGTGAGACTCCAAAGATAATTTGCTCTAAGTTTTGTAATGTCAGCTGCTGCAATTCCTGCATGTGATTTACCTTCCCAAGCACACTGTATGAAAGGGGGTTTTCATGCTGGATCTGGTAGGGATGATATTTTTCCTTCTAGAGGGTGGTATCTTCTCCTCAGAAGAAAATATCTGTGACCAACTCAGGATAAACCTTGCAGGAATTTCCCAGTTTTGTTTTCTGCAGTTCCTGAGCACACTGTGACCACAGTAATGCAAAAGTTTCTCAGCATAGAAACAAGCCATAGTGAAGGAGCTGTCAGTCACAATGACAAGAGGTAGGGGCTTGGAGAAGCCATCACCCAGTGTTTCTGCAATACAGACCAAACACTTTTGTGATAAGGTCCTACTCCCATTCAGTACTTCCCATTCTGTATCTCAAAATAAATGCATAAGTATCTATTGGAGTTGGAGTGCTACTGGTAGTGCAGTGTGTACTTAGGCAAGTTTATTGGTATGCATGTTCCTTGAGATCCTTTCAGCATTTCTTCAAGTTCTTTTCCTCTCCCAGCCTTGTTAGCAACTGCCAGGACTGAGGACTCAAAGGCCCTTTTTCCAGCTGGCAGCAGCAACGATGACAATAAGAGTACAGGTATACATAGTTTGAAGTCTTCTGCCTTAAAAACACCTATCACCCCAAACCTGCATCTGGTGACATCTTATAGGTAGATAGGACACTCCAGACAAAACTGCAGTTTCATAATGCTCAATTTCCATGGTACAGGACATACACATACACACACAAAAAGCCTGAAAAGCCTTTCTTTATGTGGTAGTATCAACAGGTGCAGGAAGTTACCTGAATCTGGAAGAAAATATATCCAAGTGATTTCCTGCTGAAAACAGGGGAAAATGAATTTGTTCCTGCAATGAGGATTTGACATTTGAACCTGATGATAACAAAGGATGCACACTTCTTTGAGAGAGTGTGAAGTTGAAGCTCATGCTGAAGGCTGAACATTTAGCTTGTTCTGTCCAGTTCCAGCTCTCTTCTAATAGCTCTGTCTTACTTTCTTACTGTTTCAGGAAAGGCTAGGTGAGCTTTGTCACTTCTCTGATCTGAATTTTCTTTGGATGTGAACAAATTCCATGAACTAACTCTAGGGATGGCAAGGGAGGAGATCCCTAGTAGGGTGTATATTCACACAAGTTGGCTGTGTATAGATTTGAAAGGCCAGATCTTGGAATTTTATGTTGAACTTTAGGCCACTTATCTTACCTAGCTTTTAGTGATGCAAAAGCCCACGTCCAGCTATGTCTTTCAAGAAAATAAAATTTTGCCATCACTATTATTTGCAGTAAAACAAACAAACAAAATGGAAGCAGTAGTCTTCAGAAGTTCAGGGTCCTTGAAGTGACTCATGTCAGCAAAGGGACTGAGAATAGAAATGGAGTGGGATGAGCATCTCTGGGGAAGGCTGCTCTACCACTAGCAGAGTTGGAGGCCAGCTCCTTCCTCTATGGTGTCCTCCTCCTGCTCATCCCACCCAGTGCAGTGCTGGGCGGCACGCCGAGCCGGGAGCGTGCCTCCTGTCCTCTGGGCCTGGTGGTGACAGCAGCTCCTGGCCCCTGGCCAGGATGGCTGTTGCCCGGGAGGAGGCGTTCCGAGGTCTGGGAGGCATCCATGGGCCCAACAGCTGCTCCCCGCTCATGGGGCAAGTAGGGGAAAAGGATGGAGCAGCCTGGCAGGAGCTGGAGCACGGCCCCATGGTGGGGAAGGCAAATGGTGGGGCTGCAGGAGAGCTCAGCAGTGGCTCAGGTATGATGCCACTGGTGAAAAACAAATGGGAAAGAGCTTTGTACCCATTAGTAATGAGAAGAAGTAAAGATAACTCTTCAGCACAGAAGGGAAGTGGTTCTTGCCAAGTTATGGTTTTGCTTTCTTCTTTTCTTCCCCTATTGGAAAGCAGTCACAAAACTTATATTGTAAGTAAACTTTTGAAAAATATCACCTCACACCTTTCCAAATCTTGATGCAATGATGCCATTGTCAAGGTGATTGTCTATTTGCTGTCCATGAGCAACAGTAGCAAATATTTTAAATCAAAGCAAGGGGTCACCCCGCTGAAAGCAGCACAAGAAGAACTTCCCTGGCTTGTGGTGGACTAATGTGTTGGGTATGTCAGCTAAAAGTCAGGCTGAGATTGCCCCGGGGAAAATAAGATGGTCCTTGTCACCCTGATCTAGTAGCACCTATAGCTGTCTTCATCAGATCCAGCGGTAAAATGGCAATCAGGAATGATCCACTGGAGTAATTTTTTCAGGGAAATATTTATGCTAGTTGTTGAAGAAAGCAGTGATTATGGTATTTCTGCAGGTGAGATCAAACAATGCAGACAAAAAATGTGGCTCAAAGAGTTAATAATTGTGCTTTTAGTCTTTAAAGAGAACTTTTGGCCTGAGCCAGCATGTTCTGAAACAAGTGGAAAAGGGAACCTTTAAGTTATTCAAAACTATAAAAATCCTGGTGCCCTAGGATTGCGCTTGTCTCAGAAAGGTGGTATTTCTTCATGGATATAGAGTACGACAAGATGTCAGGTAACTGCTAATTTTATTCTTGCTCTGTGATGCACCTGTGCCTCCAGAGACCTGCTTGTCCTTGAAGAAGTCATTTAATCTTCTGGAGCCTCCGCTTCCCTTCCCTGCGCTTCCTCTTCTCACCAATTTCAACCGTCAGTGACTTGAGCATGAGATCCCTGTCTCAGTCTTAGCTTCTTGACCCTCTGGTGCTAGGGGGATGTAAATAAAATCAGCATCACGTGAAAACAGAGGGCCATCTGGTCCTGTGCAACTTGCAGTGTTGAATTAATTATATATCAGAAAAATGGTAGCTGTGGGAATTGTGGTAAGTTTACTGAAAAAAAATGCGGTTTGTCTGCTCAAACCTTTCCTAGCTGCTCTTCATTGGATGCAGAGTGCGGTTATGTTTGAATTTTTGTTGGTGGCGATGTAATTAGCACTGAAAACAAAACAAAATGAAGCCTCCCAATCAGTTTTAGAGTTACTTCACTTGATTTCTGTGGGACAAGTTGTGTGACTAAAGTTGCTTGAGAATAAAAAAAAAAGCCTTTGTAGAATTTAGGCTCTAGAACAGCAACACTATGGCTTCACTTCAGCCTGTGAATAGCTTTCAGCATTTCTATATTAAGCCAACAAAGCATTTAAGAATTCAAGTCACACAGTACCACTAGGAGGTAAACATTTTGTTTAATTAGAATCATAGAATCATCGGGGCTGGAAGGGACCTTCAAAGGCCATCTAGTCCGACCCCCCTGCAGTCACAGGGACACCTCCAACTAGACCAGGTTTCCCAGGGCCTCGTCGAGCCTCACCTTGAATGTCTCCAGGGAAGGGGCCTCAACTACCTCCCTGGGCAACCTGTTCCA
>JAOQGH010000023.1:67960900-68081332 GCA_025769975.1 Gallinago jamesoni
TGAGAAAGCTGGGGTTGTTCAGCCTGGAGAAGAGAAGGCTCTGGGGAGACCTTATAACAGCCTTTCAATATCTGAAGAGAGCCTATAGGAGAGCCAGAGAGGGACTCTTTGTCAGGAAATGTAGTGAAAGGACAAGGGGTAACAGTTTTAAATTGGAAGAGGGGAGATTTAGATTAGATAATAGAAAATTCTTTACTGTGAGGGTGGTGAGACACTGGAACAGGTTGCCCAGGGAGGTCGTGGATGCCCCATCCCTGGAGATGTTCAAGGCCAGGCTGGATGGGGCTTTGAGCAACCTCCAGTGGGAGGTGTCCCTGCCCATGGCAGGGGGGTTGAAACTAGATGATCTCTAAGGTCCCTTGCAACCCAAACCATTCTATGATTCTATGATTCTATGAATATGCATTGGCAAAAAAAAAAATAAAAAATGGAGGCATGAAGTCATTAGAAGCTTCATTGTTTATAGTTGAAGCTGTCCAAAGACACAGGTTTTCAATAGGAACCCAAGAACCTATCTTCAAGTGAATCCTATCTGCCACTGGAGGCAGGTCTTTGAAAATGTTTCCATGGTTTTCCATGGTTTATCACCTGATTTTCCAAATGCTTTTGAATATTTGTTCATCTATGCATGGTTCCTAAGGAACTCATGAATGTTTTGAAAATCTGGGTACAAACTGGTAAGCTTAAAAATACCTATTGAGGCATATCTGCTAAGGTAAAAAATTGATTGAATTTGCTTGGGAGTTTCAGGAGCTAGTACTTTAAAAATTAATGTAAATGGAATTAAACTAAATAAAATAAAACTTCCAGGAGGAGTTCTTTTGGCTTGGCAGACTTCAATGCAGACTGAAGAAACTCATTCCTCTGCTCTGATGTTTGTTTTTATGAAGCCATTTTGTATATAATGATGTGATGATATGTTACCGTGGATGTAGCACTAAATATAGCGTGAGAATATGTGTGCTATTTAAAGTGATCATGAAAGAGTGTGTAGCGGGGGCTGCACTTGCTGTATGTGCAGTACCCTATTTATAACAGACATATAGGATGGATTTAGTGTACTAGAATTAAGCAGTTGAACTGTAGACTTGTAAGGACATGGTGATAAGGCTAAACAAACCAGAGTATTTAATGTGTCAAAAGGAACACTGAATTCATGAAATGTACACAAAACTAGCTGTGTTTTTTTTGTCTATAGTAGCAAGAAGCATTTCTGGCTTGATTTTATTTTATACATAAATTTAATATTAAATATGGCCTTGATCTTGCAATTTATGGTGAGTGGGATTTTTGCACCTACAAACAAGTCAAGTCAAACAATTCCTCAGTGCACAGGATGTATTGCAAATTACAGAATTATGGGCTAGTGCTGGTAGGTGCTGCGAGGAGCTGCGTTTTAATGAATCAAGACCTGATCTCTGTTTTCTGGGAGGAAAAGATGGTCATTTCTTTTTCCAGAGACTGCTGCCTCTCTCTTCCTTCAGAATGCTTGAACACACTTGGTACAGCTTTGATAAATTTTCTTGACCCTGTGACTTCCATGCAACCAGGTAGAGAAGCTGAGCATCTATTTTCTCACCTATGACTGAAGAGAAATTATTTTTTTCCTGGATGTTGGACAGACTTCTATACTTTTCTGCTGCACTTTTCTTTGACATTATCTCCAGTGTTAACATTCCTGATGTATAAACTTCCTCCACAAAGAATTTAAGTTTGGCCATAGGCCGTTGATTTTGAACACTGAACCTATTTGAAGTAGGCATATGACTTGCAGATTGATTTTGGAGACCAACAAAGGATGTGTTGAGGAATTTCATTTCCCTGCAGCAGTAGAAGTAAATTACTTGGTTGCTTTGCCACAAGTTAAAAAATTTTGACTTACATTGAAGCTGAAACACCACAAAATCAGAAAATAAAAGCTATACACAACTCTGACTTCTTCATCTGTATGTGGTTCTGAAACAAATCATTGGAAGTATAAATGTGAACGCGACTTGAAAGATTTTTAAAACTTTAAGTGACAGAAATTTATGTTTTATATTTTAAATATATGTTAACAATATATAAGTATACACATAATAATATATATGTTTTGAGAGATTGATTACGTATGCAACAATACAGAATTTTGCTCTTAATTGCATCATTCCTTCAAAGATTATAAGGATTTTCTTGGCTTCCAGAAATAGCGAAGGTAGCACAGGGACCATCTGCCTTGTGCAAAGAAACCTCTTTCCAGCATCTTTTCTAAGTCCACAGGCTTCCTGTACAACACCCTTTGATTCCTAAAGGAAGCCTAACCCCTACAGGATTAAGTTGATTGATGTCTGCATGCCCTCTTCTACTGATGTTCTGGATGGAGACATGCCTGTGGCAATCCTGCCCATTAGGGTTCAACCCAAGCTCCCTCCGCCGTTGACTGCAGTAGCTGGTTCTGGATCTGACCCAGAGGGATGGCTTCCCCTGCAGCTCGATACCCTTGGGAGCACACCTCTGTTTGCACAGCACCTCTATCTCCCCGGTCAACCTCATTGTCCAGTCCAAGGTCCAACACACAAGGAGAACCAAGCACTTAAGAGCCCCGATCTGATCTCTGTCTCTGCTTTGTGCCTGTCTCTACTTTGACCCTGACCTAGTTACACCGCTTCTCAGGGTTGGTACCTACTGAACGCTAAGTTTGCTACTTTGTTTCTCCATTTACATCTTGTGGTTCCCATTAACACACATGAATGATGACTTAGCATGTGTTTACAGATCTCTGTTGTCATACTTTTCTGTCCTTGCAGAAATCTTTCTATAGGAATTCAGGAAAACAAAGGAATTTCCCTGAATCCTTCCTCGCCAGGCTCATGAGTCCCTTTTATCAACTCCAGCATGAGAACCCAGATCTGCTACAGCTGCCGGTGACTGTCAACAAATGGTGACTTGGGGAAACCCACGGGCTCATCAGCACTACAGTTGTGCAGGGTGCTTTTAGCTGAAAGCTCATGATCTTTGACAGAAGTCATGCAGTGAAAAGCACAC
Source organism: Gallinago jamesoni (assembly GCA_025769975.1). Taxonomy (NCBI): domain Eukaryota; kingdom Metazoa; phylum Chordata; class Aves; order Charadriiformes; family Scolopacidae; genus Gallinago; species Gallinago jamesoni. The sequence goes on from JAOQGH010000023.1 coordinate 67,963,925, forward strand.
CATGGCCTGGACCTGTGTGATGCATTCAGAGTCTGGCCCAAAGTCTGCACCTTCACATCCAGCAGTGCGGGAATGCTGCAGCATCTGTTCCTGCAGAGGTGAGAAGGGGCGTTTTTCTTTTCATGGCCCTTTATATATTGGTGCCTTACATAAGATACCGGCATTGCAGGTGGTCTAGAGCCTGTACGCTGTGTCGTGGTTCCAGTTTTTCTGGAAGCAAAAGCCATGACAGCCTAAAGACAGTATTTGCAAGAGAAGCCTATTCAGAGTTGAAGTCAGCCTGTCAGGTTCTAGGGCTGGACTGTCAGTAAGAAGAACTGAACATACCTTTGGAAGCTTGGCCCCATATGTGCTAAACAAAGTGTAACTGGGCTTGCAGCCCTTCTGAAAGTCCAGCATTCAGACCTCACAGGAAACTTGAGGCAAAGGTTGGAGTGGGACCCAGGACTTGTTTCCAGGTTTCTCTGGCCCAAGATGAACATTCCTGTTTACTCAAGAGAAACATGCCACGTTCAGCTCCAAGTATAAAGGAAAACTTGGTCAGTGCAGAGTTACCAAGACTGTAGCTTGGCAAAGATGCTGGATAAAAATATCAACTTTTCTCATGAGATTTAATGACTGTCAGTAGTCAAGGTGAGGTCTGCTTGAAACTTTTTGAAGGATTTTATTTAGTCAAGCTAAAGTATTTTCATCAAGAAGGTACAGAACTTATTGAACAAGAGATGGAAGCATTTTCTAATACAGGCATAGGAATATACCCGACCCTACTACTTGGCCACATAAACTGCCAAAAGACAACATCCCCTTAGTCATAGGCATAAAAGCTTCCGACAGGTCTCCTTTTTGCAGAGGGTCTTGATTTTGGTCTGAGGGGCACTGTGACAGCCATGGATAAGCCAAGGTGAGGGATGGCAGCTGGGAGCAATGCCCAGAGGAGAGCACGATGAGCCTCCCATCCCTGGGCACAGTCTAACCAAGCCTCAGTGTCATGAGAGTTGCTCCCAACCTGGAGATACTTCTACTTCTGAAAATAATTTCAGACTGAGCTCTACTATTGAGAAGGAGAAGGAATGAAGGGTGGGGGTCTTTTTTTTTTTTTTTTTTAATAGATGATAATGTGGCATCTTTGGCCCGTCATATTCTGCACCACAGAGGAGAGCAGGGACCTCAGCAATGAATGAAACTCTGAATAGAAAACACTATTGTTTCATTCCTTAAAAAAAATAAATATTACAGGGGCTAATTGCATGATTTAACATTTGAAAACTTTGCATTCCTCCTCTGCTTTGGAGAGTAAAAGGGCCTATTATCATTTCCAGGCCAGATGTTTTAGTTTATTGAGCCTGTTTGATCCCTGCACCTGTCTAAGACCAGCAGTTGCTGGATTAGTGTAAGGAGCTGAATTAAAAAATCTGGACAACTGTTACTGAACAAGTGAATGGTGTGAAAATGAGCAGGCTTTTGGTATAAAGGATTTACTGTTTGTGACACAAGGCAGTACACATCATTTATAGTGCGAAATGAGCACGCAGCGTTCATTCTGCATGTCCATGTGCTGGAATATACATTACAAAGTGACAATTACAGGAACTTCCAGTGAGGGAAAGAAAGGGAGGGGGGAAGCGAGGGAAGCAGGGGACACATTACACCATCCATCTGTGAGACAGCCGTTCAGTTACAAGGAATTATATATTATTTCTGGTGGATTATGCTGATTATAAAAAGAAGAATTTGGTTCCTGCCCCCACCACGAAGGTTGCCATGCATCCTGAAGGAAGCAATGGCTTTTCACTTGCCCCTTTCCTGTGCTGTGGCTCTTGCCTTCGCTCCCTGCTCCCTCAAACATAACCATCGGATATGTTTTCTTTCCTCCTGTTTTTTTCTGTTTTGACTACAACGCACTGTGCTGTGGGACTTACAGAAGTTGTTTCACGTCTCAGTTCTTCTCGGTATAGCTGCGAGTATGGCCAGCCCTAGTGGGTCAGAGACCAAGATCCATCTTGCCTGGTAACCTGTCTCTGACAGCTGAGATTAAGCGGATGGCTAGTGCTCATACAGCTTTACAGCTTAAAATCCCTCAAAACAAATACGCCTCAAACAAACACTCTAGAGGACAAACTGCAAGAGGTAGCTTGTTGGAAAGCTGTTTCACTAACTGCCATTGTAAAATTTGCTTTTGCAAAGAAAAAAAAACCCAACAAAGCAACAAACAAAAAAACCCCCACAGTAGTGAGCCTGTAACTTACTGAATCGTGGTTGCAATCCAGTGTAATACAGAGTATTGTGATTTGTGTTTACAGTCACTGACTTCTGCCAATCAAGGTACAAATCTTGCCGGTTCATATTATCAACAATTTACTGTTTATATACGGTGGAGCCTAAAGATGATGGGTAGATGTGGGTGTGAAAGTGACAGTGAAGATAAGATGTTCCCCTCCCATGTGAGGTGGGTCTTGGATGACTCATTATAGTCCACACACACAGAAGTGACTCCTCTCCTTGCTTCCCCAACTCCTTCCAGCCTTGCCTATTAAATCTGCTCTTTCCATTTGGAAAATGTCAAGGGTATATTCAAATACTCAGCACGAGGTTGTTCATTCCTCTGCAAAGATCATGCCTGAAGTTGATGAGATTTAGGATTGTGGATGTTACTTTTGCTTTATAGGTAGAAACACAGCAAAAAAAAAAGACACTCATCCAGCCTCAAACTGGATTTGACCACTCCAAAAATCTTGCCAGCTCAGTCTATGGCAAGAAATGAAACCAAACATCCTGTGTGACAGCTCAGAGGTTTAACCACAAGTTCATACACCCTCCAGCGTTTTCAATAGCATGTTCAATGTCTTACTCATCCATATGCATCGACCCTGGGTTTGTGCAAACAAACTGATCCAAATGATTATGGGCAAGGACATTCTTACGTGGCTAAATGCAAAGGTAGACGGCAATCCACATTCATTAGGAACCCTTTTTAGGCCCAGACAGAAGACAGCCTATGGGGCTTGTTCAGGAGCTGGTATGATGGTATGGAGGACTTGCTTCTTCCCAATACTTTCTTAGATGTTGTTGCAAAGGGACTGGCCCATTACATGGGCAGGTTGCTGAGTGTGGACCCTGATGTGCTGATGGTGCAGATGTTCTCTGTATTTGGAAGACACTGTGTGTGAAGAAAGCTTAGAAATCAATTAGTTCCAGATTTCAAAAGGTATGTTTGTGTGCCCTCTCTCTCAGTGCCATATTTTACTGACGCAGGATCCTAAACTCCATGACTTTCAGTGGACTAGTGCCTAAAAACCTGTGAAACTCTGGCTTCTGCTCAATTATGACAATTAAAAAACAAGAATAACACATCACAAAATGTCTTGTGTTGATGCAGCTGGACAACTGCAGTTTAGTTCTACTGCTTATCCTTTATACTTCACACACATACAGCTAGTAAAATGATAAAAGCTTAACATCAGACACTGTTTCAGCATCTTCGTATGAAGTCTTTGAATAAGGAGAAAAACTTATTTTATTTAGGAAAAGCTGATTTTTCTTTCAGATTGTAGAAGGTACACCTTATTAATTACTTATTAATGTGCTTATTAATTCCTGGTTTTTAATAGAGGTATAGTTATAAGTTTGAGCTAGAAAATGGAGAAGGTACATATTTTTGTGCAGGTTTTCTTGTTTTGTTTTTTCTTTTGAAGTAATTGCTGTTTTAAAGTGTTTACCTTGTGCAAATATACACACAAATATGTGCATGCATGTAGCTTGTCTGCGTATTTAATCCTGTATGTAAAAGACTCCCTTTCTTTTTCTGCCTCCATACTGTAATAAAATAGTATTTTACTGGCCAACTGATTTTACATTTTATTGCTGTTTTCCACTGGAAAAATTAAGTCTTTTATTAAAGATGTTCTTAAAAATCTAATTATTTTTGATCATGATAACTAAGTTAAGGAAACATACAATGAAATGAGATGTGGCTAGCTAAGTTAAACTTCAGTGTAATTGTCCTAAAACTGGTTGTTGCATTCAAAATTAATGGAACAACTGAAATTGGTTATTTGCTTTATTAAAAAAAAAAGATAAAATGCTCTATTGAGTAAATTTAATTTCTTAAGTAAATGCCCTGCTAATTTAAGTTCTGTGATGTCTTCATCAGCAGCACTTCTGGGATGTTGTTTTATAATACCCAAGCTGGGAGCTTTTCTGCTTGGTGTCACCAGGACACTGCATACAGGTGTCTTGGCACAAGGGACTTCAGAGATCACCTAGTCCAACCCCCCTGTCAAAGCAGGTTCACGTAGAACAGGGTGAACAGAAATGCATCCAGGTGGGTTTTGAATATCTCCACACCATCTCTGGGCAGCTTGTTCCAGTGCTCTGTCACCCTCAAAGTAAATAAGCTTTTCCTCATTTTGAGATGGAATTTCCCATGTTCCAGCTTGTGTCCATTGCCCCTTGTCCTGTCACCGGACACCACTGAAAAGAGTTTGACCCCATCCTCTTGACATCTGCCCTTCAGATATTTATAAGCATTGATGAGATCCCCTCTCAGTCTTTTCTTCTCCAAGCTAAACAGACCCAGGTCACTCAGCCTTTTCTCATGAGGTGCTCCGTTCCCTTGATCATCTTTGTAGCCCTCTGCTGGACTCTCCCCAGTAGTGCCCTGTCCCCCTATGAAGAAGCTGCTGAATACCTGCAAGGTAGGGTTCAATTGCATGAGGAAACCTGCTAATAACAATTCTGGGAATACCAAAACGTCCCATGTTATTTGTGTGAGAACACAAGAGGTGGTCAGCTCCTTGGAATGTATATTAAGAAATGGAAATTCATGACTGGCTCCTGTTGATCATGGTGGCCCGAAGTGGTGTTTGCTGCTGTAGTGGCTGATGTTGCTTGTGTCCAAATCCCAGCTAACCACAACAAGCAGTAAGAGAAAACATGGCTAACTGTGATTATGGACTTCTGCAGCGAGAGGTGAGTAGAGCCCAGGCACAGCAAGGCTCCCAAGGGTCCTGATTGAGTTGGGTGCTTCCCTGGAAAGGGCTATGTGGGTACAAAATTCCCACATGCCTTCCCATAGGAGTAGAGCAGTGCATGAGGCTGTTGGGAAATGTGTACTGTCTTTGTCGCTATGAACTTATTTTAACTTTAAGCCTCTCATACAGCTTTTATCAGAGTGCTGAGCCCTCTGAGGGATGGCTGAGTGACATGCTGCCTTTGAAGATAAGGTGGTATCACTGGCAAGACATCAATAGACAAAACATTAAACTCACCTGTCCTGTCTTGTATGTCACCCAGCCCTGTTTTAGGCGCTAGACCTTAATGAAAATCCACTACCTTTGTTAGTTTGTGGCTAATCCAGGCAGAGAAGGAAGGGGAGCTGCAGAAACACCATTTCCTTTGTATAGGAAGGATTAAAGGTGCCAATTTTGACATTCTACATATTCTTAAAATTCTTGTGCTGTCTGCAAATGAAGAAAAAAAAAAAAGAAAAAGAAAACAAAAACAAACCCAAGGGACCGCATTGTGTGTGCTGAGCCTGAGCTACAAACCTGTAAGCCAGAGACCCATTTTGTCACTTTGCACTTGTGCTTTAAATTCACACTAATCTTTCCAATGCAGTGTTGAGTAAAAAAGAAGTAAACAGGCTAATGCCAAAATCCCCCTGTTTATAGGATTACTCAGTGGTAAGAAAATGACTTGATCTCTGTGCTGGGAAGTGGGTGGGAAGACCTTAGGGTACCAGGTTCTTTGTCAGATGGTGAGATGGCGGTAGAGAAAGGAAAAAAAATAAATCACTACTTTACATCCTTTCAAGTCTATGTAATCAATATACACCAGGAACGGGTATGTGCCTTTTCTCCCCGAGTGGCGCGGAGCTTAGATTTAACACTTCTGTGAATTAACCACATAGCTGAATGCAGAAATAATCAGGACCTGGTTACTATCAACCTGCCATTGTTAATTTATATGCCAAAGTTCTGAAATATAGTATGGAACCGAGTTGAATCCAGCACACCCTCGGGAGCATGCTTCTTGCAGCTCCTCCTGTTTTAAGGTTAATTGAGCTAAGTAATCCTGTGGCACTAGGCTGTCCATACTGGTTTATCTTTCTAAGTTGTTCAAATAAATGTTCCCAATTCACTTATAATCAGCCTGCTAATGAATTTTAGCAGACTGAACTAAGCAGCACCATTGATGTAGTGGAAGTCTGGAGAGACTGGAGCTGTGTAGTACCGGGATGGATGTAGCCTTCTAGAAAACACTTGAATCCCACTGCTTCTTGTCTGTAGCGTGTCAGTAGATTTTTGTGATTACCTGGAACAGACCATTTTTAAAAATTTTGAGATGTGTGTGGGATAGCTAACAAGAACATGTCTGCTTTGAAATAGTTGCAAATAGTGATGCAGGGCCAAGGCTGTTTATGGCTCAGGATGGTTTCTGTGACATTGGAACCAGCTGAGAAGCAGGAGAGCAAGTATGGCACTAGCTCAGTTCTCACCTTGGCCACAGAAGTGCAGAAGCAGGGAGGGAGGCAGTGGATTACTTTTACCTAATCTGTGTTACATTACCTGGCAGGGAACTTCTATTGGCAAGTAGTTTCTCCACAGTTCATTAAAAAAATCTGTGGACTTAGTAAGAGGAGACTGAAATAACATAGATTACCACTGTGTTATTTAACTCTTTGAATGCACCTTCATTTTTAGGTGGGTGAATTACAGATTTGCTAGCTTGTCCTCTGAAGCAATCATGGCATCAATCTACAGGTGCAACCACATTTGGAACTGCTTGCTGACACTGCCTTAGGAAACACTGAGAACAACCCAAATCCACCAGTTGTGGCAACGGCTGTACCTGGAGCTGCAAAATCTATGTATGAATATGCTCTTCATATTGGGTAGTATGTAATTAGCAGTGTTTACTTCATGCAATATGCATTTAAGCCTGCAATAGACTGGATGTTTCAGCATAGTCTAATACTAGAACAACACATTAGGACTAGATGGAATTGTCTACCTCACATCATGGACAATCAACCCCTAAACACAGAGTTTAAAGTTATTTCACTTTGGTTTAGACAGCTAAAAGCCATCTTTACACTCATCTTGGGTTGATTTGAAATTAAATACAATTATCAAAGAACCAAAATGAAATGTTTCATTCAAACTAGTTTTTGTTTTGTTTTGGATCAAACACTCTTCAAATAAAAAAAAAAACCAACACTGACAAGATCACAATGAACTGAAGGTTCTAAAATGAATAATGCATTCTACAGTTTTGATTTATTTTACTTTGTGAAACTTGAATTTGGTAAAGTTACCAATAGTGCAAATTTTGGTCTGTGTTGCAATAATTTTCCAAAATTCTTGTTGGAGCTACTTTTTTTAGCTTTTTAAAGCATTTTGACCGGGTGCTTATGTACCCAGCTGAAGTGCACTAACAGCTGTTTTCAGTGCTGAGGGAATATGCTGTAACTAACCTGCTATTTTTGTGATTCCTGTGGTGTAGCTCCTAACATTAGCGTGCTTATTTTTGCAATGTGAGAGGGAGAGCTGAAGCATAAGAACGTTCAAGTCCAGGTCTGCAAAAGCACCTAGACAGAAGAAAGAATAAGCCATTAAACCTCACCTCAGTGAGACCAAGGGGTCAGATGTACTTTCCATATCTGCACTCAAGCTCTGCCACTGTTGAGCAAGGACTATCAGGTTAATGGGGTCAGTCAGAGAGAAAATAAGCTCTTGCTCTGCAGCCTGGTGAGGGAGTCCCTCCACCCGGAGAGAGGGTCCTGTGCTCTGGCCCTTGGCCTTGAAGTGCATATCCACTTTTCATCAAGGGTGTTGTCAGTAGGAATCAGAGGTCAGAGCAGATCTCTCTCCTCTCCTACTTTGATCTTGAGTGAATGCACTTACCTGGTTATGGAGTCATGCTCCTGTCTCCATGATCTTGGTCTTGCTGACCCTTTGAGTTGCTGGCTGAGCCCCGCAGGGACACTGAAAGCCCGATGCACTCCCAAAGAGTCTGCAGGCTAGACAGTGAGGGTTTGAACCTTCCGAAAGGCCTCCTAGTTCCTGTCTCATTGCTCTGTACTGTTATTTAGGAGAGCAAGTTACCAGGTCCCACCCAGGAAGGTGAACCTTCTGAGAGAAAACACAGGGCTATGAAAATCTGGGCTGTGGAAAAGCACTTAAATTGAATAAGGGAGCAGAAATTCAGATATAGATTTACTCATCAGAGGCTTCTTTCTGTTCTCGGGTGTCAAACTCCCTGCATCTCATGGGGCACATGAACTCCACTCCTAGACTCTAAGGTCTGGGACCCTGTTGTAGGACTGACCTCATGCAACTTCTGTGAGAATGCACAAGAAATCTGTGGCACATAAAGGGCTTGATTGATAAGGTATCCTACAGTCAAAAGCCAGTTCTCCAGTCCTGCTCTTCTTTCACATCCAAGGAGGCAAAACATGGGAAAAAGTTTGCACTGCAAGGTAATGGGTAATGCAATCTACAGGGGCATTGAGCAGAAATCTTTGTGAGGCATAGCAAGAGTTTATGCAACTTCTCATGACTTATCCACAACGGGTAATAACACCTCTTTGTCTGTATCTGATCACAGCCACTCTATAACAACAGCTTATAAACCTTAATCACAAATAAATTATTCTATGTAATTTTCATAATCAAAGGTAACTGTCATTAATGTTCAGAAAGGAATTTAAACAAGTGGGCACAAATATTCGTCGTGGGATGCTCCCACAGTAACAGCAGAATCGGTTTTGTCACCAAAATATGTATTTTAGAGTAGAAGGAACAATGCTCAGCCTCTGTCATAACAAAGCAGATGCCATTAACTAAAAAGCAACATAGAAAGCACTTTTGACTTTCGCTTGCTAAATGTAATCTAACATTTACCCACCACAAGCCAGAGGTCAATGTCTCTTCCCTTCTAGCAAATGCTGGCTATGGAGGGAAACTGAGTGGTGTTCTTCCTTTGAACAGTGCTTCCATTAGCGGAAACACTGCTGTTCCTAAGTGGCTTTGCTGTTGAAGAGCATGGCCACTGTGCTTAAGAGTTTCAGATCTTTTAAAACTGCAACAACAGCAAAACCTTTTAAGCCAAAAGTCTTCTTGAACTTAAACATTTTAGAGAGAAACTTTCAAAAAAAGTTTGTGGCATCACCAAATTACTGAGCTTTGCCTCTTACACTTTAGGCTGGGGATGAAAAGCTCTTGTTCCTTCCTCTGGGCTTATATTCAGTTTACAATGAAGTATCCATTATTCATTTACAACAAAAACTGAAGCAGGGAACCTGCTCGCTGATATGTGCTCTATCTATTAGTAGTAAGTGAATAGGTTATTGTGGCCTCATTTTTGGAAAATCCAGCAGAATAGCCACCATCTATGTTCCTTCCAGCCCTAGGTATTGCTTTCTGTTTTCTGGGCATAAGGAGACTCTTGGGTAGTACAAAGCTGAATTGGGGATGCCTGTGCTTCATCCTCCTGATTTTCAGTAAAGGTTTGCTACAACTGCTGAGCCAATATTTCCATTAGTCTGCACACTGTCTTATCCTTAACTCTAAACAGAAAGACTAGTAAGTGTTGACAGATCAATGGTAATATTTTGCACATCCCTTGCAAATGAAAAAATTCTTCTTGGGAAAACAGATAACCATAGGTATTGTCTGGAAGATGTGTTTGCATCCCTGTAAAATTTCCATCTCTGAAAATTTCTACTAAGACTGCATTTTGTTACCTGATGCACAATTTGATAAGGTTGCGAGTGGCTTCTACACAAAGTGAAATATCTTCTCACTTTTGTTCTCTATTGTTTTGGTTAAGACTTGCCACTCACAAAACTGTTCTTGTCATTGAACCAGGGAATTAAGTCCTCTTTTCCTGAATATTCTTGAAAAATTATCAAAGATTATTACAGTCACTTTTGTTCACATATATGTTTTTTAAAAGTAGTACCAGACAATCAAAAACATGAACACAAAGTTAAGATGTTCTAAAACTGAAAAATGGCAAGTATTTTATTTCATGGCAAACATAATATGCTGTTTAGGAGATTTAGTGTGTAAATGTGTGCTTTGTGCTGTTCACAGAAGCCCTTCCTCTGTATAATAAGGTGCATATTTATGACAAAACTATTGTAGCAGAAATCGGAGTGATTCAAAGCCAAGGTAAAGGTACTTCTTAGATTGTAAACAGATGTATTAAAAGATATATCAGTACAGTTGTACTTTGATTCAGTCTTTGCTTTGAGAAGAAATTCTATTCATGTTTTAGTGTTTTGATATAGTCAGCCTCCTTTGGAGGTATTCAGTGTTTTTTGTATGGGAAACCATCTAACAGGAGCTACTCAGCTCTTTATGAATAGAAAATCAATTTCTTAAGTATAATAGGGCTGTTCATTGGCTCTGTCCTTGTGTACTGTCGTTGAAATTCAAAATATATGTTCATAAACAAAAAGTGACATTATTCAGTCCACATCCAAAGGATAGAAACCTAAACATTTCTTTATGAAGGTAAAATGGGCTGGCACGTAACAAAAAGGAGAGGCTTTTTTGTAGTGTAGTGTAACTAGATACAGCAAACAATGTGGAGTCTATAATATACGAGGTCTAAGAAATACACTACGAACTTTGATGGCAGTTTTCTCTGGAGTATTCTTCATAAGATGCTGAATATCTGTCCAAGGCTGTGAATCTCAAATCAGCTAAACAGTACTTTTTGTTTTGAAAAGAGTGGATTTGTAAATCCACTAAAGAATATTTGTAAATTTGGGGAGTATCTCTTCATTATTACAAGGGGTAATGGTTTTAAACTGAAAAAGGGTAGATTTAAATTAGATATTAGGAAGAAATTCTTTACTGTGAGGATGGTGAAACACTGGAACAGGTTGCTCAGAGAAGTTGTAGATGCCCCATCCCTGGAAGTATTCAAGACCAGGTTGGATGGAGCTTTGAGCAACCTGATCTAGTGACACGTGTCCCTCCCTGCCCATGGCAGGGGGGTTGGAACCAGATGATCTTTAAGGTCCCTTCCAACTCAAACCATTCTATGATTCTGTGATTTTAAGCCAGTAATTCTGAGTTGGCTGCTTGCAAAGGAGCTGGTCTTGCTCAACCTGTGGAGCTTTTCACCGGCTTCAGAGAAAAAAATAATTGTTAGGACAGCAGGAGTTCAGTTGTGTAAAATAAAAAGAATCTTTTTCTAGAACTACTTGGGTTCCAGTGAAGGTGAGATTAATTGTAAAAAAAGAGTTAATTATAAAATCTTTGCAGACAATAAGATTCCAAAGACTTTTTCTGAGGAGAAGGTTCAGTGTTTTGGATTTAGGAACCGAAGCACAGTAACAGGGAACTTGGGGAAATGCCAAGCTGCTTCTTCTTGTCCTCTCTCCCCTGGTATCTGGATCTCCCTGTGTCCGTCCTTCTAAGAGAAGCTTAAAGTGCCACTTTAAGGGCTTCTTCTTAGGCCCACAGAGATTTCAGAGTGGGCTGGACCCCAAGGCTCATTGCAGTAATGACCTGCATCCCTGTGCCTGCACAGGTTGTCTATACACTGCTCTTGTTGATGGTAAAATGTGTTGGGTGCCACCAGGGAGCAATGCTGAAAGCTCTACTCTGCAATAACGTAACGGGGTTTCACAGAATCACAGAACATCTGAGGTAATATCTCTCTGGAGATCATCCAATCCACCTTCCTTGCTCCAGGTGACCAAGAGCAGGTTATCTAGGACTGTGCCTAGTCGGGTTTTGAATATCTCCAAGGATGAAGGCTCCACAATGTCTCTGGGCAACCTGTAACCTGTAGGCTTTGATGTTGGGTATTCAACATGTTCAACATTCTTGATCTGTAATGGTTGTCCTCACTTCATGGGATGGCACTCACATGTGTTGGTCTAACTAAAGGCGGGGATGGAGGCTGTTCCCACCAGCAGCCAGCAATTTCTCTGCAAGTTCCATGGCAAGCAGCAGCCCCAAGTGGGCTGGATGACGCCCCCCATGCTCTCAGGCATGAAGCTGCTGCTTTCGGGCTCCTGGAGCTCTACCTCACAGTGGAGGCAGACACCGGCCAGTGTGTCTGGAATCTCTTCCATTGTTTAACTTCAGCATTGTTGATCTTGCCTGTAGGCACCAGCATCCACTGCCTAGACCTAGAACAATGGCGAAAGCCTCCAGTGAGATCTGACAGGTGAAGGCCATGCAGCTGATGGGCAGTCACCTCTGACAGCCATTAGCTCTGGGCAAGTCCAGGGCTGTGGCCTCCCATGAGAGTCCCAGTAAGCACATCAGACCCACTGGGCTACCAAGAACACCAGACTGAAAGACAACATCTGAGAATAAGGGCATAAGGGTGGGGAAAAAGTTCCTAAGGCAAGCTAGGCTGGGAGAAGGGCGGTTCTGCTGAGACACAGAAGAGCAGCTGATCATCACCTGGGGCCCATGCAAAATCAGCTGTTACCTATTTGAATGGGGGATGCTGGGGAGGCACGAGGTAGATAGGGATATGTGGGGTTTTTGAGAAGTACACTTCTAAGAATTTTGCTCTAACCTCAACAACCAATAATGTCATAGACATGAGGACAGAGCTTCAAAAGCTTCTCTCATATTAAGATACACTGCAGGAACTTTAAGCCAGCAGGGTTGAGGCATCTGCTTTCTCAGCAGGACCTACATCCTGAACTCAGGTGCATGCATTTGAAGATCCCTCTCTGAAGTTCTGAATATGAGTGTCCCTGTGAGCTGACAAGAACTGGATTCCTGAAAACTTTGGCACGTAAGCATAAAATTTTTGTCACTAAAATTAACATGCGTAATTGTTTAAGTTCCTATTTGAACTAAGGCATAACATGCTTTTAAAGCTATACCCATTCTTTCTGTATTTTGAAAGATAAGTTTAGGAAGTAAAGTAAAATGGAAACGTTACATTAATCTTTTCCTTCTAACCCTCACTTTGATTATATATTTTTTTGCTCTCTGTTGTCTTGTGACAGAGACCTGGTTTGCTTGTTCATTCTGTTCTCACAGTGCAACTTGAGCTGTGTTCAGTGTTATGTTACTTCCTTCCTGCACCAAGAAACCTCTATCATGCCCAATTTGCACTCTTTGCTTTCACTACGCATTGTGTCAGCATTCCAGGCTGCAGTTAATGGTAATTAAATAAGACAGAAATGCCTGAAATCCACTAGTTATCCTGCCTGAAACACAGGAGCTGGCAATTTCTCTGCCACTCGTTCTGTACAAGTTAAACTTGCTTGCACTCCTTGCTGAAACACATAATTTGTTATTTTCTGAAGAAAAAAAAAAAAGCAATAAATGTTAGCCTGGTTAAATTGCTCTTTAATTTTGTTTAATAATTTAAAAAACTCCGCTGACATATGACCACAGCTTTTCTCCTCCCATCGGCATGATATTACCAACAAGTACAAAGCATGTGCTTTGCCTGAGTTCAGTTGCTTGGAGATATAAGCTTGACTTCAGCTCCTTTAGGTGTTTGGCACCCTTGTCTATTTGTAGAGAGCCATTAATTGTCATGTCAAAACTGCCAAGTTTTACTGGGAAAAAAACAAAGAGGTGGCTAAATCAATATGAAAATAAGTAGTCAAAACTTACTCTCTTACTCCCCAAAACTATATTCCAGCCTTTCATGAAACTTGCTAGATTTCAAGTGCATGCTGTCAAACACTTTTTGCCTGTTTGCTAAAATGTAGGATTTCTGTAAGTGAACTCTGCCTGGCCTGTATGTGTGGCTGTGCACACACTGCTGCCCATTTCAAAAGCATCTGAATGAAGAACAGAGACCTCCATGATGTTGAAAGTTCCACGACACTGAACTAAGTCTTGAGAAAGCTATCAGATAAGTGTAGGAAACACATAAAGATTAGTGCTTTCCTCAAAGAGGAATGTTGTAATTTTAGCTCACCCAGATGACCAGGGAGCAGACAACCCATGCAAGGCAGCCATAGAAAACCTCTCTGCTTGAGTTCTGCTGGCTACAGGATTGCCCACTTAAATTCCTGTTCCTCAGGTGCTCCTGCCGGCAGGGTTGGCTTGGCCATCTCTGCCAGCCTCTCCTCCAGCTGCAAGTGTTATTTTCTAGCAAACTCTTTCCCTCCCTCTCCCCAGCTCTGGGCTCTTGGACCCACATGGAGGAGCTGCTCTGGCTGCAGCAGTTAGGAAAGTACCAGCTGATCGGAGGGTGAGCGAGGTTCTCCGTACATAAAGACTGAGGTTCACAAACTGTCTGTTGTTACCACCCAGTCTATGGTATCATCCTGATTCATTTGTTTCATCAATATGGAAGCCCTCCTTTAACTTCTCCCCAACCTTACCGAAGTTTATCCTCCATGTGCCAGTGCCATGTTCCTCCCCAAAAGAGCAGGGTTTCAAACCCTGTGTAGCATCCAAGGTCTTGTCTGGAGCAAGGCTCTGCCACGGCAAATCTGCCTTTCAGCTTGCCTGCTGCAGGGTAACCACTCCCAAACGAACTAACACAGAGGTCAGGGAGATAATGGATGCTTGCTTTAGCCGGGTCTTTGGACACCACAGGGGTGCGGAGAGGAGGACACGTGTTCTCCTGCAAAGCGGGATACTGGTGGAAGGCTTCAAGACAGGGTCGCTGTAGCGGGACTTCCTCCTCCGATCCGAAACAGAGATAAGAGTGAAACTCTAGATAGAGATTCTCTTCTCAAAAGAAAGGTTTAATGGCTTGAGAATGGTCCTGTAGCATTTAGCCTGTGGCATTAAAAAAAAAAAAAGGAAAATCAAAAAAGAAGGGTTAGGAAATGCAGGTCTGATCTTAAAACTAGTATGAAGCAACTCTCAGCACATACATTAATTAAGTAGAAGGTTCATTATATTCCACAACATTTAGAAAAAAACACAGGATCAGAAAGCATTTTCTTTGTACGTTTAGCAAAGACCCCAAAAATAATGGAAAAAACACCTATTTTAGGAAGAACTGAAACAAGACCAGAATTTGGCTTGGTTTTTTGTTTTGCTTGTTCTTTAGGTCTTTTCTCAAGACAGTACTAAATTACAGATAGCACAGAGTATGTAATGTCTAAACAGTATGTAGTTCAGGCAAGCAAAATTTATGCCTTGTCACAATATTGATACGAGGGTTTTATCGAGGAGTGCACAGATACTTCCTTTGTGACAGTGAAAGCATGACCATTAATTGGAGTGAAGAGGGCCAGGACAAGTATGCCAAGAACAGACAGTACCTGACAAAGATACACCTTCCCAGCAGCCAAAAACTTCAGTAATGTAAACAGAAAATTAAGAAAGATTGACAGAAAACAAAGCAAAACTGAGAAACTTCTTGACTTTTGAGAACTACTTGGTGAGCACCTCTGACATGCTGAAATTCCAGTGTCTTTTGTTAGCAGTAAGTATGGATCTCTGCACTTTGGGGTAGTTGATAGCATTGACACATCTCTTGTGAGACACTTCATTGACATCTATACGTGGTCCCTGTGAAATTTATTTATTTTCATTGCTTCTTAAATACGCATAGTATTAGGTACCCAAGCTCTAAGAAACAGACATGTGAGGCACGTGCTAAAGTAAGCTCATGTGGACTTCCATGCAATCTTTGGTTTTTTTGTACTTCGCTGACAACAGTCATTGATTGAAAAATCAGTCCCAGATGGGATGGATCCCACTGTGAGCCTTCTTCCTCACCTCCAGCTTTCGACCAGGCCCCGCTGAAGATACTATGAATGATGGGCTCCTGTCCTTCTTGTGCGGGTTGGAGCAAGGCATTTGTTTACACAGCTCCTGGAACTGGAAGCAGGGAAGAGGGAAATGTGAATAAATATGTAGAGCCCTTACTGACATGAGAGCTGGTCTTTCTGCTGCTGGAGCCCTGCTCAGCCCAGAGCATACAGCAAGCGTGCTTTTGGGGGACTGGCCTCCCAGATCCATCTTGAGCAAATGGAAAACAACTGGTACAACTTAATATTATTAGCTCAAGAGCTCGTAGCACAAGACTGTAGCTCACATTGTGCAGAAAACCAAAAGCCAACCCTGCCAGGAGGTGTTGATCTCACACTGTCCCCCCATTCCTCCCTCCCCTTCTCTTTCAGCCATTCCTAAGAGGCTTCAAATAATGATTTTGTCATTGCTGCAGGTTAGTGAGCACAGTTCCCCTTCTCCTCTTGCCATTAGGGTCTTTCATGTCTTATTATCGAGGTCTCTAATCTTCCTGCCCTTTGTTAAGCATTGCAAGCCTTGCTGCAGCTGTTCTGCATGAGTTTATTCTAACTCACTAGATAGATGTGTGGATGAGACTCTCCAAATGCTTGTGTTCTGCTTAGATGTTATCATGAAAACATAGCAGCCTTGACCTTTCACATAACTTAGCTAGCCATGAATGGTGGCAAGCCCTGTCCCCCAACCACATAAATTTCATGCCTGTTCATCAGCTGCTGTGATGCAGAAGAGCATTTTGTCTCCCTTACTTTGGACATCTCAATTTCGTTACAGGGCTTTCCTAGAAGGTGTTCTTTGTATATTTTTATCCCCAGCTTTTGGCTGCTGGTAGGTATTAGAAAGCAGAGTACAGCCCAGGCTATTTCATTTGTAGAACATGAGCTAATTAGCACTTTCAACAGGTTTAATGAATTGCGCCAGAGTCTTACAGAAACAATGCTTCTAGCTGGCATAATTGGGGACACAAATTAGTAGATGTTGTTCTTCCTTGTAATTGCATTAAATCAGCTGATACCTGAGCTGGAATGTACCTATGTGAGTTCATTTATGAAAGCTGTTGCACCTACTTTATTTTGTCCCTATGTTGATATATGTTTATAGTTGCTGCAGTAAGAGAACCTACATGTTGCTGTTTCTGCTGGTCTCTACTCCTCCTTTCGTTTTGGTACTGTTCACCGTTCGTAACGAGATCCTAAGAGATGGCACAGCTTTATGATGAAGGGTTACCTTCTCTTTCTTAATCCCTTGTTATGCAGTGTTACATGTATTAGATGGTTTACATATTAGATGTTAATTAAAGGGGAGCAGATGGAATCTGTCAGCATCAGAAAGGCTACACATTCAAGTTTCTGAGCCAGCAAAAGCAATCCACTGGTTTGCCAGGAAGGCAGCCTGCTGAAAAAAACGTTTGTGTGTCAATGTACAATCAGAACCACAATTTCTTTTCAATTTAGCCTACAATGGAATTGATTAACAATATAGAAATTACAAAGTAGTTAAGAATAACAGACTTGCTGAGCAGCAGTTGCTGCTTATAGCAATATAACCTTGATGGCAAAATAGCTTTGATGCCTGACATGAAGTGTTGTGCAAAACCCTAGCAATTTTGATTTACTCACTACTCTTCTTCCACCTTCCTGCAAACAGATTTATTTCTGTGTAAGAAAAAAAAAATCAGTGTATTTTTTTCTGCTCCTAGTGTTTAAGATTTCTGTATTGTGGGCACTAAAATCTGGAGAGAAATTGTCTCAGCTGAAGTGGGGAGAGTTGACTATGAAAGAAGTGAAAATAAAACATATTTTAAGTGATCTGTTTACATTGCAGAATCGTAGTCATATTCTACACTGTTTAAAAGGTTTGGTGTTTTTTTTTTTTTTTGCTAAAAGGAAGGGGCAGATCTTGATTCCTCTGGAAAACCCTTTAAAAAAAATATTATACTTTCTCAGGGGTGATTAAGCCTGGTTGTATGTAAGCAGCTTTCAAGGTCACATGCTATTGTTATATCCTATTTTGTGTTATGGTGTTGGCCAGGCTTCTCAATCCATTAAACTGGGCACTGGCAAACAGAACGTGTCCCTGGTTCAGAGTGAACTGGGGTTTTAAAATCAATATAGCATTTGGTACTATATCAGATACCTGGGATAAATCCAAGATACTCTATCAGAAAATGGTTGCATTTATTTACCAAATGTGTATTCTTAGTACTTTTTATGTTTAAGAAGACCAATGTTCCACAAAATGTGCTGATTACCTTTAACCGTATTTTTGTAGCTTGTAGTTTCTTAGTCTTGGTAGACTTGAACATATTTCTTTAGTCATTTCCCCTTTCTTTAAAAAAAAAAAAACACCTCAGTTTTCTGGTTTTCTACCCTTCGTCATCTTCTTAGTTTATTACTGAGTGCTTAACCAAATTCTGCTGAAGAGCTCCTTAGCTTATCCTTCAAGATTTTGGATGCAAGTTTGAACCGGTCAGTTTTGAAAATAAGTAATGTTAACAAGTAATTCCTCATGTTCTTTTTTTTTCCCAAACAGTGAGCTTCCTCTTCTATTTATAGCTCCATATAGAATTATTTGTTCTAAAGGTGGCACAGCAGTCTCCCTTAAACCTCTTCATTTTTTCTGTACCCTATTTCTCATTATACCGTCTGCTCCTATGTTAACCTGATGTCTGACATGGATTTATCTATTGTATATGGTTTTTATCTTTAGTTTCAATGAAAAGGCCACTGATATTTTAGATATTCCTTTCATTTCTCTGAATGGAAATTGTATATTACTTCCCTTTTTCTTCCCTCCTTATAACTGTTGTCATTTAAAAAAATATCAAAAGTTTATATTTTTTTTAAGTAGGACAGATTTTTCTAAGAAATCTGTTTTCTCCTTATTTGTGGAATTACACCTACTGGTCATCCATTCCTCGAACAACTCCTACTTAAAACTGATTTCCAAATGTGCTAGCAACCACTAAAAGCTTTGGGAAGATTCAAGTTTCAGGTATGCCAATCTCTGCTCTAGTGTGCTCTCACCACATAAAAGCACACTAGGTCACAATATTCTCACCTTGGAGAATGTGTTTTCTTTATATTTAATTTTAAAGTCAGTGATTAATACTTTGTCCATCAGAGAGAAGCCAAATACTCAATTAACCTGTAAGGGATAGCGTAGTAAGAAAAGACTCCTGTTTACTCCTTTCACAAAAGCTATAAGAGCTTCATTATTAGCATCATAAAATGTCCATTAGAAGTTGGGGGGATTATAGACAGATGCAGTAGGATTTATTCATCCCCAAACATACATGCAGCACTAGATCCTTCTTTAATGTCATTACTTAAAGCTTTAAATCATAAAACTTCTTTCATTGACGATGTCTCTGTAGAAGGCTGAAATTTTCTCTTCTTCCAACATGCCCTTATCCAGTTTTAATAGGCAAATTAATTAATCTCTTAATTTCAACATTCACATCAAAGCGTGATCTGTGCTACCAGTATCCATCACTTTTCTTCTGTGAATTTATCTCGTTCACAGAGGGATTTTTGTGCCAAGTGCCTTTTGAGCTTGTCTTTGGTGCATGGGCAAGACTCAGTAGAACTTGACCCAATATTGGGCAGGTGAGAAACAGGAGAAGCTTACTGAGCAGGGGTGGGCTGACTGAGGAGGGCCTGTTCATCTGCTGACTGCATGGTCACAGTCCTGAACCAGATGGGCTGAAGTCGGAGTGAGTTTTCCATTGACTTCATCCCTGAGCATGAACCCAGAGCTGTTGCTTAAGGATGCAACACTGGTTAGACGTTTCTTGTTGAAATATGTTACCTTAATTTCTTAGCAAGAGTTTCACATTAATTTCCATTTGCTGCATGGATAGATTAAAGAAACATGTTTTCCTCCTGAGATTAATGTATAATGACATCTATCCAAAGAATGCTTAAGTATTCACACTTCAGAGAAACTGACCTTTAAGCCACACTTATTGAAAGTAAACTAAAATCAGTATTGCATTCTTGTTACCAAGGACACTTAAAATCATCTTCTTAATTGTCCTTAACAATCTTATCATTAAAGATCTTGGCATTAATTAACTATATAATGTCCCTTGCTTGATAAAATCAGCCTTGCTGGCACAATAGACATTGTATTCCCCAGGCATTCTTTGCAGGGACCGTATCTATAGCAGGTGTCGTTCATGCTACTAATGTTGCCTGGATGACACAAAAACATTTGGAGCACTTAATTGTCCGAGAAGTGAGCTGAATGAAGGCAGTGGTGACGCTGTAAAATATGTTCCAACTCAGTGTTTCTTAAGGGAGCTTTTATGCCAAGATTAGTATCAGTGTTTAATTGACAACCTCTTCACTTGGTTAATTACTTGGGCTATTGTAGCAGAAAGAGAGAAATGGACAAAGGCATTTGTGATATGAATCACTACCATTACAGAAACAAATATGTGAGTGCTGTGAAGACCGTGAGGAAAAATACTGAGTCTTCTCTTTTTCCTGCTGGAGTATGATCTTCTTTCAGCATTTTCAAAGGAAAACCTGAATCACAACAATAATGTTGGTGTTTCAAAGGGGGCCAGGTTCAATGCTTTTATATTTTTCAGATGACTGTTAGGAAAGACTGCAAGTTGAAGGCTGAAAGTTCAACCTCTGTGTTGTATATGAAAATACGGTCAGACAGAAATTGCATGTAATTCCATATCTGCACACACACAAAATACGTGTAATTAACAATACAGCCCCACTTTCATAAATTGGAATCATCTTTAAATAATGAGAGACTTGAAAGACCTTTTGTGCTTTCTTAAAGCACAATACCTAGCTAAACTGTACTTGGGCTATCTCAGACATCAATTTTTTTTTTTTTTTTGGTCAAATATGCTTACAGTGCTTATGGAAACACCACTTTCCATTTAAAAAAATGGGCAGGCAGGGAAGGGTTTCTAGGGTGGTCCTGCATGGGGGTGAGGCCTCCAGGCAAATTTCTCCTTCTGTCCTGCAGTTCTACAGTGTATGCATACTTATGTTTTCATAAGTTTGAGAAATGCTCCATTTGCTCTCTCGACAGTTAGGATTTTGTTCTGACTGCTCGTTTTGGAAGTCATCATAGGTGACATAAAAGCATATCAAACAGATGGGATTTGGTGGATGTGCTAAAACTAAAGACTGGGTCTATAAGGATGTGCTTTTTAACGGTTGTCCCTGACCTATAGGCGTTGATCTAACAACTCATGCATCAAGTTCATTAAGGTGGTTTGTGATATTGTAGTGTATAAATAAATATTTTTTCCTACTTTTCCTCTTACTATTTTATTAGTCTCATAAAAGTCCAAAGACTCAAAAATAAACAAAGTATTTTGAAATTACACGCACCCCTGAAAGAAATAGACTTTGAAAGAATGAGTCTGGGAAAAGAATAAGTTGTTTTCTGGGACTGGTGTTTGGGCAAGTAAGGCATGATGAGGCAGTCCAAGCCTTGGCTACTTGTTTTCTCTGTAGGTACAAGCACTGGTAGAGCTGAGTGGCCCTTTCTGTCCAAAAGCTTGACTTGGTAGCTAACTGCAGCTGGGTCTTGGTTGCCTCGATTCCCACTGACACAGGGAAATCCTGTATGAAAATACCTTATTGATTTGTGAGTCAAATTATCCCAGACCTTCTGCTTGTTCTCACTGTTGAGGTAAATGAAATGAAACTCAAGAAGGAAAACAAGTCATGACTCACAAAGGAAAGGTGACAGAAGTATGGCTGCAGCCTTCACCAGAAAATCTTTCCTTTACTTAGTCCTCCTACAAGCAGTAACCCTCCCTATCTCCTTTTCTTTAGTTCTCCGTTCTCCATCTTGCAGAAATTCTGCTGTTATTTTCTCTGGCAGCTTGCTAGAGCCTTGGAGTAACTGAAAAAATTAATACAGGGGAAAAAATAGGCTGGAAAAAAATAAACTTTATGGAAAAGTGCATCTGTTAGTCTCTGGAATAATCTTCACAGGCAGAGTCTGCAAATGGTGTATTTCAAACAGAACCAGACACTGGTCAAGAACAGCCCAGAAATGGTTGGAAAAACATAGGTAATTTTAGGAATTTTTTTTTCGTCTTATCTAGATCCCTGTTTACAAGCCAGTGTCACCTGAGGCAGTTGCAATGACAGTCACTGTTGGATTGCTAGCACTTGGATTGCAGAGTTAGTTTGCCATAAGACCGGTTAGTCGGAACATGCACTTTTGGCTTGCTAGCTGCAATTTTAAACAAAGCAACACAGATATGTGTTTAGCAGGTTTGTTCTGAAATCATAAAACCTACACTTTTTTAAAAAATGTAATATACAAGTTGCTGAGTCCCACAAAAAGTACTGGAACTGCCTTCTTTGTATTCTGCATTACTTAAAATGTCCTTCCATAAATGTTGAAGACATTAATTAATGTTATCAATCATTACCAGGTGAAACATACACAATGTCCTTATTTTAGTTCCAGATTTTGTGTGTCATAGTATCTTCAAACAGTTTGACGCAAGACAGCTCTTTGGGCAGTCACTGCTGCAAGATGAGACTTGGATAAAATAATAAATTTGAAAAATCGTTTTGAATTCAAAATGGAAATAATTATTTATTATTTGTGCATTGAAAGCCACAGCAGGTACCCACAAGACACTCTATGCTGTCTACGTATGAAGAGCACTATTGGTGTAAGCACCTGAGTGAGGCAACGAGCCTGGGGGAGGATGGGGGAGCAGGAAGGGAGATGGTGGATGAAAGTGCTGCTCTCATTCAATTTACTTCTGCTAGCTACTCTTTGCTAATTGGGTGGTGTGACTACCTCTCTACATAAGAGATGTCCTGATGTCCTGTGCACATCCTCAGTCCATAGTCAATGCACACGTGTGACCACAACAGCCCACCTACAGTACAAATAAATGGTCTGTTACGCAGTTGGCTTGAGAGCCACAGTGTGGGGACTGGGGAGCTAATCAACAGGGAGACTTCCCAAAAGTACAAAGGACAACACAGCTTTCAGCTCCCCCTGATGCTTCTAAAAGTCTTCCATAAACCCAGTGCCTTAGAGCAAAGGCATGTGTGCCAGGGTCTGCAGTTGCCTCCTCCTTTGCCTTTGCCATGAGCTAATCAGTTGCAGGCCAGAAGAAGTTGGGATACTGTGTAACTATGTCAATGTGATGCTGAGCATAGTCTAATAAACCCTGCTGAGAGGTAGCATCTGTTGCCTCCGTCTCAGTTTAGTGCTACCAGGGATACATCTGCTGACTTGTATCTGGCTGTCTTGGTACTTAAGATGAATGACTGTCAACATCTGATCGTTTACATCTTGAAGGATGATTTCATGCAGCTCAAATCAACAATATTATTTTTTTTTCTAAGGCATTAGGTTGCTTCTCCTATGCTTAAGAAATTAAAAAAAAATTAGAAAAGTCTTAGTGTGAGGAAAATGTTTTCATTCAATCTGAGGAGCCGCAGAACCCATAGACATCCCCAGTTACCGCATGATACTCTCTATAAAGATGGGAAGTGCTCACACGTCAAACACAGCAGCTTCCAACAGGACCAACATAAAGTAGCAGAGACCATTAACTACCTTCTGAAGGCTGAATGTTTACGAAGGATAGCTGTAAGTGACTGTCATCTACTCCAAGAAAAGCTGAGAGCTTGAACATCTGCCAAGGATGAGCCCTAGCCAAGGGACATGACTTGGCTCTCCCTTCCAGACTCTTGACAGAGTCCAAGGGAACTTGCTGTACGCAATGGCAAGGCATATAAATTAAATGTTTTTTGACAGTGGCCACCAGAAGACAGTGTCAGCATCCTGTCACTTGGCTCTGCTCTAGCCCTGCCACGGTAAGCAGCTCAGGGTGAAGGGCACAACTACCTGGATGACGCCTGAGCCCACTCGCACATACTGCAGGTCATGAGTCCCCTTCGGTACGCCAAGGGATTGGAACAGAAAAAGCCTCTACTCAATCTGCGCTATTATTTTGCCAACTACTGGCAACTAACCATGGAAGAAAACACCATGTTTTTTTTCGCTTGTTGCTTTGTTTTCAAAGGAGCAGTTTCCAGTGCAATTGAGAGTGTGTGAGGACACGAAAAATGAGGTATCAGCATTGGCCTTTGTGAATAACTAGTCACCAGCAGCACTGTTCAACATTTCACACCACAAATCTCTTTGAATCGGAGACAAGCCTAAATCCCATGGAACAGGAGGCATGATCTTCCCGGGATTAGTGAGCACACTCTGCTAACGTACATCCAAACTTTTGGAATCTGTAGCTTTAATAATATTTATACTAAAAGAAATCTAAATGACACTGCTAATTTGAAACGAATGGCAGCTGAACGTACCATAATTTATCTCTAAGTTATAGCTGAGCATAAGATTTACAGTGCCAAAACCGCAGAGAGATTTCCCAGACACTTCCCACCAATGAGAGGAATGCCCGGGATGCCTGATGGCGGAGCTGGTGTGCGCCCCTCCAGTGCCCGTGGCTCTGCTCAGGTTGGGAGCCATGTGCTGGTGGCAAGTGGGTTTTTGATCCATTAGCCACCATAGAGATTGGGATGTATTTTCACTGCTTGAATCCCATGGCCCTTCTTCACGTTTTCTAGCTCACATCACTCAATAAATAGATTAGGTGAAGGACGAATACGTGAAATAAGGCAACGCTATTTACCTTGTGGTGTAAAAGACAAATGAGTGGAAAGCGGAAACATTGCACAAATATTGTAATACAAGTGCTAATAGACAATGTTGGTAACAATATATAATACAAAAGTAATGAGTACTATAGCACAGATGTACCAAGAACAGAGACCTATTATACATGCAAGGAGTGACACTGGCTGTAAAAGACAATCTTTGCAATTGTGAACTTCCAGGCTAATTGGAAGGGGAGGATCCCTATTCATATTTACATATGGGAAGCTGACTCATGCAGAGGTTGAGAGAGGGGCATCCTCCAAGGGAGACTCAGCCTGCCGAAGGCTGGGCTCACCCTTGGGGATGTGTCTGTCCCTTTCCTGGGACCAAGGAAGCACAGAGGAGACAAAGCCCCAACTGAAGACTGCAGTTTGGTACAGATGACTCCAAGGGACTTCAGGCAGTCTCCCTAGGAAGCCTCTGGCAGAGCAAGGAGTAGGTGCCATGCACCCAAAATTCTTGTACCATAATAAAAAGTATTCTTCCTCTTTTCCTGAATAGTGCCTGAAAAATGTGATTAAACAAAACCCTGTCATACAGTTGCTGCATTACCACAGTTCAATGGTCAGACAATTAAGGAGAAGAAAAAAGAAATGTCAGTCAGTAGTCAAACTAAAAAGTTTGGTTTAACTCTGTTAAAGAGTTAACTGGAGTTACTCTTCTGGAGTAACTCAGTCTGGAGTGACTTCAGATGAAGGAATTTAGAAATTCACAATGTTTTTGGAGGGGAATCAATTCAGTCCATTTTTAGTGTGCGAGGCTTCACATAGTGCACTTGGACCTGGATCTGGGGGTGACTGTTGATCCTAGCCTTCATCTGAAGAGATTTTAATCAGAAATTGTACTGTTGGCCCAAAGAACTGAGCATGATTTTTACCAAAGAAGTAAGCTATGACAAGTAAGTCAGTTTTGAGAATAAATGACAGCAGGCATTAGTGTTCAGAAAGCATCATTGGTTCATTTTATCAGCTTTCTTGTTCAAGTCTGGTATCTTCTTTTCACTCATTTACCTTCTTCACTGAACCTAATAACTTTATAGATAGCCTTAAACTCTCAGAAATAATGTTCAGGAGACTGTGTTTTTAGAAAAGGAACTTGGAAGATCTTAAAAAAAAAAAAAAAAAGAGAGAGAACATTAATGTTTTGTCTGGAGGTTGAGGGTACTGGCTCAACCTTTTCCCATGAAATGCAGATCTCTAAGTCAAGAGATATATCTCACCCCAAGTGGGGTGTCAGATGAATCGCCCTCTGGTAGCAAGATGGTAAGTAATTAGGGTTTCTTGAACTGAATGAGATGAATCCTGTGCTGGGGAACTGTAATATGCAGTATACTATGAAATACTATGAAAAAGGCCATGCATTGAAGACTATGTACAAAAGCGAGTATTTTAATCGTCCCTTCATCATCTGAAACGCCCGTTGGGGCGGGGGGGGTAGCAGCACATGGTGCTGTGCTTCCAGGCTGTGCAGCAATCCCTATGTACAATGAAGCAGAGTTAACATTGTTCAGGCAATTTTCGTTTTTAATTGATAACATGAAGTCATTGGCTTACATTGGATTTCCCCCAGTATAACTCAGACTGTAGAAGAAATGAAATTATTTTCTAATGAGCTCCATCTTCGCTGGTGATCTGTGAAACAGTTTGCAGTGTGCGAACCAGCGTTATTAACAGGCTGGGCAAGGCTGCTCTTTTCACAGGCTGCTCTTGGAAGCACTGTAACAGAAAAGGTCGCTTCGGAGGACCGCTTCCTCAAACTATTCACTTACTTACAAAATACCTTTTCTTCTAGGTTTTGCACACTGGATGACACAGCTCAAAAAATATCACTGTTTCCCCCTCCTCCCCTGTTCAGTTCTGGGAAGAAAGATCTCCCCAAATTACTAGTGAAGCGTGTCCTCAAATGTCCTATTTCCTTAACAGGTGATAATGTTCTTCTGGAGGTGACAACTAGCCCCAGCTGTTGAAACATTTTGAAGGCTGGTTGTACTGATGAAGGGTTACTTCATGTGATGAAACTCCGATCAGTAGTCCAAATATAGGATTACTTCTAGCCCCTTTGTTTTGAGAACTGCTTCACTGACTACCACATGGGCTTAAGCACACTGAGGGATTTTTCCCTCGGGCATCAGCTTGGTAGATCATTTGCAGGATTGATAGTTTTGTAAGCTCAAAGCAGCGATGGACCTGAAGGGGTCACTGGTAGAATAGCTGCATGCTATAGGTATGCAAACATAAAGGCATCATATGGAAAAATCTGACTGTAATTAAGTCTTCATTGCCAGAGAAAAGAAAAGGAGAAACTGAAAACTGATGTTTTCCTCTCCCAAGTTCCTTGTGTGAGTCTCTGACTTCTCTGTCTTCTCTGACTTACAGCGTGGAGAGGAAGTTATTTTCTGGTCTTGGAGGAACAAGAAAGTCCCTTGTATAAGTAGAATTCTTAGGAACACTTACAAATACCATATATGCCTATTCATCCTGGTGGTTCTCTGGTATCTGCTGTGACAGTAAGTTATTTACCACATTTGTAATAAAACAGTATTGGAAGATAGTGTGTGAGGAAAATTGGTACAGAGGTGGTTGCAAGCCACACAAAGACACACACCATTTTTTTCATATATCACCTCAGTTCTTAGTGGAAACTTAAGGCTCTATGGTTAAATGAAATAGTGTTATAAGAGCACATTAAGTTCTCTTCTGCCTCTTTGGAGATCTTGTCCACTGAGTTTTCAGCTCTGGAAGATGTTGCTTGTCACTACCCAGAACTAAGCGTTTTGCAACGGGCAATGCATTTTTAATAAATTACAATTACACGGCACCCAAGTTTTGGCACAGAGAAACATTTGTTTAGGTACAACAGCACTCTGTTAATGTATTCTGTGTGAAAGAAGGAAGCATAAACATCACATGTGATGTGATTATCCATATGTGTATGCATATGCATATACATATACATATAGGTTGCATGAGTTTGTTCATCTGTAAATTAATAGGGAACTAATTATAAATAGTCTAATAAAAAATACTGCATATTAAGATTACCATAGTGTCTTTAATTCACCCTGCTATGCCATGGGAACTTTAATCTGTGGTTTATTAACTGCTGTACAATGATTGCACACCTAGTTCTTAATTTTGGTTCATGCAGGGATGTCTAATGGACTTTTTTAGGATTCATTTCAGGAAAGTTGTTAAGGAGGCAAGAATGCTATGAATATTTTTTGGAAGAGGGATTAGGGTTACATGTCAATTTCCTGTTATCATTCCTTTCTTGATAAGTTTCTTCTTGGTTTGGGATGAGGAGTGATACAAAGGGCTATATTACTATAGATTTTGCATTAGGATAAGTTTAGCTGTGTTGTCAATTAGGGGCATTGCTAGGTGAAAGCATGTATTGAATTTACCTTCAAAGACAGCAAAAGTAACATGTGTCTCATGACACCTGTGGCTGTAGCATAAATCATCAAAGCACAAGTATTTGAATGTAGAAATCCAAAGTCCTTAATTCTATTATCTCTAATGGTGTTCTTTTTCTCTCTCTGACTCCTATAAGAAAGTCTCCAGTGCTGTGTTTGAGGTTTACATTGCTCTGCCATTCTTCCACTCTACATTTTCTTCTAGGCAAAACCAAGAAATATAATGAATAAGGTTTATATGTACACAGCTTTCAAATGTGTAAAGAAATTTCTTGAAAGTTCATGAAAATGTACCCTGTTTTTCTTCCGCTATTTATCTGTTCTACTATTTTGTCTGTGACTGTACAATTGGAGGATTTAGCAGGTGGCAAGAGGAGAAAAGGTTTTAATGGAAAGGACTTTGCTGAGTGCCAGTGACAAATAGGGAGAAGTGGGGGATGCACATAGCTTGAAGATTGGGGTTAGGAGACAAACACTACTGAAACAATGTAATTTGAGTAATGAAAAATCATTCAGGATGATTTTTTAAGGTGTTCAAGGACTTACACTGCAATTTGCTTTATACATGCAACTCTACTTTAACAAAGAAAACTTTCATATGGTATTAGGAGAAAAGAGCATGAAATTAATGTTTTACCATAAATGAGAGAGACATCAAAACATGCTTTAGAAGCACATTCCTACATTGAATTTGGCCTTGAGTCTGTACAGGCACGAGAATCACAAGCAAAAGGAACACAAGGCTCAAGCTAGGCTTAGTGAGATAATTTTGAGCTTTAGAGTACATCCCCTAATAAAAAATTTATGCCTGAAAATATCTCTTCATTATCATACAGCCCCGGTGAGATAAGGATGTGTTAGGTCTTCCATTAAGCCTTCACTAGTACCTGTATGGTTGTTTTAACAAAAAAAAACCACCTAACCCTCATTAAGAAAAGAAGGTTCAAGACTGGAACTCATCATAAAAAGCTTAATTGTTAGGCATGAACCAGCATGCCCAGAGAGCAGCTGGCAGTCGCTCGTCTCCCTGGATGGTCTTGAGGGCAAAATGGGAATCTGGGACCCCCATCCTGCTGCGTGGGGATGCTCCGTGCCATGTGGGACATTTGTTAGAGGGTGAGCGGAGTGTCCTTCTGCAGGGAGAGATGGAGCAAGCAGGGCAGCTGGGAGGCGGTAGGGCTCCGAGTGGGGGGAGATGAAAGGAGGAGAAACTGAAAACAAGTATGCACGCCTCCGGGTCTCCAAAGGCTAAAGCTGTTAAACTTTGGAACCACACTAGCTCCAGGAAATAGCTGAAGTTCACATCCTATCCCCACAGTCTGCATTTAGCTGCACATTTACTCTTAAGTTTATTTTTAATTTTATGGCTGGTCCACATGCCACCAGTTGGCCTATGCTCCTGGCCCTGCCATATTTACTTGGGAGATTCAATTAAGAATTGTCTCTTTTTTTCTCTGTATAATGCTATACCAAACAGAAACTAACTTCCACATTCCCAAGCTTTCCTTAACAGTTATTTTTCTTTAGACTTCCATAGTAACTTTTACTTTAGGAATATACAAGAAGGCAACGTAAGCAAAGTGGTTAATTAAAGTTATTAAAAGATAATCTGTTGCATCATTAACTAAATGAAGTGCTTTAAATCATTATGAATCCAGGACCTGAGGAATTAAAACACTTAACCAATAGTCAAGTTCCAGGCCTTCCTATCATTGGGAACCACAGATCCTGGCCACACTACACACAGCAGGGAATTGGCCAGGGAAGGCCATCAACGGGGTTTTGTCATCTCCCCACTGAGGTCAGAGGGAGGAGATAGCAGAAGATGTCCAAGATGTCCAACCTCTTACCATTGCAAAGCAGAAGAAGGATTGCCCCATCCCTGGAAGAGGATGCTGTATGGGGCTTTGAGCAACCTGGTCTAGTGGGAGGTGTCCTTGCCCATGGCAGGGGGTTTGGAACTCGATGATCTTTAAGGCCCTTCCAACTCCAATCATTCTATGATTCTATGAAGAGCAAAGGGAAGCCCATCAGAGGAGGTTCTCTTAGGCTTTCCTCATCTGCTATGGGACTAGAGGAGAAAATCCAGCATCCAAGGGAACATCTGCAGCATAAGGATTTTCCCCACAGACACTAGAGGAATCTGTAAACCCACAGTAGCTGTAATGATGGCAGTTTTGACAATAATATTCATCTTGGCTGAGGTCAGGAACACACTTCTCTGAATGTGGAACATTCACAGGGAGTTAGTCATATAAACCCAGACGGCAAAGCCAGCCACAGCATGGAAGATTTTACTACAGATCAGGGTTGGAGCTATGGTGAACCCACAGCTCAGTGAAAATAAAATGCCTTTAGAGCATCTCAGGTTAGTATTCTTATAATGCTCAAAGACTTTTCACATTTAGTAGAGGCTTTTTTAAAAAAAAACAACCCCAAAACTATTCCCAGTTTACTGTAGCATTTTTAAATGCCTAAGTCACATTTCCATCGAGGAGAAAACTCTATGATAGTTGGATGTGGTTTCAGGAGCAACTTTTAAAGAAATGTCCTAGTCCAGCTCCTTCAAGGATCCTGAGTTACGTGTATAGGAAACTCTCACGCGTCCACCTCCGTCGTTAGCTCTAACACCTCTCACCAAACCCCTGCAAACACTGCCCTGCTTGTGTGAAATCAACGGTGCCGATTTCTGCTGGATTTTGTTAAGTGCCTAAAGACGTGGTAGAAATCTGGCAAATAGTGGGAAAAAATGAAGGTTTAACTGGCACCACAAGAGTGTTAAAAGGGGGATTAGTATTAGCATGTGCTTTGAATTCAGAGTAATAGAAGTAAAACCAGACGCGTTTTGTTTGGCATCTATTACATGTCCCAGTGAAACTGGCATACCACCATTTGATCAGGCACAAAGCCATCCCAACAGATGGTCCCCAGCAGCAGCAGCCAAGAGACCATGTATGAACATCAAATGTGTTTGCGAAGGGCAGGACTCCAGGCTGCCAATGTCGAAATTGTTTTCCATTCCCAGCTTCCGTGCCGATGGCTAGTGAGGCTACTCAGCCGCCCCCTGAGCTCGGCGACCAACCCAGCACCATGCAAAGGGTCCGCTCTGCGTCCAGTGCCACAGAGAGAGGGTATGGTCAAGAGTGTTGTCAGGCCTTTGTGCCCACCTCCCTCTGGCCTTTTGGAGGAAGACTTCATCACATCAGCTTAAAAACGCCCGTGGATGCATAGTTTGGGTTTAAATAAATCAAAAAAAAAACCAAACTGAAAAAAGCATGGGCTTCTGCTCTGTGATTTTCTCAGGACCTCTGCAGGCACAAGGACACCAAAAGTGTTTACAGAATGGGTGAGTCTGGGAGGCAACAAGATACTTCTTTAAAGACCAAATGTGCCAGCCACTACGTGTTGCACGAAAAGACATTTTTCCAATTCCCAGTTAGCTGGCTGCTGAGCAAACCTGTTGCTCACGTTCCTGTGTTGTAGCCTACGTGGGTTGAGAGTTTGGTTTGCAGACACAGGTGTTTAGTTAATGCAGCGTGGATCTGAATAAGGCCCATCACTTCTATCTCCCAGTCATCACACCTCTCTGTGCAGCAGCAAAAGCCATTCAGGCTGCGTTGAGCCCTTTGCAGCCACTGGGTACCACTCTCCTGAGGTACCTGGGCAGGTATCTGCTTCAGATCCTGGGAAAGACTGGAGCACTGAGATTACAGCCACAGTCTCTGCTTCTCCTTTCCCTTTTGTCATCCTGCTCCAAAACAGAAGGGGTTTATACTGCCAGGCCAAACACTCCCTCTGTATCCAATGGCAGACGAAAGAAGAAGGCAAGTGAGCCTAAAGTCTTGGAAGAAAGACTGAATGACTGCAACACCAGTTCAGTGTGCTCCCCCCTGTGCCCACCAGTGCCTGGCCTGGCCTGGGCAGCCCCACAGGCATGGAGCCGGAGTGGTGGCAGGAGCTGCCACCACTGGGAGATGGTCCTATCTCTTGCCGGTGCACTGTGCAAAGAGAGAAGATCACCAGGCTCTAAGGCATGATCCCCAGACTGCTCAGCATGCAGGGGTTACTGGCTGTGGAGAGGATTTTTCACCTCTTCTTCATCTTGTACACATTTTTCTACTCTACAGGAGCCTTTAACCTTTTTAATTACAAAACTACTTTCCTTTGTTCCAACGTTCCTTTGGAGTTCAAGGGACTGAGGATCAGCCTCTCTTTACTCAGGTTCATGGCTTAATTGTCATCCACTGTGTATTATGGTGTTGTCCATCAAGGACCTTCCTAGAGCTTAACAAGCCAGACATGAAAGCTTCACAAGCATGCAAATATAGATATATGTATTCCAAATAACTTCTCGCATTGCTGAAGTGCGGCTACCCCGCCACGAATTGTGGCAATATTTCAACAATGTGCAGCTGCATTACAAAAACGTGCAGGATACGAAGGGAAGGATACCTCATTTCAAGGAAACCCAGAAGGAATCTGAGGTTGGCTTCACAGAATTAATCCCATGTGAGTTTGTCTCCTGACCAGGTTAAATATTTGGCAAGCGGAAAGGAAATGAAAACATATTTCATTAATATTGAGGATTTAATTTGCTTATATTTGAACCTTTTTGTGTGTATGAACCTTGAAAATAGCTTGTGATTCAACATCAACTGCTTTTGTGCAGTTGTCCTGCCAAGTGAAACTTGTTTGAGCTCCATTGATGTTCCAATACCAACAATTGATACAATCTGGCTAAACCC
The DNA here is from genome assembly GCA_025769975.1 of Gallinago jamesoni. NCBI lineage: Eukaryota > Metazoa > Chordata > Aves > Charadriiformes > Scolopacidae > Gallinago > Gallinago jamesoni. The sequence goes on from JAOQGH010000023.1 coordinate 67,996,495, forward strand.
TAAATTTCCATTTGTTACGCTCCTTGAATGTTTCCAACACTAAATAAAGTGTCAAAAAATGAGATGGATCTATGAATATGTTGGAGAGCAAAAAAAGGGGTCACACGCGCTGATTTGTATATTCAGTGAATACCAAAAGGTCTTGAACACCAAAAAGTCTTGAATCTGGCTAGGATGCCAGAGGTGGTGCCAAGCTAACTCCCAAGAGCCTTTCCAACACCGTCTCCCCTCACTGAGCTCTCAGGTGGACCCAATCTAGAAAATGCTGACAGGGTCAACAGGGCGGTGCTTCCAGCAAAGTCTTTCAGCACCACCTAATGAATTGCAAGGCTTTTTCCTGGCAACACCTGCAGGTCTGTGGGAATTCCTCTGTCACAGACTGAGCAGGTCTGGAGTCTGGGGCAAGAGAGAAACAAAATACACGGCTTGAAAAGAATACCTCTGCCTGCTGCTTCCGACCGAAAACTCATCAAGGAGTAAGTCAGAAACAGCCTGCCTATGATGATTTTAGTTTTGCTCAGGTTTGTTTGATTTAGCAACAGGCTTCCTACAGGTGCTTTGTGTTCTTTACAGGTTTTGTTTTGTTTGTTTTTTTCTTTTGGAATGAAACAAGCAAAGATTATAGCAAAACTGCATCAGCCCTGGGTGCATCAGGGAGCAGATTCTTTGTGAGTCTGCTTATCGGGCTGGCAGATTTTTAAATCCTTTTTTTTTTCACCCATTTAAAAGAAATACTGGAAAATAGGAGAAATTTCACAATTTTTTCATTTAGTTATGAAGTTTTATGGTTCTTTTGGTGGTATGTGCGTGCTTCCACGTAAACTGGTAGCAGCACTGGGGCAATGAACTGGTATCTCTGGCCCTTCTTAATTTTTCCTTTTGTAGGAGGTTGCAACATTTTGGAGAAGGGTGTGTTGCCAGCATTATGCTGAAGGGCTCCTGTGATACACACATACCATTTCAGCTGTGCTCTTTAACTGGGTTCTTTGCAATTCAGTTCAAATACTTACTGGACATGTGAATGTTTTTCCTGTTTAAATTCTTGCAGTGTTTTGCTTCCCTGAGCCTCCTGGGATTTTGCTAACAGGGAGTATGTATGTTGGGGGGGGAGGTTTCAGAGCTTTCCAGGGCTGTGCTGCCATCTCCTGATCAAACCCGAGGCTTCCCCTGCTGAAAGCTGGCCGGGAAGAAGTCTAGCAACTTTTTTCCTTCTCTTTCCAAAAAGACAGTAAACGGCCTTTGACCTCAAGCTGTGCTGGTCCATGCTCTGTGAGGAACCACGTCCCTTTCCTCTGCCTGCTCCATTTGGTGTGAACATTTTTGCAGAGGATGCCCGTGAGCAGCAGGCACTGAGGCTGGCCTCGGAGGAGGACCAGAGCTGCCGGGAGATGCTCCTGCTCAGGGGTCTCTCCCCCATTTGCTGCAGGCACAGGAGAGGCTGAGAAAGGCTTTGCCCGTTCTGGGAAGATGAGGAACACTTTCTGAATTAAAGTTTTTGGTAAATCCAATCTAGATTTTTAGAAAGTTGTTGGGTTTTTTTTTTTTTTGTTTGGGTTTTTTTTTTTTATGTGTCCAAATTCACCTTTTTTCATTCATTCACTACTTGTCCACTTCCAAGGTACAAGCTGAGGCTTGTGGGTCTTTGCCTGATCTCCTCTCCTCTCCCCACCTGAGTACTGGAAGGTGTTTCTTCCTCTTTTCCCCTCGCCCCAGACGATGCTGTACCAGCTGCCCCCCTGCCACTCGCGTTCTTCCTTGCCTTCCTACGGAGCGATGGCGTGGCTGTGGCACAGCCCTTTCTCCCGTGACGCCAAGGAGGCTTTTCGGGTATTATGGCAAGTGGGGCACAGTTTTGATCACTGATTTAGAAAAAAACGCTGTCGGCCGTAAGTCCGCCTTCTGCCCCTCCGCCGGCTCTTCCGCGGCACCGACTGTGTGGCCGCGCCCCCGCACAGCGCCCCGCACCGCGCTCAGCACCGGCGGCCGCCAGCGCCCCGTTGGGACGCTCCGCACCCGCCAGGGGGCGCCCCAGGACAGAGGCGGCATCGCCTGCCCCGGCGGCCTGCCATAGCCCTGCTCATCTACTGTCATATTTTTATTATTTTATTTTAATTTTATTTTTTATTTTATTTGCTTTGTTTTGCCTGAAGGCGAAAAACTCCTCCCTTTCTTTGCTAGGTCTAAGAGCACGTTTTGCAGGAGTGACTTAAGGGATGCGCTTGCTCACGGGAAAGGAGCAATTAAAATGTTACCTGACCTGCTGTACACTTATAGTGGCAAAGTATTTCCCTCTCAGGTATTCAGTGACATCCAAAACCAGAGTGGCATTTATTCTTTAGCACCTACCCTTCTTATTTATCCAGGTTTATTTACCTCAATAAGTGAGCCATTATTGGAAAATCTCTTTAACAATAAGGCATGAATTTGCTGCTATGTTCCTTCTAATACAGGAGTAAAGATTTAATGGTAGCCTATCAGCTGTCTTACAGTATGTTTTCTGTCACTAAAGTAATGGCAAGTGGAATAAGAGACAGGTGGTGGTATCTATAAACTCTGCTAATGGCCCCATCAACGTATGTTTAATGTATTCTAAACTATACTTCACATCCTACTGTTGCTAGTACATTTCGTCTGGCACCTCTTCTCAACAAAGAAATTTGGAGAGGAAAGGGAACATTAATAAACCCAAAGTGTTTAATTTAAAAGCAGATATAAAGTTTAACACTGCTCTTAAGGAGGCTTATTTGACAAGAGAGCAGCTTATTATAGACCTCAATAATTTTGTTGCCAGCATTAGTGAAAGGCTTTGACAAAGCAAAGGCTTTTTAGATACAGTTACGGCCTTTCTGCTGCGTTTGGTGTTTGATCATGTCATGCAACTGCATCACCTTCTAATGGATTACAAAAGTCGACCAGTCATGAGACAACTCTGGGTAAATGTTTGTTGGGAGAAAAAAAAAAGGTCAGGTCTACAACAACAGGTTTGCCACAGCTTAGCTTTTGAGACATATCTCCCTCTATTAAGAGTGTATTTTGTGTTCCAACACACAAGTTAGTGCCCTGCCCTTTTACCTCCAGACCTTTCAGAAAGTGAACTTTGGGTGGTGGGAACTTACCACCTTCCTCCTCCTCCTCCTCCTCCTCCTCCTCCCTGCACCTGTGGAGCCGCCAGCACATCAGGGCTGCAATCCCCGGCAGCGTCACCGAGTGCTCTGAGAGCACCGATAGCCCTCGTGCCAGCAACTGGTACCCAAAGCCTCTCTGAAAAATGTGAAGTGAAACCAAGCAGCTCCAGAGTGCTCCTGCAAAGACGTATTCCTGCAGGAACAGTCTCGTGTGTGAAGGCAGTGCTCCTGTCATTTGGACCAAATTCTGCCGGATCTACTCATGAATCCCTACTGAATTTGGCAAGGCAGAGAAAGGCAGGTTTGGGATGCCATGGTTTCTAGCTGGCCCCCAGAGGTTAACCTGAACATGCATTGCGTGACAGAGCTACTGTTGGGCAGCCTGACTTAATAGCACTATTGTACTCAGTCAGCAGGAGCACTTTCTTCCAAAGATCTATGTTTCTTGAAAAACTTTATAAATGCTATGTTAACGTGCTTTTCCTGATGATGTGCTTTTCTAGCAATGATCATAGTCTGAAATCACTCGAATTGCCCTAGTTTCTTGTACCTTGATCAGGATACAAGGCCCTTTCCAAAGAGCAGGCATTTGATGTGATATCGGGGCAAAAAAACCCAGAGTCAGAGCCAGTTGTAAAGTGCCAGTTTGGAAGAGATGAGGAGCACTTAGGTACCAAACCCCAGCTGGACTTCAGGTACCCAAACTTCTATGCATCACTATGTATGTGATCTACCCAATGCACACTAGTGGGGTGTAGGAATTGACTCTTCAGTCCTTAGCTCCTGGTGGGGTTCAGAAGGAGAAGGAGGTGGTGCTTTCACTTCACAGCTTCTCCTTCAAGGTATCTGCCCAGGTAAGGAGTGTCCAGGATCATCTTTGTCTCAAGGTGGACAAGAGTCCCACTCCCAGAACTGGGCACTAAGTGTCAGGCCCAGTGGTTCCAGGTGAGAGCAGTCATTAAAGAGTTACTGGCTTAAATGCAAAACTGTGCCAGGAGCAGACATGGGAATTGTGTCCTGCATGTGCTACGGGGAGAGGCTGAGATCTGATACCAAATTCTGGGCCCAGTTTTATTAAAATGCTATGACTGCCTTATTTCTTTGGATTGATTTGCTAGCTACGAGAATATACTTAGGGTAAAAAAGGGAGGCAAATAAAGAATAAAAAAAAAGTACTTGAGTTTCATAATGCCTCTAAAATATGCTCTAAAGGGCTATTTGCTATTAGTAACAAAATTATTGATTATCATGCTTGAGGAAAAAATACAAATATCTTCTCTTCATATGAAGAAATAATTCAAATAGCTTTTGTGCTGTCAGTGCTATGCCAGTCATGCTATGATTTCCAACAGAACATTAGTTTATGGCTTCACAGAGGATCAGTTCCATGCTAATGAAATGAAGCACTTCAACCTGCACTCAGTCTTAATTGGAAGCCAATTAATCTACTCATATATGTAAAATTAATTTAATAAAAGCAGGACTGGAATATGCAGTAATCTGCAGGATGAGGCCCTAGGAATGTTTTCTCCTTCCTCTTAGTGATTTTCCTTTAGATTGACTAGGGTGTCCCTTCCCCCCATTTTAGCCCATCTCTGTCCTGAATACTGTCATTTATGAAGAACCCCAGGGAAACAGATTAGCTACTAGAAACTCTTATTTGACTTAGCAAATACGATCTCACACACCCAAAGTTACTCTTAATCTCTCAAACTCTGTAAAAAAAATGAAAATATAAAGGGGTAGCACAATTGTGAGAACTCCTCCGTGTTGTGGTTTCAATGTTGGAACCTGTTATCCCTCTTGCTTTAGCTTCTGATTTTTCTTTGGGTTCAGGGAAGGTCAGTGGTGAGAAGAGGCATTGAAGATGATCTCCCGTTTGTCTGTTTTTACTTTTACTTTCGTGAGTCTGTATCTCTCACCAGCAGCTTGTCGGACCCCACTTGATAAGAGAGCGGTGCCTCACAGCGCATCCTAGGCAGCCTGGGTGGTGGGTGTCCTACCCTGTGTCATGATGGAAGCAGATGGGATTGGCCGTTAGAGCGTGGGTAATAAAGCAGAGCCAGATTTCCTCGACTCTTCCGGCTCCATGTTTGAGCTGATGTCTATAAGGGATGCAAGCCAACAGAGGGAGGGTTTGCCGCTGTTAAAGAATATGTAGGATATGTACACACTCAGCGACGACTAAGGCCCAGGCTCTCAGCTGCAAGAGCACAGCTTAGCGAGACTTTCCTGCGACACGCTGTAGGGAGTTGCTGCTTTCCCTGCATGTGAAAGATCACATTTGTGCCATTCGAAATCATCCTCAAATTTTCCTTTCCCTGTACCTTCCCATGTCCTCTTATGTTCTTCTGTAAAACTCATAGTCTGAAATATAACGTTGCTTATTTCACCAGGATTTCTTTTCATTTAAAATATAAATAACTTTACAGGCTTGTCTTTTTTACCTGCGTATTCGTTCCTGGCAAGTTGCTAATAACCCTCTCAGTGGTACGCTTGCAGCATGTGGACTCTACCTGTAATGCTGCTGAGCCTCAGCTTGAGGTATAGTATTGCGCTCGGTTTCCTTCGGCGTGTTTGTGGCTCTCTCCCAGCCGCCCATTGATACTAAAGCAGAGATGGTTAACAAATACAGGCTGGGAAAATCAGTTGATCTTCCGTTTGCTGAAGGCCTGATGGGGAGCCGCGCTGCAGTAGCTAATGCAAAGTTCTGGTTAAATATTGTCCTACCGTTTGCTCTATACCGTCTGTTGTTTTTACACTGAAGGCTTAGCAGAGGTTGGAGGCAGTATTGACTTTGTAATTAAACTATTTTAACTTCAGGATTTTGTAATCACTGTACTTAAACCATCTGTTATGGTACATGGGTGATTTCCCCACCCCCGGCTCCACCCCTCTGCCCCGGGAACAAAACGCCATCGTGTTTTTAATTGCAAAGCCCCTCTTATGACAAAGGTAGAAAGAGAAAATGAGGATAATTACCTTTTTCTAAGAATACGTGCAAAAGCTCATGGAGCTTTCACTGGTTGTGTTGCAAGGGGACCTCCATGTAGGTTGTCTGCTCCTGGCCCCTCCTGTAGAGGGCTTCCCAGTGGAGAACCTCCCTTCCCCAACTGACTGCTCAGCCCTCGCCAGGGAGGAGTGAGGGACGCACAGTGGCATTCTCACGGGGAGAAGTGAGGGAAAGGGATGGAGTCTGAGCTCTACCAATGTAGAGCCTGGCAAGTGGGTTTGCTCATGTGGGGAAATCACTGAGCTCTTTGTGCTCAGGGAAAGAGAACAGGAAAAAAAAAAAGGGGTTAGGGCAGAAGACAGAGCACCAGATTTTGTGAAGCTATTTGTGTCTGTTGACCTACCTGTGTGCCTCCCTAGCTGACCAGGACACCCAACACCTTGTATCTGAAGGTCTCAACGCTGCTCAAAGAGTAGCAACGCAATCTTGGCAATCTTGGGCAAACCCCCTGGGATTTGCCTACTCCTGCAAATTGCAGTAAACCAGTAAGGAGGAAGCCATAGCAAAGCATCCTGGGGGTGTAATGACCTGGTATTCCCAGCAAAATGAGCATTAGCACTTGGCAACACCAAATTCTGGATTTCTACCAGTGTAACTACGTCAATGCAAAAAAGATGACCTTTTGTTTTGTTTTGCTCTGCCTAGCTGGTTTGGTCTGCAGTTTCAGCAGATCCAAACACATGCTGAACATGTGCTGAGGGCTTTTTTTTAACGTAGGGGTTTTCCTATTTTACACCTATAAAGTTAATCAGAAGTCTGGATTGTTGATTCCTGGTGTGCTGCTCTGAATTCAAATCACTAGCTCAGACATCTTTGCGCACCCCGTAGTTAAAAATGTCTTTTAATTTTGCTTCATTGTGCCTCAGTTTTGTATGTTCACCTACATTTTCTTCCTGGCAGTCAGCTCAGCAGAGCTCTTTTGACCAGTGCATGAGAGAAATGCACTCTCACATCTTGTCACATAAACCTGAAGTATTGAAAAAAAAAAAGAGATATAAGCTGCATGGAATCTTCTCAATTGTATTGAGCAGAATTCACTTTTTTCCTCTTGTTCTGGTTTGCCAAAGAAGTTTTCTTTCAGGACAGATGAAAGTGCAAAGCAAACGTTCTGTATATCTAAACATTGGATCCAATTTTTGTCCTGTGTACCATGCCCATCACACACATTGTGTAGAGCTACTCTTTGATCTTGGCCCAAGTTTGTTTGTTTTTTTGGGGGACAACAGACAAAGCAGTGCTTGAGAGAGGCAGATTTTGCTGTTAAGTGGTGCGAGCACACCAGGACTCCTGAGGCTGCATCTGGGCATGTAGGCAGAGGGCTGGCCACCCCTTGCTCTGTATTACACGGCCTGCCCCACCGGCTCATTTCATGAACCTGTCTCTGAAAAATGACAGTTTCTTCAAATTTTCCTGGAAGCTCAATGCAGTGTGATTCTGGGTAGGTGAGAAATTCCATTTAATTCATTCCCACCTGACAGCAATAACCACTGTTATCAATGACACTGGCTTTCACTAATTTCTATCCCCCATGTAAAGAAATGGCATGTTTCTATTTATTTCCTTTAGTAAACAAGGACCCTTGCTGTAGCTGCTGTGAAAAGGGGTAGTGTTTTCCCTGGTGCCATGGCAGGGCAGTGACATGCAGGAAGAGCGGTCCCAGCCCGGCTGTGTGGATGGTTTGTACCTCTGTGCCTCTCCAGCAGGCGCTTCCCTGGGAAAGCCACCGCTTTAATGCCAGGCAGCAGGAACTGCTGAGTGTGCAACACCTCAGAAGAACTGTTTGCCTGCTTGAGAAACCAACTGCAGAGGTGGGAGCCTTGCCTTACCTGTCAAATTGTCAATAAGCTGAAAGAACGGAGGCTAGCATTTTCAAGGGTTGGACCCGCAGCCTCACGGGTCTTTTACATATTTTCATGTGGTTTTCTGCTCAGCATTGCAAGGGGGGAGTTCTGTTTCTTTAAACATAGATAGGTAAGTATTGCTATAGAACTAAGTTTTCTACAAATTAGATGCCTGGATATTTCTAGAAGGTATCTTCTATTACTTACAGGATGAAGGACTAGCTCCTCATATCTATCAAAAGCTCTCTGCACCCGTCAACGTTAATAAAGCTAAACTCCAAACTCCATTTTCAGAAATGCTTGGGCACATGTTAGCTTATCTCTCTGGTCACCTCTCGGCTTAGCCCCCAGGACGTGTAATGCATGTCAGGTGTTGATTAAACACACCTTCTCCATAGCACACTATCTGGACTTCATCCAGTTTCAGCAGAGATGACACTGTGTGTCGCCCAGTTCAGTCTGCTCTGCTAAGTGACTAGTATTTCTTGGAGGTTGTTGTTAACTCTTGTTACAGAGCTGCAGCCAGCCTGGGGGCTCACAGAGTAGCCCAAGCTGGTGGAAAAACATCTCATCCCGACATAGTAGACTGCAAAGAGACTTTTCAGGGCCAACAGGTGTGAAAGGACTTAAGGCTTGTCAGATACTCTGCTGCCTGACTATTGCATGTCCCATTGCCAACCAGGCTTCTCAACCTCAATTGAGGCATCTAGGATCCCCACAACCCTAGAATCTGTGTGAGCAGCAAATGTTAAGCAAAGGGATTCACCGAGCAAAAGCATCCCTCAGGGACAGCCACCTGCCAAACTCCATGTTGCCTGGAGGTAGACAAGAGGGGGACACAGTTCCAGGCCTAAACAGTACAGCTTTGCTTGTGTCTGAGTTTTCCAGTGATAGATCATGTCTTGACTCCTGGAAGAAGCAGCATGAACCTCATTCCCAGCTCCCTGAAGAAAGCAGGAGACCTGCAGGCCTACTTTTGGAAGACTGTGAAGGGCTGGGGAGGAAATCCATGATGTAGAGTAGATGTGGATCCTGGAGTAGATAAAATTTTGATTTATATTATTTTCATGCAGAGGGAACTGCTTGGCTCAAGGGTGAATCCAGGGCATACTCCCATAGTTATACGGGCTGGACTGTATAACTGGAAGATAAAGACCACTCTGCAAAGCAGAGAAGCAAAGCAGGGTGTTTATGTAGGTATGGCATTAGTTTCTTCTGATGGCATTGTTCCACTTTACGTAAACTTTGGAGCAGTATCAGAGATCTGATTTTCTTCCAAATGAGGAAGCACCGTGATCAGCTGGAATAGCTCTATATGAAGCCTAATTTGTGGCTTGATTCATATTTATTTGTTTAAGCAAAGTGTTACATGGCCAGTACAGTGGACTGAGTCCATTTCAGTTTCATCCTCAATATTTTACTCTTTTAAAAATTAATTTCCCTGGAATTTTCCACATACCCTTCATTCAGAATGAAATTCACCTTTCAATTTTAGAAAGAAGTGTTGCTAACTTTTTATATTTTCTTCTAAAATTCTTTAAAAATTACCCATACTATCAGTTATACAAGTATTTTGGTAGTTTCAGAAATGGAACTGAAAAGAAGTCTCACATCTAGGGCACTGAAGGTAGTTCATCAGCTCTATTTCAGGAGCCAGAAGCTGGATAACTGCTATTGTAACCATGCGTGGAAGTTGGTCATGTGATCTCTCAAACTAAAGTACTTCCCAAGAATGGAAAGCTGGGGGCTGTCAGAAACTCATAGTTTCTCTGGGAGGACAGATCCACTATATCAGCTGGTGGATGTCACGTCTACTTGTGAAAAAACTTCTAGAGTCAAAGTAAAGATGTTGTTTAGAGGATGTTGTATGTCTGGGCTAGTTTTTGAAGGCTGGCCATACTTTGAAGATGACGCTTGATAAAGACTGTATCAGAGAGAAAGGAAGGGCTCTTTATTTTCCACCTCTATATTATATACAGTTGATATTTTTACTGTAGTGCTTTTCTAAAACATATAATTTTAATTAATTTTTGAGTGATCTCTATCTATCTTGGTGCAAAAGAGGTGAATAATCAATAAAGTCACCTTCTGAACAAAACAGAATTATATGATAAAATTAAATATGATGAATTAAAAAGGCATGTAATTCTAAATGTACAGTTTCACTGTATGTCTTTTTTTACTGTAGCAACCAGGGCACAAGGGCAGTATGAACATGTGGCCCTTTATTTGATCAAAGATAATAATCAACTAAGCCAAAAGGAAGGGAAGTACATTTTCCTAGTTCAGATGCTAATATAATCTTTTATGTGTTTCCAATTGTGTAACCATTGCTCCATGCAGCATTGTAACATGCAGCCATTGTTAAATGGGAAAAAACTCTGCAAATAACAAAGAATCCAAAATGTAGAGAAATGATATCTGATATCACAAATTATGCAATGGGCATGATATTTTGCCTTCCTCCATTTCAGATCCCAGGCCCGATCTTCTCCTGTTTTGCCTGCTCATGCCTCCATTGACAGACTCGTGTCCTGGTGAGAAGAGATTCTGCTGAGTCGGAGATTGCTGCAAATGCCTGGTGCCCATCAAAGCGGCAGAGTTTGTGGTAGGATCTCCCATTTTCCTGATCTCTCACCATCCCGGTAATGTTGATTACTTGAGATCTCATTAGCAATAATGCAGCATCTCTCTAGAAGCCACAGGTACTACAGTCTTTCCACTAAGGATATTATTCTTGGTTTAGGCTATGAAAGATGCATCTCTTTTCTGTCGGAGACGCTTCAGCTAATGGCTACTTAGGTGTGTATCGATCCTTGCTTACATCGTTTCTGACCTAGTCCTAGCCTTTTATTCCAACTCTTAGCTGAAGCTAATGACTATGTCAGTGACTCTTACTGATTTCAATAATGAGTACAGATCCTTGCAGATCTTAAATCCATAATTAGTTCAAACTCATTGCTTCATGTTGGTCTGACCCTCAATCATTACTTTAAATTCCCCAAAGCTAGCCTCAGAATTGTGGTTGACAGTGTGACCTCCATCGCTTAAAACCTCAAATTAGTCTAACTTGTTTCTTCTAGATCTGGCTTTAACCTAAATGGCTCATCCACTTTCATTTCAAATCCACTTTAAGTCTGCTTTTAAGACTAGACCTTGAAGGAATCATAACTAGATCACCTGGTCTGGCAGTAGGTTTCATGTAAGCCCAACAATCCCTGCTAAAAGCAGAAACAACCCACTTTCACCTGTTCATGTCCAAGTAAATCTTAGTCTAACTATAACATTAGTCTAGATTGGTCTCCCTACATATTGTTTTATTTAGAACTAAGTATAGTTTGTGGGTCCCTCTAAGCAGCAGCATTAAGCTGAGCTTGACGGACACTTCTAAACCCACTATTGACTCATGGTCTCAGCTTCAGCACCAAATTCAGTGTTACAGGCAAACAGATCAACAGGAATTCATTTTTCATCTTTCCTTCTCAGAAAAAAAACAACCTTCCCCCCCACCCCTTTAGACAATATTCGTTGACACTGATTGTACTCGATATCTATAATTTTTAATCACATTTTTTCTGGTGCATATATATTAAAACCAACATATTAATGCATCCACAAAAATGCAACTGAGCTGAGTAATACAAGACCACTAAGTGGTAACTCCATTGATTCTTCATATTATTTACTGTAATGCTGCGATCCTACCAAAGGTAAAAATCTTCCCATCAACTATCCACAAAAACTATGAATGATTGCATTTCTCTCAGGCAAAATTTACTGACTATATCAAACCATATATTTGACTGAACTAATGAGTCATAAAATGGAAATTTCCCATTTGGATTTGCTAGCTACAATTATGGATTTGTTTTGTTCTGCAACATTATGAGTCTTCTTAAATGGCTATTTGAATATTAGGGTATTTTTTTACTGTTCGTTGCTGTTGATAATGAACTGCAATTTACAACTCTGTGATACTTCATGCTACTCTGCGTTTTGCAGCCATCACAAGAATCTGCACATTTAATGATATAATATTGTTTCTTATCTCAGATAAAGTGCAGATAAAATAATTTACACCAAAAAAACCCCACCACAATGCAAAGTGGTTCACATGAAAAAAAGAAAATTACTGCAAATGATGCATCTAAATCATATATGAGTTACTACGTACCCTGAACTGTTCTTTTTAAGTAGGGCCTGATGGACTAAGACCTTACCTGCTAGTGGCTGCCTACTTCCTCTAAATTTACATATTGCTCTCACATGAATTCAACAATCTGGAGGTTTCCAGCTAAAGTAATTATTTATGCTATGCCATTTGTCAGCAGAGGGAGCTAAGCATTTCAGGATAGTGACATATCCCTTATATTCATATCCCCTTCCTCACCTTATCTCACTTGGAACGGGAAGGATCAATCCTTCTTCTGAGAGAAGCTAACTGACTGTAGAGGTGACCTGCTTAAATAGGGAACCTGACTTTCATATGACTAATTTTAGGAGAAAATATATTCTGTTCTGAGTGATCATGAAGAAAGAACTCTTTTTGCAGCACTTACTTCACTTGATGTAAAGCATTATGCCAGAAATTCTTGTTTGAGAAGCCTGTATTACCACTACGCATCACTGGGAATTTTTGTGGAAACCAAAACTTTCATGCATCATTATGGCATTTTCAGTTGCAACATAAGACTTCACTCTGTATTAAGAAGCAATTGAGCTGGAGTCTTCTACATCCCAAATATTGATCTATGGTGTCTCATTTCTGCATATCACAGATTATTCATGAGTCAGCCCAGTTGATGTTCCTTATTGCTTTTCTGCTGCAGTAAGACTTCTTATGATAGCAAACACTAAAGGAAGTTATACAGAATTCGAAATCAAAACTTTATCAAGGTATCATCCATATTCTTCCACCAAAAATACCATAGTATCTAATTCCACAATATCCAATGGGTTGAATGGGGAATATTAAATAGACTCAAATGATTCAGAAGACTAGATTAAAATCTTAATCTGATCTGATGGTGGGACAATCTGACTATAACATCTGTTCTTTCATGAAGCAAGAGCCTTGTTTTGTAAGTCTGTTCTCTTCTCTGTCCTCTTTAATACCATACGTAAATGTTCTTTACCTTGTTTCTCCAGAAGCATATATAAATGCATGTTGGTATACTGAATATCGTGGCACTTGTAAAATATTTTTTTTTTTATTATAAAAGGAGGGTTGCAATTTTTTTCATTATCTTCCACCAGTAGAAATTCTGGGTTCATGCCACAAGTAATTTTGAAATCCCATTACATCTGTAATTTTGTGGCACAGTATAATTTGTTTCAGTTATCCAGCCACATTAGGAGGCTACTGCAATTATTTAGCTTATGATATTTTCATTTTTTTGGTTTTATTTTAAGAGAAAGTGGTTTATTTTCAAAGAAAAAAAAAACCCCATAATATGTTTTATTTATTTCCTGAGGACTTCACTTACACAAATAGGCACTAAACGTTTGAAACTGAATTTCCAGAGCACAACAGTAAAAAAACTTAAGAATTTGGCTTAGTTTCATTTAAAACAGTAAAAATTGACCTTGTAAACATTTCCATAGGAGGTAGGATACATACATTTGACAATCTGTCAAATAAGAGAAAGTAAACAGTTACTCTGTGGTCCTAATAAATAATGAGCAACACAGGCATTAAATAAACATTTTTATATAAAAAGATATAAGGGAAAGACTAAAATAGCATTTTTAATAAATTAGGAATAGATGTAATAATTTCTTTACAGCAGTCTTGCTTGCAAGAATCACTGGCTCTTTCTGCTCACCCTGAATTTCTGACTGAGAAGCTGGAATGGTAAAAACAATTCTGAGTGATTCACAAGCAGGACCCAATCTGAATATAGCTATTTTTGTGTGTGGAGGGCTGCTAATCTCTCTAAAATGGCTCCTTTAACACCTATATGTAATACTTTTCTATTCCACCAACTTGAAGGGGATTGTCATCACAGCCTTAATGTCTGGATTTGGAAAGTAAGCTTAAGGCACTGACGTGTCTCTCCCAGTTCAGGTTCCTCCAGCAGCTGCTCCCATGAAGACAGTGTTGATTGGTGGTAAAGATGACACCATATCTCTGCTTGGTGGGCCATGGGACTCCAGATTTTCCTGAGAAGAGAACTGACCAGATGTTCCATACATACACTGGGAAGAAGATGTGGTTTGCATGTTTGAAGCTGTTGGGGAAAAAGGTTACCATCATTGCAAGATTTCTATCTATTGAATATAATAAAAAGCAAAGTCAAATTTCATCTGATGGAAACCCTGATCTACCAGACGCACTATCTGAAGGACAGAAACATCAACGCTTCTGTTTTTCACTCAAGTTACCTATACTTCTATAACTTTTCTGCAGTGGTTCTTCATGCCATCAGGGAATAGGTCAAAACCCATGTATAAATGAATGTTACTGAAAATCCAGCTATGGGCCTGAAGTTTGCAGCTTGCATATGAGACATCTTGTGCTGGGGTTTTAACCCCTCTCCAGCGTCCTTTAAAGAACTGAGCACTGAATTCTTGCAGAGCCTTAATAAGGCAAGTAATATCTGATCTTCTGTGCAAGGTTAACAGGTAAGTAGTAGGAAGAGGTAGTCTTGTGGAGAAAGCAGTGATGTCCTGGCATATATCTTCCATGCAATCCTTTTTGGAATATGGGACCAAACTCAGCTGCCATTTGTTTAATGCATGTACCAAACCAAACCCTTTGAGGTTGGGTAATTTCACCTAAAATTCACTGCCCACGGGAGCTTTGCCTAATACAAAAGTTGTTGAAGCATAGGACAGGAAGGGACTATATCACAGGAAGTATATATCTAGACATCCCTGACCCAGGGATTCATTTGATCTGTTTGATAGTGAGGATCCTTAAGAACCGTTGGAAGAACCCAGTCCATTATCAGCTCACTTAATAGTTAGAAGGTGTTTCCTAACACAGATTTTTCTGCAATTCGGGCCAGTAATTCCACTCCTCATGGACAACAGACCATAGTCTGTTTGCTCCTATGGAGCAAAAAGTTATTAAACCCAGTGTCCTCCCATTTTAAGGAAAACACATCTTATGATGCATCCTAGGTACTGAGCTATTTTATCTCTATATCGCATCCCATGTGCTATGTATGGGAGTCACAGGCCAATGCTCAGCACTTGTTAGGATGCTAAAAGTTTCATAGCTCTTCCTCAGTCATTGGCTGTACTTACGCATAGGAGTCCGGCAGACAATTGAAGGTGAGGGCTCCATGTAGTATGAGCCTGTTTGTTTTCTTCCGCTGTCATCCAAAATATTTAGTGGATCATGTATATCATTGTATGATGGCAATGGTCGAATGCTGCTTACACTGCTGATTACAGAAACATGTTGATCCACCATCGTTCCAAGTCTGTGAGATTCTGGATAATTTATATTGTTTCCATAATATCCTATTGATGGGAGATTAGAAAAAAGCAGAGTGAAACTACTGTTGAAGAGAAAGGGTAGGGTAGGAGCCTGCAATTACTGCGACAACCTGTGACAAAAGGTAAGTGTTACTGTCTGAATTCCTTGAGAAGAGGATTATTTATGTATACATACAGCCTAGTAACTTTAGTAACACATGCAGTGACAGACCCAAAAAAGAGTTGGTAACAAGGGAGAAAAAACATCCCAAGAGTTCAGTCATGCCTTCAGTTCAGAACTGCCCTTCCATTCTAAGTTCAGAATCAAACAGCAGCCTGTAATCAGTGGCTCTGAGAGACAACGTGGCGACTCCTGTCCACAGTTCAGTGCTCCCTTCTGAAGCTCACAATCAAGGAAAGTATATGTGGAAAGAAAATCTGGGTGGTAATACATATTTACAGCATATACGAATCCATATAAAAACAACATTTCCACTGTGTCATTCCTCCAGAAGAGGGAGGTGTTTTTGCTGACTACAGCTCTGAAGCAGATTGAGGCAGTAACTTTATGTCTGAGAAACATTACGGCCAAAGTCTCAAACTAATGCTAATGCACACTTTTATGATTCCTTTCCTTTTTATGATTCCCATCCTGACCCTATGACTCAAATGGTGTACTATGCTGGTCCTGGAGGTAAGCTGTCTTATGCCTGCTCTATTTCATAGTAGATGTTTTGTGGACTTTTCAAGAGATGATTGTTAAATCACAAAGTAATCCTGGTTTTGCTTCCTTTGTGCAAGACATGGTGATGGTACCAAAGGAAGATTAGCATAGGTGCATCAGATCTGTTTGAGGTCAGCTGAGGATTCACCAGAGGAAAATAAATCCTTAGGTAGCTTGTTAAGCTGCTTTACAATCTCTGTGTGTCATCACAGAAGTGGAAAACAGGAAGGCATAAATAAGAGCTGAAAAACACTTTCCATAGAAAGAAGCAGAGAAGTGTTTTACTCCAGGAAGGATAGAGAAATGGAAGAAAAAATAAAAAGATATATTAATACCATTGGAAGTGTTAGCGGGATATGCTGCTCCTGGGCATGTAGACACTGAGTTGCTCAAGAAATTGAAACTCCCAGTATTCAGAAACTGCATATTGTGTGTGTCCTGAGAGATGGATGATGGACCATAGCTGGAAGGGGATCTGGCATTGTATGGAGACACAGCACAACTGTTGCTAAAGTAGTCTCTGGAGAACTGCTGTTCACTCAAGGCATTGAATCGGTTGTGCTCTGCTCTGTGGTGGTAAACTCCTGAAGTAGAATGGGCCTGAGTTCTGAACATAGCCTGGTAATTGGAATTGTTTCCATAGTAATTTTGATTAGTTTGTGACAAAGTCTGATAAAGAGGCTCTGAGTAGGAAGAGCACTGTGAATGTGTGGATAACACTTGACCTACACTCGGAGGTCTCACAGCCATCGGCCCCTGGTTGATAACACTTCCTCGGCTGACCATGGCTGGTGAAATGGGTGGAGTCATCAGGGGACCAGTGCTTTGAGACATCTCCATCTGACCTGGAATAAATAAGCATTAGCTGTGATTAGAGCTCCTACTGCAGTACTGCTGAATAGAGCGCATCTGTTAAGACACTAACCCTCCAGTGAAGTGTACATCACCATTTGAAACATTTACAAAGGATATGCTTTGGCCCTCACCTACACAATACACTCTTTATTCAATGGCTTCAGGCTATAAAGCCTCCCACTTACATTCTTCAGCCTGGAGACTGCCACACTCAATGGGAAATTCCAGCAATTACAAGACTCCAGGTGTTCCTGTTCATTCTCTCCTCACAAGAACCTCACCACACCAAGAAGTATAGGATAGTTTTACCATTGTTCCAAGCAGATCTATTACTGGCAGGGCTCTACAATTGCTACCTTCTGTAAATCAGCACAGAGGATGAGCTCAGGAAATGTTATTTACTAGAGGTCATTATAAACGCATATGGTCATTGCTCCTCCTACAGCATCGTGTTACTGTGGACTGAAAGTCTAACAAGCAAGTAAGAGAAGGAGAAACTAGAACTAATACATACCTGTCAGCTGCATATTCTCACTGTCTCCTGTGACAAAGGCGTTGAGACCAGAAGACACACTGCTGGGCTGGCTAGCTGACAAGGACACATAAGTATGCTCTGCCAGACACTCATTTTTGACAGAAGTGTCACTGGGCAGAGGAACAGCTTTGTTACGATTTGCTAGGAAGCAAGAGCTTGGTGATGCAGTAAAGGTGGCTTTGCTTGCATCTGGAAGAGTAAGGGAAAACTCTTGGTGGCTGTTACGTATGCTTGTTGCCCATAAAGTCACCGCTAGTATATTGATAGCATATGAGCTGCTCGTATCTTTGGTTGATTATTTTAAAATCCAGTGAAGCTTCCATATTTTGCATGTAGCCAATTATTGCAAATATTGCTGTGGTCTTGATCTTTCCAGTGGTATCACATTCCCTGCCCTGATCTACATCAGTGTTGGCTCCTTACTGAAGCCATCACAGTGAAGCTATGAATCAGATTTATTCCCTTGAAGTAAAAGTCAGCAATCGTGTCAAGTAAATTGCAGTAAGAGTGACTCAAGCTCGTGGCAGGTCATCCTAAAGAATTAACAATGGCAATTTTAGAATGCTTGAACTCTATTTTCACACTGATATCTGGTGAAAAATATTTGTTATACTCAGCAGTTCTTCAGTTTTCTGCAGACTATTGATAACGTCAGTGGAAATTTTGCTATTCTTCAGTGGGAACCATGACTTTACGTTATAGTTTCATGTACTTCATCTAAGTATCCAAGGATAAGACAAGTGCTATATAGGACTTTTTTTTTCCCTGTAGGCTGAATTAAAAGAAAAAGCACAGCATGTACCGTCAGACAATTTCTATGCAAGTTTCTTGCAGAAAACTGCAGATTTAGAGTAACAACAACCAAGAAGTTAAAAATTGATTGCTGGTGCTAATGTTAATAAAAAATAACTCAGCAGAACCCAGTTGAGTTTCAATGGATATTTAGGGATTAACTTGGACCAGAATTTGATTCTAACCAATATTCATTCATTTTATAGCAAAGGACCTAGAGCATATGACTTCAAACTGTCTAACCTTGAAGAACCCATGTAGATGGAGAATGTTAAGGGTACTTTTTAAAATTATTTTTTTTCTCTTTCATATAGTAATACTTCAGACAAATGCTAAATAGGGCTCCAAAACTGTGTTCCAGTCTTGCACAGATATTTGCATTTTGGTAACATTTAATATATTCCTAGTTTAAGGTGCAATTATGTATTTAAGCTTTGATAGAAAAACAGGATTAAGAATTCCTGCCCTTTCTGCTACTTACACCTCTTTCCATACTTCAGCTTGTAGCCCTTCAAATGTACCTACAAGTGTTTGTTGCATCCAAGATAATTTCAGTGATCCAGTGTATTCACATTCCCACAAAATGTTATAAAGTAACTATAATAGGAAGGTGGGAATGAATTGCTGAGTGAATGGTCACAAACTTTTCAGGTGAATTTGACAAAGTTGCGTATAACTACACATGGAAGAGAAGACAGTAAACCTGCTTCTGTTTAAAGTTAAACAAATATGCCAATTTCTGAAAATACAGGAGAACATTTAAAAGAACCAAGCTCTAGTTACCTAAATTTTTCATATATTTGTCCAGTAGATTCTGGAGTTCTTGTTCTTTGTCATTGTTGAACTGTGTCTCCATGGCAAGCAGGATGTACTCATCTAGTAGCATGCGGATCAAATGAAAAGAACCTTTTGGAGGAGAAAGAGAGAGAGTAGCTGAGTTATCTTTGTGACCATCTCTCACCACTCTACAAGAAGCGAGTGAAACAAACAAATAATTGTGGACTTTAAATGACCTGGCAAGACCAACAAGGAATAGTGCCTAACTTCTAGCTCTAATCTCTCTTTGCACTGGCCCACCTAGCTCAATTGTTTACTGTCCTGTAGGCTATTTGACCACTAATTACATCAAAGAAAAATACTGATGAAAGTGAGACATGCTTTATACTTGAAGAGGGCACACAGTGGAGCTAGATAAGGCCGAAGTCTGCTAGAATGCCTCTGCACTATTTCTGTTTGCCTTGTGCTAAATAACCAGACAATAACTGGTGAAGTCTTTAACCTCATTTCAAGGATGTATCACATTAAAAATGTGTCTTTCCTTGTAGCCGTATCAAATACCCTCTGAATTTTAGATAACAAAGTACCTATGGCTAAACTTAGGAAATTCTGTACTGGATTTAAAGTGAGTCTCACTTGCTCTACCATCTTCTGTTTTATAAAAAATTCTTTCTGAGAGTCCCCAAAAATGTAAACATTTCTAAAGGTGGACATGTGAATCTTAATTTTTAAAAGCCACAAACACTGTTGAATTGACGGTCTACTGACCCTAGAGTTAAGCGAATGGTGATCTGCCAAATTCATTTTGCTTTTATGAAAACATATGATGTACAAGAACATCTACACACCAGTATTTTTTTACCAAACTTATCCACAAGTAAAATTAATAATTTAAATCTCTTTTTAAATTTCTTTAAATCTCTTTAAATTTCTATACTGAAATATGCAGTTATACTTCCATTGCCATATCAAACCAAACAGAGATTCTAGCTCTTAAATGGCAAAGCAGTTTCAAGCAGCAACTCAAAAGAAAAATACCTTTTAAAAATGAACATGTGACACAGGTCACCAGCAAAATATTGCTAACATTTACTGTGAAATCTTAGTTTGAACAACATGTTACACAGCATTTATGGATTTGATCAAAGAATCTTTAGACTAGGACAGGTTCCTCTGCTCAAGAAATAGTGGAAAGCTGTTAAGTTCTAGCACATATGTACAAAATAGGAGCATTTTTACAAAGCCCAGGTACCAAAACTTGATGCGTTGTTTAGAGTTAGGTTATGCATCACTCGAGCACCGAAAAAACTCCATTTGAGAAGGAAGTCTTGAGCTCTTTTCTTTAATGACCTCCCATTTTGCTTGCTTGCCTGAAAGAGAATAGTAAAATACTGTTAATTGTACTAACTTGCCTTCTGTACACAGGAGAGAAGAAAAGAGAGTTGAATATGCTCGAGAGTTCAAGGAGTCCTTGACTCAGGCTGATGTGGCTGGGTGGATCAAACTGCCTGATTCAAACTGTCTTCACAATGTGTGTCCTAAAGTGGTAAAGAAGAGCAGCATTCACTCTTTTCAGTGCAACCAAGAGTAGAGCTCTGACAACGTTAGATGAAGCAAACAGCCACTGCTTGGGCTCTACTGTGTCCTAAAGGTATAGAAGTTACTGATGTTCTATTACTAAAGGTGTCAAATTGTTCTGTAAATACAGAGGTGTACAGGGCAGAAAGAAAGACCAAAAAACCCACCCTGTGGCACTATGATATTCCACATAAACAGGGAACAGAAACTAGTCTTTGTACTTTAATGTAACCTGCATAGTACTGGCCAGACTTTCTCTTAAAAAATGGTATGTTTACTATCGTAACATTGACCCTGTTAATGCAGCTCATATCATACTGTTGCTTTGCTCTGGCAGTGATTCATTTGTGTGATAACATGCCCTGTTGCTTTCTCAAACAGCAAACAGAAAGAAGGTGTTTTGTGAGTTTGACAGTAATCACTCTTTAGCATGAACAGAAGGCAGACAGCAATGGAAGGATTACATGTTCTGTAAATGATTCGCTTCTGCTGAGATGACCCAGCCTCATATCAGGATTTGCTGGTATTTCTTACCCTTAACTACAGGAAAACAATGCTAGGAACCATACCTGTTAACTTCAATAATAGAGTACCACATAGATGCTGAAGGGGAGAGTGCTTCACCTTTTCTGTCTGGGTTGTTTATCAGGAATTGTCTTCCGAAATTATGGAATCAATTTTAAACCACAATCATTTGGTTCTAAAATAAGTGGTGATTGCTCAGATTGAGAGAGTTTTGTGTGTAGTTAAGTGTGTATGAGGACTTGCTTTGGTTCTGCTGCCCAGAATCATCCAAAGCTCCTCACTGTACTGCTCACATATGACAGCAAATGTTAGGAAACTCAGAGTGCTTTAAAATAAAAGACATTATCACTGTCTCCATTGAAATTTGGGAAAACAGGTGAAGAAAGGAAAAATGACATGCCCATGGTTATTCTGTAGGTGGCAGAGTTACTTTCTGCAAACCAGTCAAAGCTAACTGCACTGTCTCCTCCTCTTGCATCCATTCATACCACAATGCTCCCTAAAATGATGGATAAGATATTGCATTTCCATATAGACCAAGACCTGATGAGAAGACCAGTGTTCAGCTACTAGCAAGCAACATGTAACATTTTATTCTGCTAGTTTACATTCATTAGGGTCATATTATTCTGAGCTATAGTGCAGTCATTCCTGTATAACTACATGCATATAAAATACTTGTGATTATAAAGCATCTTGTAAATCACTGAGGAAAAGAATCCCATCAAAACTATCAACTACTGCATTAAGCACCTTATAAAGCTACAAAACTGTATCTTGCATCCTGGTCTGTAGAAATCCTTCTGCAGGTTAGCTACTTCTGAATCTATCTGGTACATTAACTTACACCACATACAGTATCATCCAAATACCATGAAAGGAAGAATGGCTTCTCTAAGGAACAACCTTTGCCCACCTTACTGAGAAATACCCCTGTCATTCTGCAAGCACAGCTAAGGTGGATGGGTTTATTTCATGTACAGTTTATGACAGTGCTGACTTTAATGTTTCAATTAAGATACTTAGTTTATAACACACATAACACAAATCAACAGCCCTCAACATGATTAATTAGAACTAACGGCACTGGAATTTTTCACAACAAACCAAGAACTCCCCTATTACAGTAAGGGGATGGGAGCAGAGATGATAATCCCATGTGGGAAATCAATGGGACTGCAAAGGTAAGGGACTGTGTAAGGAGAAAGGGGAGATGGATTTGATCTTCAGTCAGGCAGAACATTTGAAAGGTACCTTGATAACCCTTTGCTCAACCACAGTATCCAACCATTCAATAAATGATTCCACAGTGGCATTCTTCTTTAGGAGGTCCTTCAGTTCTTGGAACACTGTAATAGAGTCATCTACCATGTAAAAAGGAGAACATATCATAGCACGCTATTCTGAACATGAGAAAAAGCCACTCACCAGCTATATGAAAATATTGTAGCATGGAAAGGAAAAACAAAGAATTAGAGCAGTGAAGAAATAAGCAATTCCCCAGCAAAGCAAGAAGACATGTATTCATCGCACATATATATTTTAATTACTTAAGCATTACAATGGTACAGGTTGTATGACAATGAAGTTTTACAAGAAAATAAAAGCAAAAAAAATTCTACTATTTTCCATTCCTTTTAAGATTCAGCATCAAAAAGCTTTCTATTACTAAATTTAGTAGTAAAACTTTATCTGTAATGTGGCAGATCTGTATCCTGTCTTAGGTTTCCCTCATATTTTACAAGTTTCTCACAATATAATGCAAAGCTAATCTCCTCAATTCCCATTTTCACAAAATTGCCTGAATGACAAGTTATTTCTCTTCCCCTTCTCTTTTTTTAATGAGTATGAGAGAAGGCAAAGAACAAAATAGAAAACAACTACAACAAAAAGCAGAAAATAGGCAACTTAAATGAAAATGTGAATAATATTGTGAACCATCAAAGATAACAAACTTTCATGATCAAAATAACAACAACTTTACTCCACCCTGTTCTGTGTATGAAAATAGGTGTTACACTTTATAGAAAATGGTGTAATTTTTCAAAGATTACCTTTTCAGAAAAAAAAAAAAAAATCTATTCATACCTCCCAAAAAAAGTAAAGCAGCTCAAATATCCATTAAATTAAGCCATAATGATATGGAATTTTTGACACATCTTTCAAGAATTGATCTATGTTAATATCTGTGCTAATATCCCCATATGATTAGGATAAAACTCCAAAAGAGGTTTTATTACACTTAGCAACTGACACGTAAATGATTTTTTCAGCAACCATTTAAAGTCATTTAATTGGGCTGACTTCCCAACACAAGCTTCTGTTCTTGTAGGACATGTTAGGGCAACCAATTGTTTTTCTGAAGTTAACACTGAGCTAGGTTAGAGAATGCCATGCCTACGTGTCCCTTTTCTCAGCTCATCCCCAAGTAGACTAGTGTGGCATGGAATGGAAAAGTGAATTACTTTTAATGTTACAAATATATCTCCATGGACTTACATTCACTGTAGACCTCTCCATCAGAGTCTGTGCTCCCTGAGACTGCAAGGAGTGCCTGAGAGCCAATACTATTCAAATCAACTTTTTCAATATCTGACACCATGGAATTCACCACGTGCTGGTCAAAAAGAGCTGGCCGAGCAATCTGTAAGAGAAAGCAAGGTAAAATGCCGAGGCCTGTCAGGGTATAACCCCAGCCAGCAACTAAGCACCACACGCCTGCGCACTCACTCCCTGCCCTCCCGTGGGATAAGGGAGAGAATCAGATGTGTAAAAGTAAGAAAACTAATGGGTTGAGATAAAAACAGTTTAATAAGTTTTCTAAAAGAATCTTACTGTTGTTGTCGTTATAAGGAAAAGGTCAAAAAAATAACAGACAGAAAAATACAACCCAAGAAAGACAATTGATGCAAATGAAAACAACTGTTCACCACCAACCGACTGATGCCCAGTCAGCCTCTGAACAGTGTCCTTCCCACCAATCTCCCCCCTGGTTTTATTGCTGAGTGTGACATCATATGGTGTGGAATATCCCTTTGGTCAGTTGGGGTCAGCTGTCCCAGCTGTTTTTCCCACCAACTTTTTGTGCACCCCCAGTCTACTCACTGGTGGAGCAGTGTGAGGAGCAGAAAAGGCCTTGGCTGTGTGTAAGCCCTGCTCAGCAGTAACTAAAACATCCCTGTGTTACCAACACCGTCTCCAGCACAAAGCCAAAACACAGCCCCATACAAGCTACTATGAAGAAAATTAACTCTATCCCAGCCAAAACCAGCACAGACCCACACCTAGGGATCACCTGAATAAATCCTCAGAGAAGAATCACATTCTGTTTAGTTTTCCTGTCATGGCTGGGTTTTTCATAGATCAGATGACATAATGTTTCCCTTCCATTAGACTTCTAATGCTTGTCTTATGTGCCTTTCTATGAGACCATCTTCAAGATGTCACCCACTTTTGTCTTAATATTTATGAAAGAGAAAACTAATTCAAGATGAATATACGGTGCACGTGCAGTTATCCATGAGGACTACTACTTCAAAGTCCAAGCTGTTAGCGCTTAAGTTCCACAAAATGCATTGTATCCTTTTGTATAATTTACCAAATCATCACATGGAGGTACATCCTAATTGCAGATACCTGTATCCTGCCAACACAGCCTTGGAGCCCTCAGCTACCTCTCACTTGCATGTTCTCCTTTGAGTCAAAACTCAATAAGAAAAGGCATCATGGACAACACAGTGAACCTTTCTGAGGCAAGAAGGATCATCTGATATTTTCCCATTTGGAACTAAAACAAGTACTCATATATTCCACTTTGATTGCCAAAAGTTCATAGGATAGTAGTTCATTATAACCATGGTCCTTTCTTTTCCCCTACAAATGTTTGAAGTTTCAGTTAGATCTATTTATGGCTGCTTCCTTCTTGCATGGTTAAAACTACAAGATGTAACTCTTCCATGCTTGAAAACATAATGCATTATATCTCATAGCAATTGACAATTTTTTGGATGTTGTCGTTGTTTAACCCCAACCAGCAGCTAGAACCACACAGTTGCTAACTCACAACACCCCCTCCACTTTTTTCCTCACCCTCAAGAATGGTGGGGGAAGAGGGAAAAAAAGGAGAAGAAAGCGAGGGGAAAAAAAATCTCATGGGTTAAGATAAAGACAGTTCAATGAAAACAATAACTAAAAAAGGAAAAATAACAATAATAATAACAATAATAATGATGACACAGGTCACTCTCATCACCCAGTGAATTGGCACTGTCCAGAGCAGTGACTGAGGATTACTGCCCCCTGGCTAACCCTCATTTATATACTGAGCATGGCATCTGAGGTATGGAATATTCCATTCCATCGTTCTGTCTATGCTTCTATGGCAAACTGAAAAAAGTCTTTGAATAGTGTAAACATCACATAGCAACAACTAAAAACAATAGGTATTATTGACATTCCTTTCACAGGAATCACTAGAAAGAAAATTAACTCTTTCCCAGCTGCACCCAGGACAGTTGTATAGTTTTATTCTCTTTACCTGTGCTAGGTGTAGAAATGATGTCTGTCGTTTCAGGGAGGAAACAAATCTTCGTGCAATAGGCAGTTTCTTATCTGTCAGGTTTTCTGGTAGATTTTCCAAAGAGGAAACAACCCACTGTTCCCAGTTTTTTGCAAAATTTCTTATATCTGCCAGTAAGCTATAGAGAAAAAAATGTGGTTTAGGGAAACATCACTAAAAATTGTCTTGCATTATTTTAAATAATTGAGTTTCAATCTATGATTAACAGATTCCTGGACGTATCAGTGAATTACTCCTCAAGTGTCACCAAAAAGAAACAGGAAATGGCCAATAACCAAAAGGCTAAAATTGACTATATATTGATCTGTACCTCCTCTGGGAAAAATTGTAAGCCACCTGCCAATTTAAATAGGTTGAAAAACAGTAGCTTTAAGAATAAACTGTAAGAAATCCAAGAACCATGAGAGATATATGAAGCTAAAGGCCCTAGTCAGAAGTAAAACTCCAAACAAGATGAAAGAAAATGAAAGATAAGAAGTTTCAGAGTTAGTTATAATAATCCTCTTCCTAATATCTTGTTGAGAAAATGCTTAGATATTATGGTGATGCATAGGATACAAACCCCAAAAGTATTCTGAAGAAAAGGTAACAATTATTTCTGCTTAAACACCACTAGTACATTTGTGTCTTTTTTCATATTCTAGGGCCTCAGTGCAGAAGAAACGTATTTCAAAATATCCAGCAATCCAGTAGAATGGGACATTAAAAGACGGTGTCATATTTTAAGGCTGTTCTAGAGCTGTCCTCAGAGCTGACACTTTTGCCATACATACCCTACTGTTCTAAATATGAGCATAAATACTGTGAGAAAATTTCTTGAGGATATAGAATTTCTGCTATTTACTTGGAATATGCCTAACAAACAGAATGTAGCATTATTATATTAAAATACCTACCTCTCTGGCATTTCTTGCATTGTTGCAGGTATGAGTACATCTGTAAGGACCTTCAAAAAAGTATCAGAAAATTATATCAAGCTTCCACTGGCCATCTATTCATTAATGTCTTTCTTGTCTACTTAGATTGCAAAGTGATAAAGACAGGAGGTTTATATAGAATAAAGCCATCCAACCTATTGTCCAGGTGTTTGTATACCTAGATTTCTCCCATTGTGATTAGATAGGAACATACGAGATATCGACGAACCTAGATAGCTCCCACTCTAAATGTATGTCGGCGTGCCAGTAAAACAAGAAAGTGCTATTACTCATGTCTTACAGTAGGGAAATCAGTAAAAGAGAGATGCATAAATACTCTTTTCTAGCATCACCATGTCTCTCAGTAAAGCAGACACTCAGGCACCTCCCAAGTTCTCAAGTGCTATTAGCCACTTGTCTCTTCTTTCTGTCACACTGGATGTGGCAATGAAAGTGTTCAGAGTTTAAGAGCAATCCTCTATAGCTAATTGTGGTGTGGAACTCTTCTGGTACAAAACTGTGCCATCTGGCATGCCTTCTGGGAATGTCATCAAGGAGGGCAAAGTTAGCCTATATCCTAAAAATCTGTTTCCACTACTAATGTAAATGGTTTGATAACAACACAATAAAATTTCTCCTCCTTTCTGGCAGCTGTGCTGTGAAGAATATCTAACATGATTGTAAGTGAGAAATAGTGAGAGACAAAGAAGAGGCATAATAGTAAATTTATGAACTTTTGAGAATTTCTGTCTTACTAAATATATAATTTAGTGCCTCTGTAATATTTCTTCATCTGTCACACTGAATATTTATTACAAATAAAGATAATATTGGATCTGTTGGGACAGCTCATTTAGAGCAGGAAAAAACTCATAAACTCAAGGTACAATATGACCTCTACAAGTAAATGAGGCTTAATGGCTCATCTCCAGGGGAGTAATCATGATCTTTGATGCTAATCACCTTTATTTCACTTTAATAACTAAAACACCTCTTCTTACTTTACAGATTTATATGCTTCTAAGAAATACACGTTTTCATCTTTTCTGGATTTTCCCCCATATTTTTACACAGTTAAGAATGACAAACAGATAACAATAAGGTATGCAGTGCTAAACAGCCCTAAGTCTTCTGCTTTGACTGCTCAGTGTTGACTGTTACACCGATGGTTGTTTCTTCCCGTCGATAAGCGGTTGTGAAATGTGTTACAGAGAGGATGGCAATCCTTTTGTATTTATATGGCATGTCCTATCAGAGGAACTTAAAGTACTTTGCAGCATTTAGTTAATGTTCCAATCAGGTTTTCCAAATTAAAATTTCAAGAAACTTTGGTGGCATTACTTTATTTTTTCCCCAGTGCTCCATTGCTTAATCCTGACCTTGCAATTCTCCTTAGTTCTACTTAGTTTCAACTATTTGTGTGATCATGCTATGAACTAGATCAAAGAACTCACATGGCACAAAAACTCTGCAAAACCAATGTTCCTTAGATTTATGTTTTTTTAGAACCCAAACCAGTTCAGAGTGCAGCAGTTTTACTGGTCCATCCAGCAGCATAGGAACAGAAATTAAATGTAGAGGGCAGGAGGGGCAGGAATATCTTAACCCAGTATTGTTCCAGCTCTGTGACACAAAACCATGGCCTGACATAACCTGTGAGTAGCAGATTCTCATGTGGAATCACCTCCCTGGATCTGCCACAGACTCTCTTTGCTGGTAGAAATTGCAATAATCTTTTAAGTAAAAACAAGGCTTCAGTTTTCATCCAGGCTTAACTTAGTCAGCCTCGTCCGTGAAGCACCCAAGCGTTTCCTTTAGCTACATTCAAGCAAGTAGGTCAGGATCTCACCATTAGCGTGCTGATGGCCTGAAGTCACACATCAAGTGTGCAGCAGGGCTGAGACTGGAGCTCAGCTCTTGCGTGTGCCAGTTTGATGTGCTCGATTTCAATGGAATCCTTGCTGATTTACACAGGTAAGAGGCAGAAAGCAATCTTGTCATCCTGTTATTCTAACTTCAGCGTTGTTTTTACACAAGCAAAAGCTGTAGAGGGCTTGAGATTATCCATGTAGCTAAATGTTTAACTTACCTTATACAGTATTGAGTCACAAACACAGAAGATGTCAACAATGATGGGATTTTCAAGCAGGGGAAGCAGATGCTCAGGCATTCCTTGCCAAAAATGTAATAAGAAATGCTGAATCTAAAGGAGTAGGAACCAGATTCATTAACATAAATAATGCTTTCTTGGCTCCCTGTGCATATATACCAAGAATGCGCGTTCAAACAGCCTTACCTCTTCAAAGTTCCCATTAATTGCATTGTCAAGGACACATTGACAGTGTGTTTTGTACATCATGATAAGAGTATCTACCTATTTTGGAAGAAAGAAAGATTAAGCAGAGTTTCCAAGCTCTCTCCTTTGTTAATATAGCGATCTAGGTTTCTACTTTCTGTAGCTAGTATTTAAATATAGAATATAAATTGTATTGCAACGAATATTTACAAACAGACAGCCTGTATATTCAGAAGTGATGAGGAGGTCACTCGTCTCTAGTTTTTATTGACATCTCCAGGTCTCAATGCTGTTGTCAGAAAGGCAGCATCTGAATCTGTACACACTGTGGAAATGTGGATATAGCTAAGGCAGTAGCTAGACTAGCCAGGCAGATGGTAAGTTCACCTTTCTAAAGTTAAGATTAATCCCAAAGAGTAGTGCAAGTTAATCATTAGGCTACTATAGGCGTCTATGAGTGTTCTGAAACATCATCTAGTTGGACAAATGAGAAAATAGCTGCCAGTCATTTGGTCAAAGTTTAATCACTACCTTACATGAACTGAACTTTAAAAAGCAGAACTCCCTTTCATCTCATCAGGCTAATTTATCTGAGTGGAGTGTTCCCTTATTTTAATAACCGTGCAGAGACTTTGCAAAAAAACGGTAGTAAACTTTTAAATTTGTAGGAAATTATAAAACAAGAATTTTGTAAAGTATTTAAAGGAAAGGAAAGGAAAATATTAGCAAAACTTCTTATGGTCCAGAATCACAGAAAATCTGTTACAGCTTGTGAAATTCTCTGGCAAAACAATACTAGGTTTTGAATGAACCTAGTATCACCTTAATCCAATAGGTTTAGCATACAGATTCTTTGAAAACAGACCTTGCTGGCTTTCAGAGCTGCTTCTGTAATTACATATCTTTGAATAAAAATGGCAAAGGGTAGCACTCAAAAACATTTTAAAGAGGTTTGTTGGACGGGTTTGATGGAAGTTTAAAATTTTGTTAAGTTTTCTTCAGAAACTTAAAATACAGAAATATATCAATCTATCTTAGTGCAAACTGCTACATTTATGGATTCTCTGGAGATTTCTGTTGCATGCAATTTCTTAGGAATTTAATAAAGGAGTCAAACTTCATGTATGGGATCTCTTTAACCAAGTACCTAAATATCTTAGGTTCAATAACCCTTGGTCAGATAAGCTGAAGAAGGGAAAGACAGTAAGGAAATAAAACAGCAATTAAGAGAAAAGGAATGAGGACAGAGCAGTGAGGAAAGAAAGAGAGACCACATATAGAAATTCATCTCTCTTCCCACAGTCTTTTCATAACTCCATGAGTCTGACCCCAGACAGAGTCACCTGCTGGGCTCCCCTTTCATCTTGTCCCAACATCAGAGCAATTACATGTTGCTGACCCAAGAACGAAGGCAAAATGAGCTGCATCATTTTCTTCATTGTTGGAGTGGTAAAAATCAGTTTTGCTTACACTGCTGTGTTGGGTCTGCAAGGAACCTTAAATGCTCTTCAGATTTAAATGTTATGAGACTGCTGTATACACGAGAGATGTCAATTGATTTGATGGTGTCTATAGCAGCAGGTGATGCACACTGCCGAGTGCACCAGTTCTTGGCCTTTCCTTAGGAACTGTAAGATTTCCAGTTAAGATCTCTGTACTACAGATGGCTACTTTCATTTTGCTCCTCACAACAAGGATCCTAGGTGTCACTACTTTCACAAAACAAACTTTAAAGCAACATGTCTCAAAACCGCCACCATTATGACCCGTACTGGAGGCTAAACTGGAGAGTTCACAGTGCGTACCAAGAGGTTTCTAGCACCGTTCAGGGATGTAGCAGCCAGTAATGTGACCAGAAACAACAGAGACAAGCAGTCAAAGACATAAAACATATGCCAGCATCATTTCTAACTAAACAGTTACCCTTAGGATGAGCAATACTAACTATCAATTTGAGGAACAGGATTTTACGACTTTAAAAAAAGACACACATGCTCAGATTTTCACAGTCTCTTTCCAAACAATTAATGAGAGTAAAGTTCAAGTCATTATTTGTTGCGAATTATTTGTTCTGATCTAATCAGAACAAAATTTACCTTAAATCCAAAGGCATTTGGAGTGAATACAACTCTCAGTTATTTGTTTGTTTTGCTCTCCTCGTCTTACATACCATCAGTTTGTAAAATACTAGGTCAGTTAATAGGTAAATAATTCAACCACCTTTCCAGTGGAAAGCCAGTTAATCGGTGTTAGTAAAGGTTTGCCCCCTCTATAAATCAGTCACCTCTGTTTGATTATGGACATTTCTGGCTCTTTCATGTCAATACCTCAAAGGCAAAGATATGAAGAAACATTCTGTGGTAATTTTTGATCTGTAACTCGGAAAGAAGTAGCTCACATTTTACCTTGTCTTTAGAAATGCACCCTTGAAGCAAAAGGTGTTGAGCACTTGGAAATTCTGGGAGGAGAGTTCCAGTTTTGGAACTCAGAGAATATTTACGAGTGAAACCACCCTGAAATGGAAGGGAAAAAAACAGGAGCATTTAAATAGCTCATATAGATTCAGCTGAAACCAACAATTCACGCTAAACATGTATAATATCTCATGAGTCTCTCAATGTTTCAGAATATTTACAGTCAGATAATCTTTCCAAAATATTGGTGCTTATCTAAATCTGGATTCCCGCTCAAGAAGGTAATTAAATATGTGCCTAGATCTAAACTCCACCAAACACAGTTTTCAGAATCATTTGAGATGCATTACTTCATGGAATTCTACAAGCTTGGAATTTAATCTATGTTTAAAGTAAAATACAGTCTGTTGCCCTCCTCTGCAGTATGGACTGTTACATCCTTGGGGAGACTCTTAATTTTATTTAATATGTATCTTTCTAGTGGAAGAATCTAGGGATTGTTCTCCCTTGCTGCCTTCCTGCTCTGATAGGATGGCAACAGTGATTTTAGATTACTATGGTAATCACTATTTTGGTTTATCATAAAGTTTGATAATATTTTATAGCATTATGGACATCATGGTATGTAGGGTCTATGGGCACTTCTGAACTATGTATTTACTATACATCTCTCTGTAATTTTGGCAGACTTGACATGAAGGCCCAAAAAACATCTTCCAGTCCTGTATCCTATTGTATTAAAACAGATACGCACATAAACATGGGTACCAAGAATTGTAGGAATAAGGAAGGATACTGAGCTGTGTGCCCTCCTGGGGAATGCCACCGATTTTAGCTGCTTTCCTCCTGCTCTCTTGAAATGGCTGAGAGTTTGGCCGTTTGCCTCAGAGAAACTAGACTTGGTTTTGTGAATATTTTTGGAGCATTTTGCTTTAGTCCATAAGGGAAGAATAAAACTATGCTGGGTAGCATAGGCACATACAGTCACAGGTCTACACAATATAAAAGATCCTGTACAGAAGACTCAAAGTTCCAAATCCAGGATCACAGACTGAGCCTGGAAAGAGGAAATGCAGTTTCAAAGAGACTTAAAGGAAGGGAATAAATAATTTTTCTCTTGATAACTCTTTAGCAACCACAAAACAAAAAGGGGAGGGGGGAGAGGCATTTATTAATACGATCACAGTTTCATATCTTGGTAAGAATTATATTCCCAGTCATTTAGTGTTCTACAGTTACTTTGTTGAGGGACAGTCAATGCTGACGTGGAGACAAGAGAAATTGCTCTCAGATTCTGCTATCTGAGAGTTCCTTGCAGTTCTTAAACCTCTTTAGCTTGTGACTCTGAAATATCATAGTCACATCTTATACTAGTTACAGACTGCAAAAAGATCTTGAATAATTATGAGATATGGGATTGAAGGATAAAAGAACAAGCGGCTTCATATGTGTGGATGCTGACCATGAAGCAATATACGGTAAGTCAACTCTTTTTTAAACTCCTAACCTAATACTCTCACAAAATCTGACGTAGTCTACTTCTCATTAAGGCTGAGCAGCAGCTCATTCTGTAGTGATATAGTGTTACTATGCTTATTTTTATAATGCATACATTACTCTTATGAAACTTTCAAATGATACAACCAAGATGAAATCCTCATCCTCAAGAGAAGCAATGAAATCTGTATTATGATTCTGTCCTTACTGATTGAATTGTACTTATTCTCATAGGATTGCATTCAAACCTAGAGGAGACTGGTTGAAATCCTTTATTCCATTTTTGCCCACTCAGTCCTGATGCCAAGGCAGTGTACGGAGCCTTGAGCAGGCTTTCTGTGTATTCCTACAATAAATCCACTACTTCTCTACAGATTCCTTTGTACTGATGGGTGGAATTTATGACCATGCACTAGGCATTTGAATGGTACTTGGCCTTTTCCTGCCCCTTTGCATACAGTCAGATTTCACTAAAGCAGGAATAGCAGATATATAGTGTAATACATAGTGTAAAAGCATGCAAATGGGACTATTTTCCTATATAAGTTGACTCACCAAGGAAATTCTCTCAAATACTGAATTCAGAAAATTATAGCTCTAACTGACTTATCCACCATATACACATCCCTATTTTTATAGGGTGATACATCTGGCAAAACAGAGAGCAAGGAATGAAAGCATACATTATGTAAACACACTTTGCCTCTGCTATCTACTATACGTATACATATAAAGCTCTAAGTCAAAGAAACTGCAGAAATTTAGAAATATCAGTACTTCTTCATGTCAATCCTTTTGCAGTTTTATAATTGCCTATCAGTATCAGGAGGTTTGTTTTTTTTAATAACAGGAGTAATCTCAATGATTTTATTATGCAATTACCCATGAAATATATTAAAAGCTCTGATTAAACAGGATTAGTTCATTTAAACGAAGGCAGTGATGATGGTGGGAGGTTTAAGAAAAGATAATCTGCAATGTTTTTTACCTTGCTAATGGACTTATATGACTGTGTCTCAGTTCTAGACTTAATATTTTAACCCACTTCCACTTGCCCTTTCAATTTAATGCCATCTGTTTCTAATGGCCATTTAACATTAAGATAATGACAGTAATATTATCTGCCTAATTAACCATGCAGACTCTAATGGTGCACTAACTGGTTTAGATAAAAGAATTTGCTGATATCTCCCCCAACAGAGAGAATACTAGAAAATGTGATAAAACATACCAGAAGTAAACAGTGTCCCTGGCACTCAATAAGTGTTCATTCAAATGCCATTTACTCAGTATATTTAGACAATCAGTGCTTTAACATCTTTTCAATGTCTTTATGTTCCCACCGAGAATTACACCTTATGCAATCATTGTAAATCTTTCTGGAATACCTAATTGCATGTACTTTCCAGCAAATGAGTAAGAATATATCATCACCTGTTCACTTTAGTGGAAAGTTTATTGCCAAATTTTCAGTTTGCCAAGTTTGTTAAAATTCAGTTTTCACCGTAAAAGCCTTTTTTTTTTTCTTTTAAGACCAGGTTAAATAATTTCAGAAAACACAGAGCTAGACAATCAAAGACTCACACCAATGTGTCCTTTCTCACTTATTTCCACCAACTTCTCTATGATTCTTTTTCTGGGAGGACCAAAGTATCAAACTTTGGGGTGGAAACAAGACAGGTTTATGAGACTGTCAATTCTCAAAGAGGCTGGGGATGCCACATCAGAGATGAAAATAAATGTGCATTCATTTATGCCAAGGAATCCATAAATTTTCCGTCCACAAACTCTGAAATAATGAATGCTGTAGTAGTGCTTGTGAATATATCGGGGATATCCCATGGATCCCATGGCATAGCACTATCTTTTCTTTTTCTTCCTTTTTTTTTTTTTAAGAAGATAGCTGATTATCTAAACAGGGAAAACACTAATCTATCTGAACCTCACTAAAATATTCGACGTGGTGTCACCATGGGAAATTATTATTTATGCTGGTGAGAATGGGGATTAGTACAAGAATGTAAAATGTTTAAGAAACTGACTCTAGCTGCAATGCTAACAAGTTGTGTTGACAGGGAAACTACTGGGCTGAAAAGGGATTGAAGTGAAGATTCTCAAAGATTAAACTTGGGGCTGATCTCATTGAACATTTCATAGATTAAACTGGCTGACATGAGCTAGTGAAATCTTCAATAAAGACAACGACCAAGAGGTCGTGTAGAAAGGCCTGGATGGCTTTGAGATAATGGCAATAAAGGTGATGAAAATCAATAGAGCAAAGCTACACCCTCAGCGACCAATAAGAATTTCTGCTATCAACTAGGAGTTGCTTATCTGGAAATGAAAAAGGCAAAAGACTTGCTGTGCATCAGTTGATCACTGAGGGTATATTTAGTCTGGTAAATTAAATGGTGTCAGGGAACGTTCCTAGGCAATCCTGGAACAGTATTACCCAGGCTGGCCCCTGGAAGTCTTTTGGCCCATGCCAGCTAGCAGTCTCCCAAACAATTCCTAGTCGTGTTTCACCAGCTGCTGCACGCTGAGCACTTCTCTCCATGGCAATGTGGCTGAGATATGCCTGATACTTTGTAGGTTCAGGACTTAAATAAGATGGATGCAGGCTATTCCATGCCAGTTGAACTCAGTGTCAAAAGAACAATCCTGGGAGCAGTCCTTAACCCTTAATGTACAATTATCAATAATTTTCTAGGATAAATACGACCAGAATGACAGTGGCTATACCATAGTATACAGTAGTGAAAATGTAAGTGACCTGTGTGGAAAAAAACCCCAACTAACAAACAAAAAAGCCCCACAGTTCTAGCATTTGTCAGAAGGGATATTTCCAACAGAAGCTGGAGACATGCCTTTCACGAGACTGTATGATTTTTTTTTCTAGAAAGATATTCAAATTGGAACAAACGCAGTGAAAGGCTGTAAGGCTGATCAGAGGTCACTAAAAGGCTGCTTTTCCCATCTAGCAAGCAAAAGCAGTGAAAATACATATCACAGGGAAATGTCACAAAGAGCAAAAGATTTAGAAAGACAATCCTGACCAGGAGACATAAAATTCAGTTTATTAAAAAAAAATAATATCTGTTGGCTTCCAATCAGACAAGTGAGAGCCTGAAAAAGCTGTCCTGCAAAAGTAATGGATGCAAAAAATTAAGCTAGAGCTTGATCCTCTGCTTGAGAGGGTCTATTATGAACCTCTATGGTCATTTGGAACTGGATTGGAACAGGAACCACAGAAGGTGCCTTCCACTATTATTTTCTTTTGAATATTTAGAGGAGCAAATACTCAGCTTCATGAAAAAAGGTTGTGCGGTCTAATCTTTAATGAACAAAATATTACTGTAATTTTCAAAGAAATTAATGTGAAGAAAACCTCAGGTCACCCAATATTAGTATTATAACAGAAGTAAAAGAAAAGACTACAGCACTTACCTCATTCTTTAACTTGCTTCCAGAGAACCTTTGGAAAGAAACACATTTGATCATTTTTTCATAAGCAGAACATTTTTAGGGTTTGTATATGTACATATAAAATAGTTTTATAAAATAGATCAATTAGGAAAATTATCATATTTCTCCAAAATTAATTATAATAGAAATCATTCTTTTTTTCTTAACTTCGTCCATTGGTTTGCAAGTGCCTGAGGATATCAGAAAACCTTCTGATGTCTTCTAAAACATGAAGATTCAGATCACCAAACAAACAATAAAGTATAAATCCCAGTTTCAGTTTTTTCTCTGGATCTTTGCAACTTCATGAGTATAAAAAGGACAGCATAGGTGCAAGTCCATAAGGTCTTCATGAGGAAATAAAGTTTTTCATATAGCTGAGTAAATTCAGAGTAGGAAAAAATATATCTAGAATTTACACTTCCCAGGAAAATTAAGAAATCATAGTTATTTCCCATTCTTTTTCACCACAGTATTATTTTGATGCAGGTGAAATGCATTTCTGAGATTAAATGCAATGTGGTACATATCCTATTAAAAGTCCAATTGAGAGATGCCCAGTGAAGTCACTGGACTATCAGGCAAATTTTCAGTGCAGAAATTAAAAAGCACACATTTTAAATTACAAGTGCTAAACTGGAGAATGTGTAGTGATAGAGATCCTAATGGACCAGTATAATGATAAATGTTGGTTTATTATTGTTATTTCCTGTTCTGCTAGCTGCCAACTGATAAGATACCTTGGGCAACAAAAAGTCTTATAATTATTAGTGGCAATATTGTGATTTCATGCTGTTGAGATTCTCTGCTGGCAGGACAGAACACCAGAGGCTGAGTGGTTGTGGAATTCCTCCTGCTCAGGCCAGGCACAGGTGCCTGACAGTTCCCATCACATGATGATCCAGCACGTGTTACCTGCGGAGTTCCCTTGGTTGTTGATAGATGAGTATGAAAGGAGGCAGTTGATTACATCGTGAAGCTAATTAGCTTCATAGCTGGATGTGTTTGTTATGGACTGTGGATTTCCACACGTGCAGCAAAATGTACACAGAATGTACAGCAAAACCATCGGCCAGCATCCTCTAGCAGTGCTCCTCCAGAGCCTTAATTGCTAGCTAAAGCTACTCTTCACACAGTGCTGTGGGTTCTAACCATTGGTGGTGTTAGGTCTGCTCCCCTCACACTGCAAGGCTTGATATTTAAAGGAACCGGGAGGTTCAAATTTGCAGTGGAATTTATGGATTCAGGCATCTGCAACCCTGCATTTAAGAACTATTGTATACAGCTCAATTACCTAAATATTAATACACAAGTGCCAGTAAGTTTGAAATAGCAGTAGAAACCTATATTTAGGCAACTAAACTGAGGCCCATTGCCCCTTCTAATTTTTGACAAGCTGCCATCTAACATGCAAGCCTTGTGGTAGAGGCCTCCGTATGTCTATACTTGTGCAGGAGCATGGTGTGATCTGATACAAACCCAATATTCCCTGCGTATTTCTGCCCCAAGCTTGATCCAGGAACCATTTCTATAGCTCACCTGCCAGAATAGACATCAGACAAAGGACAGATTTTTAAGATGGATCATTATATGCAGCAGCCAGCACCTGGAAGATTCACTCTCAGTTTTGAATCCTTACACTGCCTGAGTCTGCTTACCCAGAAGCTTGTTCTTAACCCCAGGCTACTGCGTCATTCTCTTCACATGGACAAATCCAACCACAGTGATGACCCAGACTGTGCAAAATGAGCATTTGAGCTCCTGTTCTAAATCAACCAGGGACATAATTTGACTGCTGGACCCTGAAAATTCAACACCGCATACATGACACCGTAAGTCCCAACACAAAGAAAAGGTTCCTAACTAGTGAATCTTGTGAATCTAGTGAGTACTCCTGAAAATCTTAGAAAGTGTCTATGACATCTTTATGTGAGTGTACACTGTCAGAAATGCAGCCATGGAGAATTTTGCAGAACCTCCATTTTCTCCGCATTCACTGCTGGTAAATTGTACAAGGATAAAGCTTTACATGAAAAGGGCACTGGCTGACATACAGCTGAGGAGCAAGAGTAATTATATTTCCTTAAATGAAAATAACTGCCTTTTAGTCAATTAAATGAGAAATTTGTTTAAGATAATTTTGTATTATGAAAGAACCTCACTTTGTGTGCCAGCAACACCTACACAGATCTAGATAAATACTAGACAAAGAAATGGTATATTCCAGTCTATTATACCTTAAGTTCTACAGTGGAGAAATCCCTCCTTTTAAGCATCATTGGCAACATTGTCCTCAATTTTTAGACTTGTATCATTGTTTGGAAAAAGTCTCTTTGGATATAACCTAAATCTGCCAGCGGTTGAATTTTCTGTGTGTGATTATAAACTCATTTATTCCTTTCCTTTCTCAGAGTCCCCACTTACGCTGCTGTAGACAATGAAAGCCGTCATTCAAGCCATATGTGAACAGAGACATTTGTTTTACAAACTATTAATCTTTGGCAAACCAACAGGCAGCTATCGTAACGTATTGATCCTGCTAGCTGTCCCTTAAATAAATATAATTAGAGCTTCCTGGGTTAGGTTTAAACTGATATTAGCCAGTCAAAGGACCTGTAAATATTAATCTACGCTGACCCCTCCCTCCTGCCCGCAGGTGCCAGCTTCACACCATTCTCCAGACGTTTCATAATGGGAAGCTGTCCTGGGGAAAGAACTCAGAGGGTGACACACAAGCAAACAAAATGATACAAGTGTTCTGGAAATGGTGTTTTGCTCCCTTACACAAACTTGAGCAAATCCTCTGCTGGTATAAGTTAATGCGGGTTGGACCACACTGGAAGACGCTAGCAAAAGATCTAGATCATCCTCTATAAAAATCAATGTGTTTAGGGAACAAACTGCTACATAAATCTAGGAATAACAGACATTGAGATACGCAGTAATACTGTTCTGATATCAAGAAAAATTAGCGTCCTGCAAATACCTTCCTAAGGGGAAGTTAAAGTTAGATCTTCACTAAGTCTCAGAAGTTATGTTGTTGTACCTGGTTAAACCTTTTCCAGAATACACAGAGTGGTAGTATGCACTGCTTTCTTTAATACCAATTCCATAATAGTGATACCTATGGAAAAAAAAAAAAAAAAGGAGTGTTTAGGAGTGACATGACACATAAAGCAAATTGTCAAATTAATTTTCAATGCTTTTTGAAAACTTTTCTTCACAGTATCTACCAATTCCTTTCAGTGACATGGAACAAAATCTGGTCTTATAGAAAACAGTATTGTCATGATTTGACCTAAAATTCAACTCTATGATCTTTAAATTTAAAATATTTTCTTTTTTACAAGAATGTAGCTGGAACAGCAAATCTCCTATAAATATGTTACATCTCTTTTCCCTAATGTGCATTCTCTTTCATTTTACTTTCTTGAAAGGGTGCTGGGTTTGATCTATCCACTTTATTTCATCAGGCTATATTTAGACAGTCCCGCAGAGCACTCTTCAGCCAAACATAACTCACCAGTGTTCCCTTTAAATTAGTGTTCATCTTCCTATGACTAAAAATACTAATACATCGTTCATTCTTTCTTCTCTCAGGTTGTAGGCTGACCGACTCAGCTGAATTATTTAGCTGCTTAAGCCATTCTCATACACATTTGTCTCTCTTGCTGCTCTCCTGGAGATTACTGCTCCCAATAAAGCTTGAGGAAGGAAACATCCCCATCGCTCAGCCTCTGCAGTGCTGAGCCCAACGCCTTAACTCAAGATGCTAAGGAGGGTGGGTGGGTGCTAAGAAAACTGGCTATGCAGTAGACACGTACTGCTTTCCACTGGTTTTGCTATAAAAGAAGTGACCTTCAGGAGGAGGGCAGCTGGGGGCAGCTGTTTCTTGCTGGTCATAGCAAAGTTTGCTTGAGTTCATCTATCAAAGGTGATAGGCCCTGACTTATAAATTCCACTCAACAGACTTTAAACCCGATTGTGTTACAACAAATTTGTCTAAGAACGTTATGGACAGTATAGTCAGGATCATTTGCTTTTTACTAAAGTGAGCTTGAAAATGCCATGGCAGCCGGTTTGACTGAACCACTTCGAAATAACACTTATCCTTCAAGTACATAGCACGTAAACCAAGCCTAACACAGAGGTAACGCTTCGCAACACATTGCATCAATTTAACGGAAATGTCTCAAAAGCTTGAAGAAATTCACTCTTAAGACACAAAGCCCCCTGCAAATAGTTCATAGATCACATAAACAAAAGTTTTCAGCTCATCTCTGCTGTTCCAGGTGTTGCCCATGAAAAAAAAAAAAAATCACAATCTTACTGTTTGTTCTTGTATGGTGCTGTCACAGATAACTGTGACACACAAACACTTTATATTTACAAAGCTGACCAAAAGCATTACTTACAAATGATATTTAAGAAAATATTCATTGGGATGATGTATTTGCTTAGCCTAAGTACCTCTGAAAATCTCAGCTGAAATAGTCATTCTGTTTCTGTTGTGTGCATTCAGGATTTTACAGTCAAGAAATGTGACAGAAAATGGCTGCTGCTAAATATCAGAGGTTTTACTTTGTCTTACACTGGTAAGTCCACATAACACCACTAAATCACAGGGGTACCTGGTGACCCATAGGAAGACCAAAAGTTTCTCACCTCTTTCTCGCCTGGTAAGTGTGCTTTTCTGAGGGAAGGTGATGTGGTGAACCGAGCATTTTTACATACCTGTTAATATTCAGAAGCTCAAACATAGGACTATCTGCTTATAGCAGTTCCCTTTTTATCCATTACAGTCAGAGTTGGCTGATGAAAGCAAAGTGACACCTCAAGGTGGTTTAGGATGCTAATGGGACCTTTCATTAAATGTCATAATGGTGGACAGTTGTCCTGTGTTTCACATACAATAGTGTGTCACCTATGTTATGAATTAAAGTCCTGAAGGTTTTCAACCACTACTTTTGGTTTAGGAGCATTAAACAGATAGACTTGGGACAAAGATCTGGATCTAGAAGCTCTTAATCTATTGAGTTCTGAAACAAACCCTGAAGGCACGAACATTTTTTCTTCTTTCATGAAAATCAAGAAATTTCAGGTGTGATACAAGATGTATTGAAAATATACACGTATGGATTTTTTGAAATAACAGCATTTGACATTGCAAAGGTTGTGCATTGAACAGGATGCAAAACAAAATAGAGCTGTGACTCCTTCTTTAACAATGTTATCTGCACATTTGTCATTGGCCATGTAAGCAAGCAGTTGCCTACATCTCATTCTAACACCATAAATCTCCCAGTTTCAATCACATGCCATTTTTTAAATTATGAAAACAAAACTTCACACTTTCACCACAAATTTGGAATTTCCTGCTGCTAAAGTTGGAGTGAGCCAGAGGCCAAGGAGAAGCATTAATTCTTTACAAAGTTAGGATTCAATATCTAGATTATTCAACATCCAATTCAATATTAACATATGTAGGCTAGAAATGGGAACTGTTGTATGATTTGGATTCCCATGTTTCCAGTAGTAGGCAAAAATACTTGTCCCTGCTCTGTAATGGCTCAAGATACCAGAATTTACCATTGACACACTTTGTTATATAGAGAATAGACAATCTCAGTACCTATTTAATGGTCTTAAAGGCACGGCAGTTATCATTCTAACTTCACTCAGTGATTGATGTAGTTTAATTTTTAATTCTAAAAAATACAGCTTTCCAGTCGTGATACAGAAACAATTAAAAAATTATAATCTGTACTTTTCAAGATCTGACTGGAATACTTCATAGAATAATAAAGATTTTTATTCTCTTACAAACCAAATTCATTAGCTAAATAGCTTATTTTATACTCCCTGTTGAGAGTAATATATCTATCTCAGACACCCCAATAACATCTCTAACCTACAACTTAAAGTACCCTCTTTCTGTCTCTTCATATGCATATTTCTATGTGCATGTACAACATATATGTATTTTACTATGTTATACTTCTACTGTTTAATTAATAAAAGGCAGCCAGTCATCATAAGGAACTCACGCTCAATTTTCTTTACAAACCTTTTAAAAACTGAACTGAACTGCTTTCCTCTTTTAATTTCAGTGGTTTGTTGTAACATATGTTCTTATGCAACTAGTAGCCCTGATTTTAGCATACACTGACACAAATGATAGCTGATAAGGAAATGATAGGCTTAAGCTGTTCAGGGACTTGCAATAACTTGTTATCACGGGGCCAGCTGCCATATCAGTTTTATTAACCCACTAAATCACTCCTAATAAATAAGATAATAGTTTTCAGACATGATGGATAAAAGCTAAGATTCATCATTGATCAAAGTCTACAAAGAAATTAAATTGTAACTTGAGCTCAAACAGTCCTTCGTGTGTATGGGCTGAGCAGGATGTACATTTTCCTGACTAGCCGCTCCAGGAACTTAGGTACTGTGAAGATTATAACTAAATTCTAGAAGTGGCCACAGTATGTTCAACATTAGCTATGTAGAAAAAGTGGATTCAGAACCTGCTGCACAGACAATTGTTTCTTATGAGATAAGTTGTATTTATCGTGCTGGGTCTTCTCCCACCCAGCAGGGACATGGAAAACGTCCCCTACATTCAGCAATCCGGAGTGATTAGAATGGGCATGAATGAACTTTGTAAATAAAACTTTTTCCAATGTGTTGTACCTTCTTGGCCAGATATTTAAATGAATGTTTTACTATTGACACTTTTGTAGAAATGGGTTATTGGATGCAAGCAAACAGAGAGACACTCTGACTCTGAGTGTATCAAAGTTCTAGCATTTCTTAGACCCTTTTTTAAGTCTCTCCTTTGCCCAGAACCTGAGATAACAAATGTTGCTTGGAATCAGGAGAAACTAACATTTGTATATCTATCCCACACCTTAGAGCAGCAGATCTTTCTCAAATCCAGTTCATACTCATGAGAATACTAGAAAGAGTTTGGCCTTATTTCAGTGTGGGAGAAAAACAAATTCTGCCACCTTGAAGATGGTGGAAAAGGGAACTAATTTTCTTTGCTTTCTTCTGACCACAGCCAGACTCTATCAATACGTAGCTGTGTATGTAGTGTCCAGTAAGGCACTTTATTCCTTGGGAGTTAGCTTTTCTTTACAGTGTATGAACAATGACTGCATTGGAGAGGAATCATCTTTTTTCTTTCATGCTTTGCAGCATGACTCAGTAGCGGACAATGAACAGAGCTCCTAGACACTACTGCCATATGAAACATCATTGTCACAAATAGTTAGTACCATTACTGCTTCTACTAACTTGATATGGAAATAATGATAGCAATAGCAACAACAGAAATAAAACAATATCACTACACTATCACGCTTAAAAAATAGGATTTAATTGCTAGTAAGAACTGTCTCTTACCAGTTCCAGTAACACAGTTTTGTTCAACATAGAAACAGCTTACAACATTTAGAGTCCATGCTGACATAAGAACAGAGGGTAACTAGTCATTTATCAAAACTGATGAACAGTCCATTACTTTGCTTATTAATTTAATGGACATACTTCTGTAAATGAAATTTGTATGACTAACTGCTACTTGGCAAAAGCAGAAATGAATTTGCTAGTTGGTGAGTCTGTAGTTCTGAGAGGAATATGGTCCACAAGATCAGAGACAGACAAGTAACCAGAGGTTATTATTTAAACTGCCACTTCTCTGTGACTACTTGCTGATGTATTCAGTCTCTGAACTGGAGATACTGTCACTTGTGCCTTTTGTGAGGTTCTTTTTTGCACAGCAAGAACAATGTAAATGTATCTTAGTGGAAATGAGAATTGCAGAGGAAGTCTCCGAGGAAAACTCTGATGAAAAAAAATAAGGAGAAACAAATAACAGATGTTCAAACAAACCCTGATGATGCCTTATCCCTTTGAGGAAATTGTTCAAGAACAGTTAATCCATATGAAAATATGGCACATAATACCATCAA
Source organism: Gallinago jamesoni (assembly GCA_025769975.1). Lineage (NCBI taxonomy): Eukaryota > Metazoa > Chordata > Aves > Charadriiformes > Scolopacidae > Gallinago > Gallinago jamesoni. The sequence continues at coordinate 68,040,832 of JAOQGH010000023.1, forward strand.
GGTCAGTAGGGATATGGGATCTGCCAAAGAAATGTTGGGCATGAGGTATTTCTGTGATATACTGTTAAATGTCTTAGAGAAAAGGGGAATATAGTGACATATGTTTGAACACAATAAATTTTGTAGCTAGATTCTCATGTCAAAAACTAGTTTTGAAACATACTCCTTTACTTAACAGATATTGACTTACTGTGCTTTAAATTATGCACACACATGATATGTTTTAGAAGTCTGGATCTTGACTGGAACCTATTTATCAATTCATTAAATATGTCAGATTAAAAATACTATGAGCATTTGGGAGACCTTTCCCCTTGTATTATCTCATTGATTATAACTTAAAAGTGCTTCTCCAAATATGTTGGGTGATGAACCTAATACTTAACCAAGGGATTGATGAATTAGTAGGTTGTCAAATATGCCTGCACAGACTGTGAATACCAGATCTCCTAAAATCTTAAATACAGCAAAGGTCTATTTGCAAAGCTGACTATGTCTGCATCAGTTTACGCCTGTAACCATAGCTGAACTTCATCACAGCAGACAATATATGAAATCCCTCTTTTCCCCTGTAAATAACCTTTCTAATAGTAACTCTCCTCAAAATCCCCCTATGCAACATTTATAGGTCATCTACAAAAAGAGAAATGAAGTTCAGTTCCAGTTTTACTCCCTACAATACAGATTGCATACTCTTTCCTGAAAAAAACATCAATGGATTACAAATTTTTAAGACCATGAAAGAAACTATGTAGGAACTGTACTCTGTTAAAAAAAAGGAAAAATATTCTATGCAGGTTTTATTTCACAGAATCATAGAATAACAGAATGGCAGGGGTTGGAAGAGACCTCTAGAGATCATCTAGTCCAACCTGTGCACTAAAGCAGGGGAAGGTATTTCCTTTGGATTTTATTTTTATTAATGATTATTTAAAATAAATAGTCAAGAAATAAAATACACTACACAGTATTTAATTTTCTTAAGAAATAGCATTCCCCTGTTAAAAAACCAAAATCAGACTGGGGACAATTCTCCAGTGCTTCCTCAGCAGTCTTAGTATCAGGACACAGGAGGGAGGGTGGATGTAAGGGAATATGTTGTTACCACAGTCCATCACAGTTTTATAATAAACAGCCAAAAGCATCATGCCAGAACCAGAATTAATAACAATTTCACTGCAGGTGATATAAAATTATCTATGATCTATTCCCAGCCTAATATTCCACAGATTAAATATACAAATTAATTGGATACTTTATTTATGAAATTATTGCACTATAAGTTTGTACTTTTCAGAGTATTTATAAATTACCCACAAGAAAGAGTTATACCTTCTTCTCAATTTAAGACCATGCTTTTTTCTAGTGTCTTTAATCAATATTGTTACTTAGAGGAAAAAAATCAAAGTTGTTAGATTTGCAAAAGGCAAATAAAATCACAGTTAAATTGCACATTATTTATAGAAAGATGAACACCTGAGATATATGTATTATATAATGTTTTTAATATACAACATTTTGACATATATTTGTAACAAACACATGATTCGGTAAAAATAATGACAAGTTTTAGAAGCTTAATCAGTTTAATTTTGGAAATTATGCCTGCAGCAATGTTTTCAAACTCAAACTCTGTATCAGCTTTATCATGTACATGAAAGTTATCACTTGCATCTTATCATCTGGACAAAACCCCCTGTCAATTAGTATATGTTATGGAAAGATGGAAATACGTATAATTCCAAGGATGTATTCTGCAAGTGGATACATAGATAACTGTGCCTTACTTTGAATGGCCTCTTGTTCCAAGCCGCCTTGTGGTGAGGAGAGGGAATTTCTGGCGAATGGTCTAAGGAGAAAATAACTGTATTAATTTCTAACATCGGTATACTTTCTTAGCAATCTGCTAATGGAAGAAAAATGTAGTGTAAATATGTGGTCTAATGCAGTCTGTGAATAAATATTTATGATACTTATGTCACAACATAAACAACTAAGGCATATTTTATACTGCAGGGGTCCTTCTGTCCTCATCCACCTCATTGTGTACCTCCAGTCTTTCCCCAAAAACTCCTTCCCACCTGTTCTTCTTTTCTGTTTTCACTTCTGCAGCATAAAACCTAGTTTTCTTCTCCAGAATCCTGTCCCGTTCCAGTCCCTAAAGTACAACTACATCATTTGCTTCAGAGATCTAAAGAGCATCAGGGAAAGATCTGGCCTCAAGTTATTCTGTTTTCAAAGATAAACAATGAAAAATAAACACATTTTTAATTGGAAAAGTGGGATCTGATGGTTAAAGCAAGCAAATATTTGCCTCATGGTAGTTCTGTGTCCTCCACTATCAAAGTGCTCAATAATCTTAAACATATTTATGCTCACTGAAACCCTATGAAAGTTTCTGTTAGCTCTATGCTACACATAAAGAATTCACATTACGTGATTTAATCCAAGTGAAGCAAAACATTCTGTCACTGGACTCCTGAGACTGAGATTAGTGCCCTAAAAGCATCCTAATTTTCCTGTAAAAAATTATACTTAACTCAAAAGGTTTATTAAGTAAAACAGTAATTCAGTAATAGAGGTAGATCTAATAGATACAGCTAATAGACAGATCACTGTCAAAACAATGTTTAAATAGAAACCCATTGTCTTCCTCATTTATACTGAAACTCTGTAATGAAAATTAGACTTTCTCAGTGTATCCAACTGAAGATGAAAAAATTACTAAGTGAACATTTTATGAACCGGATTTTAAATCCAATTATTATTATTTAATTAAATTAATGCATTTTGCTATGCATGAACAATGACTAGATCAGTAGTGTTTAAAAAAAGATCATCCTTGAAGCATTTTTGGTTTCCTGTTTCACTAACTACTCAGGATTTAATTTGGAGAGTTCACATCTCCCTTTCATTAAATGATTTCAGGATTAATTGTAGGGAAGGGTATAAAAGAGGATGAATCAACATTTTTTTTCATTCAGGAGCTCTTTGTGTTATTAATTTTTATTCCCGTTCTTGTATTGCTTCTTGTGTCACATCTCACTTTACACTGCCTTTAGTATAATTAAAAATGTCTTCCACGTCAGATGTGGTTTTGTGGAAAGAGTCCTATTAATGTCATCATCAAAAAGAAAAAAGAAAAGAAAAGCTCTTGGAGAGAATGCCTTTTTTGAATGAAATAACAATAAATCAAAGGGAATTTCAGTTTCATTCTCCTGAAGCTGATGTAATGAAATCCTTTCATACAGAATAGTGCAGTTACTCTGATTCCATGTACATTAGCAGTAAAAAGCACGTGAATTTCAGAGGGATTTTGACACAGGTGTACTAAATCATGATTGTATCAAGTAATTAACCTAACAAACAATGAAGGCATTTACTCTTTACCTTTCCAAAAGTTGCAGCACAGGCAGGTTCCAGCTTCTCTTTTCGGCAGAAGTCTAAATAATGTGCATAAAGGATGCATCTTGGTAAACAAACTCCTTCACAGACAATGTAGTTTTCTTCCAGCCTGTACAGAGAAAGCAGCTGCCAGAGTAAGAAGCAACACACCATGTCTCCTGATTTTATTTTCCTTCTGGTTTTTGGTACTGCCCTCTTTTAAAAAAAAAAAAAATTTACAGAAGAATTTCATGAGAGCACACAGGTGAGTTTCTCCTGAAGAAGACAAACACTACAGACTGACCCCACGCTTGGTGCTTAGGTTAGTTGCAGAATATGGAACACCTGGGGCCAGGTGCCTTTCCTTAATGAGTCTTTTTCAATGTGTGGGCTTCTTTGCTTTATCTTTATGTAATTAACTAAATTATCATCACCTAAAAGCCAGCCTTGCTCTGAAAATAAGAGCACTAACGAAACTACGAAGGACTTTGGTTTAAGTCTGTCCTTTGAACACAGCTAGGGCTTGAACTTGCATCTTCTGTCCCACTGTATCTTTAAGACAATGGGCAAATGTCTCTTTTTTCCTACTTTCGCTTTTTAATTTCTACACTGGATCTGAAACTGTTTCTTGACTGAACCACACTGAAAAGCAAAGAACTGGCTTTTCCTGAAAGAGGTGCATTTTTATGTAGTTTCCCAATCCATTTACAGAATCAAGTGCCTACTGATGGACATTAAAGTAAGATTTTAAAAATGGAAGTAAAAAACGAGCTGTCTTCACTTGAGCTGAACTGGTAACTGCTGAGTTGTTTCAGTTGTCCAGTTTCTTTTTTTTTATCAATTTACATTATTTGCCAATCCTGGGATGATTTACAATAAATTTATTTCTCAAATTACACAAATCTGTAAGAAAATAATGTGTAGTAAACACTGCATACGGGATAATTTTGCACTGACTCACCAGACTCAGATCCTTACAATTTATGCTCAGAAGCCAGATGTAAACCAGACTAAAAAGCTGGGTGTTTTGGCTTACTCTCATTTTGCAGTTGGAAGGAAAAAAAAATAAATCTAGATTCACAGTCTGCATTTAGTAACTAAGTTCCCATTTAATTCAACAGCACTCCTCCCTAATTTCAGGTGTGCTTTAGTAGAAGCATTTATCAATTAATGACTGCAGAATTTGACCTCTTATTCGGATAATTTTTTTCCCAAATAGAATGAGGTAGAGTTATGGCTGCCATGGATGGATACAGTGTAAAAAAGACATAGCAAACCAGTGAAAATCTTGTATAGCTTTAAAGGATAATTAAAACAGGATAATTAACACAAATGCGTTTCTTAACTAACGTTTCATTTCTCCACTTTTTTCGATACGTTTCACCCATAGCCACCTACTGTGAGAATCTGACCGAGATTTCTGTTAACTAATAAGCTTCTACGAATTAAAAAGAAGTAATCAGGCAGAGGTGGATGTCCTCATTTGTAGAAAAGACTTACCCAGGAAAAAAAAACAAACAAACCAACCCAAAAATGCAACCAAACATCCCCCAACCCCGCAAATGACAGCTATTTCTAAAAGAGCGGCGGGATGAAACCCTCCTTTGCCGGCTCAGCTTTTAAAGAACTGTCCCCTGCGGGCCCGAGGGACCCCCCGGTGGCGGCGCGGGGGGAAGGAAGACGCGGGGTGACCCCACCGAGCGGCCCCGGGGGCCGGGTCCGGAGCCCTACCATTGCAAGGTGAGCTGCGTCTGCTTCTTCTTGTCCTTCATGATCTGCGTGATGCTCCTCTTCGCAGACGGGCTCCGGTCGGCGGCTTTCAGTGCGCCGTCCCCGGGGTCCGCATCCTCTTCATCCGAGGAGAGGGCTTGGCCGCCGAAGCGCGTTTCTGAGGGCCGGGAGGGAGGGGACAAGAGGAGAAGCCCGAGGGCATCGTTACGGGCCGGGCAGCGCCCGCCGCCTCCTTCCCGACGCCGCCGCGGCCCCGCAGAAGCCCGTTTAACCGCCCGAGGGGACCGGCCCCCCCGCACCCGCCCGGCCTCGCGTCCCCGCCGGGCCCCGGGCAGCAGCCACAAGGGAGGACGAGGGGCGGCTGCCGGCGCCCCGCCGCTTACCTGACTTGATGCCGGCGGGCAGCGTCGGCTCCGGGACCCCTCTCTGGGCGGCCGCCGGGGCGCACAGCCCCTCCTGGGCGAAGGGCAGCAAGGCTCGGCTCGCCAAGCCGGGGTAGCTCTCCTCCTGCGCGGCGGAGGGCACGGCCTGAGCCGCCGGCAGGTGCAGGAAGGCGTCCTCTTGCTCGGGTCCCTTGGCCATGCTCCTCACCGGCGCCTGCTCTGCCCCGCCGCCGCGCAGGCGGCGCCCATGGGCGGCGGGAGGGGACGGGACGGGACGGGGCAGTGGCGGCGGCGGCGGCTTTAGGGCGCGGGGGGCGGTGGCTGGGGCATGGGCCGCGCCGGGCTTTCGAGCGGGGCTCCGGCACCTCGGCGGGAGAGGGTGTCAGCCGGCGCCGGCAGCGAGAGGGGGAGAAGAGGCGGTGCGGGGGCCGGGTGTGCCCTACGGCGCCCTGCCGGGAGGCGGCATAGCTCCCCCCCGGGCAGAGGCGGCCGGTCCCCGCGGGCGCCACTCCCCTCCTCGGGGCAGCTCCCCCGCGCCCCCCGAGGGGGCTCCGCCTTAGACGGGGTCCCGGAGGTGTCCCCTGTCTCTGCCTCCCGTCTCCCCGCCCGCCGCCGGGCTCAGCCAGGCCCGTCTCGCCCGGCCGGGAGGGGACGGGGCACGGCCGGGGGCCCCGGGAGGTTGAGGGGAGCCGGCCCGGAGCGGATCTGCGGGGACTTAATGATTAACTCCCGCCGGCGGTGGCTGTCCCTTGTGCCGGGGAGCAGCTCTCCTCAGCCCTTCGCGGCAGAAGGCGGCCGCGGGGGGGTCCCCGCATCCCCGCCGGGTGCGGGCGAGAGGTGGCCGTCGGGGGGTCCTCTCCTCGCAGCGGCCACAGGGCCGAGAGGGGGAGCGGGAGGGTGGCTGGGAGAACATGGGACTCTCCTGGGCACCGCCTGTTGCTGTCGGTGTTTCCTTGCTCCCTGGTGTAATTTTCTGGGTGGTGTTGGAACAAAACATCTTGATTTTTTGTACAAATAAATAGCGTTGTTCTGGGCAGACGTGTATTTGCTTAGCTCCATTTCAGCGTGCTGACAGAGACAATCTGGCACGGGACAATCACAGACAGGTGGTCCTTGCTTTTTCCAGAGAGCAAAGCTGTCAGTAGGACAGAAAATTAGCCGCATCACTGCAACATCCACTGCTTTAATACACCCTCGTTAAAGCAAAATCTTAGGCATCGTGCTTCTGCCAAATGAAGGCTGGGAAGCTGTAGTACGGCTTGTGACGGCAAGCAGCCTTGAAAAGCTGTATCAGATGAAAGTTAAAGACCTTCTCCTAACCATCAAGTAGTGTTGGGCTGTCAGAGACACAAAGCTTGTCAAGAGCTGTTCTTCCTTCTGCTCTCTTCCAATCTTCTGTTGTAGCTCAGCTCGTGGATCCCACCAGCAGCACAAAGCAGCAGAATATTACCACTTCCACTCCTGCACAGATGCATTGTCAGACACGACCAGACATCATCAGACAGATGTGTTACCAGCATTATCAGCTATATCGCATCTGTATTTAACAAAACCCCAGGTATGCCCATATCTGCCAAGGCCCAAAACCAAGTCTTAAGTATGAATGACGGACTTGAGAAATGAGGAGAACCTGTAAGAGAGTCTGAGAGTCAAAAATGGCATTTAGCTCAAACTTTCTGCTGTTTCTACTTACACCTCTTCCCTTAACTGTGTAAAAGACATTCCCTTCCTTACTGGTTACTCTATTCAAATATTTCTTCACTGTTCCCATGTCCCTTTCTTACTTCATATGTGATGTTATGCATGACTTTTTCCATATGCCTATGTTCATACATGGCTTTGTCAGTACATCAGTTTTTAGCATAACTTGCTGAGACAGTTCAGCTTCTGTTTTCAATGGCTGTTTTGAGGTTACAGTAAAATCACATTTGACTATCAGACTTCTCTGTGACGTTTGGCTGACCCAAGTACTTCAGAATTTGGCCCACAAGGATCAGGATTTCTGTGATATAATAAAACCTCCCAGCTACTAGTTGTTGTGTTGAATCTTTTGTGAGCAACATCCACCATGCCATCATCTTTTTGGTAATATGGAGCTACATGTAGTTATTTGTTGTGTAAGAGCAGGTTTCTCCTTTGCTATGACATCAGAATATCCTGAGTGATGCTAATGAATTTTATCCACCACCAACACAGGGATTAACTGAGTGAGTGAGGGATCCAGCCCAGGGACCAGATAGTTTCCACCCTGACACAACCTTTTGTAGTCCCTTCCTTTTCCTTCTAAGGACCAGGCACTGATTTTAATTAATTTACCTAAAACTGATGATGATTTTAAGAGATTTTTCAGTAAACAGAAGTTCTCCTAACTCCTATCAATATTGCTCATTACTCAGTGAAATCTACATTTTGAAGTAGAACTGTTAAGATGTATATCCACATCTGTTTATTATTTTCCTATTCAAAAATTGCACCATGTAATTGCAATCATGGTATTTGTCCCTGGACATGAAGTATGGGATACATCTTGTTTACTTTTGTCTCAGAGTTAGTTTTCTGAGTCTCATCCGGTCACCTCAGTCTCTCTTTATAGTCAGTGGAGAAGAAAAGGTGTCTCCAAAGGCTAATTTGCTCAGGCACATCGCCCACTGAAACGAATCACCCTGTTGCGAATCTGTTTCTTTCCTTTGTCGTCACTGAGAGCTCACGAAGTTTTGCAGAGTTTTAGGTGAATTCTGTAATAGTGTAATCTCACCAAAATTCAACAGATTCTGCTATACATCCTGGAGCATTCTCAGATATGTGTGCTCTGCAGCACATTAGAAACATCGTTCGTAATTTACATGTGAAATATCCTTTATACCAGCACTCAGGTATTGCACCATTCCATCTTGCTGCAACATTTCTCTTTCTTCTTGCCAACACGGCACATTGAAACAAAATGTTTTCATCTTTATTTGTATCAGTGTGACTTCCCAGTAACAACAATTTACTTGAGGGATTCTGTGCGTGGAACTGAAAAAGGTCTGGAAGATAAATGCAGCAATAGAAATACAATTTGTTATTGATCTGTTCCTGTGTAACTTCATGATGTTTACGTAAGTGTTGGAAACTCTTTCACCTCATATATTTGTTAGACTTTAACACCTATTTCTTTGCAAATATGCTGGCAGTACAATAACAGTACATACCGGTATTCCACAAGGAAATAATAAATTCCCCATTATCATTAGTCTTTGTCATTCTCTTTGCCTTGATGTAGCGTGAATCTATCTCTTTCCAAAGCTCCGTTTCTGATTTTCTGAGACTTATTACAAGGAACAGTTTTATCTACCAGCAGTTCAAACAAGTCAACTTTCCTTTTTTTTTTTTTTTTTTGTCCTTACCACATTTCAGTGTTTCCTTTTTAGAGTATTTTGCTCTTGAAAAAAAATATAAATAAATCAGTGCATTAAGCTAAGAGCCCCTGTGCATTTAGCCCTGTCACTGCCAATGTGTTTTGAAAGGATATAACCAGGAATAAGTTTTTTAATCACACAAATTTCTTTAAAGAAATATCTTTCTGTGAATTAAAGGGTCCAAGCATTGAAGCATCCTCCATAATCTTGGGCTTGTTGTTTCCAGTCGTTATCCAGTCATTCTTCCTGATAACTAACACCTTTAGTTCATCATTCACTACAAGGAATATTTCTTTGCCTTTGCATGTTTATTGCAGGTTTTTTCCTGAGCTCTTTCCAATATGCTTGTATCTCAGAAACTTTTTTTAAATAATTTCTTCATAGATTTTCTTTAATTCTGGTGGCTTGAGCCACTGGCTGTGTGAGTGCAATGAAACAAAGCCTTAAAGAAAGTAAAGGGGAAGAGGAAGGCCCTCAAGGTTTTAGGAAATCTCGATTAGATCTCTCTTCTTCCACAGTGGAGGATACTTGTATCATTCCTTGCTGCCACACAGTGCTGTGGCTTTTCTGAAGCTTGAAGAAAAAAGGAGGTGGGGTGAGATATAAGGTGAGGTGACCATCAGGCAAGCAAAGGGCCATCCTTTACTATGGGACCAGGGACTTCTGCTCTCAGTGGGGAAGGGAAGGAGCATCCCTTATGCCTCAGCAGCTTTAGCAGGGGAGTGCAGCCTGTGCTGGTGTCTTCTGCTCTCAGCAAGCTCTGTAAGCCCCGCTGCTAGTCCTGGTGCTGTAAAATCACATAAATATGATTGAACACAATCTGTGCAGCCAAAAGAGTGAGCAGATAATCAAAACTATGGAACTGCCTTCAGCATATGCTACTCAGGGGACAGCTGTGCAGGTCCGTGCTGTGCACATTTGTGTGTATGTATGCTTTCTTGTAGTATGTTTATGTAGAGATACAAACTAATTGCCCAAAAGATGCTGTTGACCCCATGCCTGGCTACCCCCACCTTCTTTTTATAAGTTCCTGTTGCGGTTTATTGACAAATTTGCAATCTATATTATATGACCCAGAGAACTTTTGGTCTTTGTTTTCATAGTGCTGAAAAGTTCCACAAACTTTGGCCTGCCAATAACCATATAAGCAGTGTTGGACCTGCAAAACCAGAGGCTCATTATACAAGTTAATTCAGCACAGAATCTTAGGGTTCTCTTTATAAGGAATAAATGCTGGCATCCAGTAGATGGTGATGTTTAATAATGTATTTCCTGCTCTGTCTCCAGCTGATAAAGCCAGACGTGTCTGTCTGTCTCTCTGCATTTGGGAATTTTACTTACTTCCTGTTCTTATGATTTTTAAATTAAAATCCATTGTGTTCTGTATAGAAGTGGATGCTTCTACTTTTCTCCCCAAAGATCAGTCTTCAAAATAAAGAAACTATCATTATATATTTGTGTTACACTAACCCTCTCACAGTTCATATGTCTCCATCTTCTACAGCCCCAGGGACACTCTACACTCTGTTGGCAGCTGAGGTAAACTGCAGGTGAAGACTTCATAGTCTGACCTTATGTAGCTACATGGAAGTAAAAATTCCCTATGCTTACCTCTCTCTTGAGTTAATGTTAGACAGTTATATCAAGTTGCTTATCTTGATTTTAAAATGCCATTTTTCAATATGTATTCTTTTTTCCTTTGCCAAATTGGGTGAAAATGTTTGTATTCATATAAGTACATGCTCCTACAAGCTTGCAGACTGAACAGCCACTTCACTATTCATGTATTTGCACTGTGCTTTGGGGGGCAGCATCCACAGAAAGAAAAGTAAGGAGACTGGCCGAGTTTTTCACTGGGCTGCTCTACAAACATCTCCAGTTTCCCTGTGAACGATCCAAGAATAGAACTGAGGTTAGAGAATATGTTCACCCCTGAAGAAGTGGTTTTGAGAGTTTCTGCAGACACTCTAACCAGCTTTATTAGCAATACTTATTCCTGTATACCTAACCTGTCTGCAAATAGCTGCTAAATAGGTGTTAATAGAAGCAAACCGCTAAAGTCAAAGTCTCTTTGTGTAAAGCTGAATCCTAAAGGCTCTACCACGAGTTGGATACAGTTCCCTGAAGTGCTGCACTTACAGACACCTCACCGCTGCTGAAAACAGTTTTTTTTCCCCTTCTGTGTCTCTCTGTCCACCCTACTGCTGGCCATGCACTCACGCTGCTAACCTTGTGCCAGCTTCAGCACTTGTCAGACACTTCTGTCTCACTTTGATTCACTGAAATAACAGAAAACAAGACCAGGGAAAAGCAATGAAGAGCTTTCTGACATTTCAATGAGTTAAATCAGCCAGGGAGAATGATGAGAGCCAGAATTTGGGTGCGATCGTATAGCTAGGACTGAGGGAAAGGGAAAGAGGCTGGGGTAGGATAGAGGAGGGAGAGGGTGTGTGAGAATGGAGGAGAGCAAGATTTTCTCACTTCCACAGCAATAAGATCTGCTGAACTGCTCTGGAATCACAGACCTATTCATAGTTGTCATGGGTATTGTGCACCTGGCAATAGGTGCTGTTTAGATTTATGCAGCCTTCTTTGAACAAGTGACCTCACACAGTTACCGTGAAAATTTATAGTTCTATAATGTATAACTACCTCTTTGTGTTTTCTTTTATTCTTTTTATTTTTTTTTTAGTCCCAGGCTTGACTTTTCATCTTTTATGGAATATTACCAATCATAGAATTGTAGAATACCAAGTTGGAAAGTTGAAAGGGACCTCAAGGACCATCTGGCCCAACCTTTCTTGGCAAGAGCACAGTCTAGATAAGCACCCTGTCCAGCTGAATCTTAAAAGTGTCCAATGTTGGGGAATCCACCACTTCCCTGGGGAGAGTATTCCAAAGGCTGATTGTTCTCAATATGAAAATTTTTCCTATTGTGTCCAATTGAAATCTCCCCAGGAGTAACTTGTACCCATTACCCTTCATTTTTTCCATGTGGCTCCTTGTAAAAAGGGAATCTCCATCTTCTTTGTAGCCACCCTTTAAATAGTGCAACATGGTGATAAGGTCTCCCCTAAGCCTTCTTTTCTCAAGGCTGAACAAACCCAATTCTCTCAGCCTTTCCTCATATGGCAGGCTTCGCAGTCCTTTGATCATCTTGGTTGCCTTTCTCTGGACCCCCTCCAGCCTGTCCACATCTTTTTGGTACAGCAGGGATCAAAACTGAACACAGTATTCCAGGTGTGGCCTGACAAGTGCTGAGGAGAGTAGGATAATGCCTTCTTTATCTCTGCTGGTGATGCCCTTATTGATGCAACCCAGCATCCTGTTGGCTTTCTTTGCTGCTGCAGCAGCACACTGCTCACACGCATTGAGCTTGTTGTCCAGTAGGATCCCCAGGTCCCTTTCCACAGAGCTGCTTCCCAGTTGGGTAGATCTCAGCCTGTGCTGCACTACTGGGTTATGTTTTCCCCAGTAGGAGATCTTACACTTTTCTTTGTTGAACTTCATAAGGTTCTTGTTAGTCCTCTCTTCCAGCCTGTCCAGGTCTTCCTCCAGGGTGGCTCTCTCTTCTGAAGTGTCCACTTTCCCACTCAGTTTGAAGTCATCAGCAAACTTCATCAGGGTACACTTGATCCCATCATCCAGATCACTTATGAAGATATTAAACGGTGAGGCTTCATTGTTTAATATCTTCATAAGTGATCTGCTTCTTGAGATAGATTAGCCACAGGAGTGTGGCTAATCTCTCTGTAGGTATTAGTCTACAGAAATCCTCAAGGACAGACAATGCTTTCACTTTGAAGTTCCCAGGCTCTTGTTTAACCTGGAAAAAAGACCACTGCTTACCATTTTCATATTCCCATTTGTAGTGTACGGTCTGTATTGACATGCAGGGTGAGGCTTTGAATCTCAGTTTCCTGGACAGAGAGAGTTTCATTACTAAGTAGCCTCTGAGTTATAATTATTCCAGCAAATGTTTTCTGAGGTTAGGAACCAAGTATTCGCAGTCATCTGTCCCTCATTGTCACTGACACAATGGTGCTTGCCAGAAATGGATATATTATGGCCAATTATTTTTAAATTCTTGGCTAGAAGAAAAAAAAAAATATGGTGGTTTTCTGCATAATATATTTGGACAATATTTTTAAAGGTATTTTTTGTATGTATTATACTCACTGACAGACAATGTCAGAGCAATTCAATGCCTGATCCAGAGGCAATAGTATTCTTCCCACTGACTTCAATGGGCTCTTGATTAGGTAATTATTTGCTAAGTAAACAATAGATAAAAGTTCAGTTTGTCGCATGTACACAATCACAAAAGTATTGTGCTCTAAGTAAAACCACAGGTTCTTGCTGTTAACAGATTCTGGAATCTCTTCAAGAGGAAAATGGACTCTGATACCTGTGTAAGAGAAGTGATGTTGCTTGTTTTCAAAGATCTCTTATCTTCAACCACAAAGTGGTCATGTTGCTTTTAGAGCAGCTGAATGTAATAGTGGCCAAAGACAAGATCCCTGGATACTTGGGATATGGATAGTAAACGAGCTGTGCCGTCGGGATGGCACAATGTGAAGCCTTACATGCCACAGAGGACTGAGAGGTGCATTGCTATGAGTTGCTTGGTGAAGGGATACTGGATATGGTCAGCAACAGTCAGGTTCCTGGTGGGCAGGGTGCTTTCCAAACCACTGGTGTTAAATTAACAAACTGGCTTGTTTCCTACTCTGCTTAACACACCGAGCCACAGGAGGGTGAGTATCTTCTCTGTCCCAGCCAGCCTCAACCAGTCCTTTCCTTTACCCAGAACACCTTCAACACCACCTGTTCAACCTGCTACGTGTTTTGAAAACATCAGCAAGGTCTTTGCTGTGTCTCTTATCAACAGAATGTGAGCAGAACATTTGTGCAGCATTTAGCAGTGCATCCCAGTGCAATCTGAACTAATGTGTGTTCCAGTTAATGGTGTACTGAAGGGATGGGTGGCTTATTATGATGGCACTCAGTAAAGGCTGCTATAAGGGACAGGTCTTATTGCTTCCTTCCAGCACGTCTGATTGCCCTTGGAAAAGTCACCTGCTCTATCTGTAAAATAAAATTAAATTGTTCCTCAGGTTCAGTTGGCCTTTAAATCTTTTTGGGGAAGAACTGTCTCATTATGTATGTGCCTAGTATGGTACAGATCCTCTCAAACTACTGAAATATTATAAGCAATAGTATATGCAGGTTTTTTCCGACTTTTCTGTGTAACCCTCCTAGTATTCTTTATATAGATTCCACAAAATATTAAATCATAATACTTTTACTTCTACAGTAAAGGGATTCCCATAAAAATATTGTTGATCTCATATTACTTTCTATTTTGGGGTGAAAAATGATAAGACATGGTAACAAAGACCAGCCTTTGGTATTTATCTAGCTACGTTTTTAACTTTTCATGTATATGCATATAAACTTGCACAGAATAGACATGGATTTATCTGCTCATTTATCTAAATTCCAATCAAATACTACTGCTACACTTCATTAAAAACAAGGCACTTGGACATGCACTGTTTACAAAGGGGGAATAATATAAATAAAACAGGCTGAATAAGGGCTAGATCTGGAGAGAACAAGAAAGCTCCGATAGGAATGAAATTCATTATGAGAAACTCTGGAGATTATGTTTCTTCAAAACATTTTGTGTTCAATTGATGGGATTAAACAATTCTGACTCTAAAAAATCACATATGAAACTTTTGTTGAACACTTACATGTGCACTTAAGAATGATTTTTAATTTTTTTTCCCCCTCTGGTATTTTATATAGCTCACAAGAGGCACATTACTGGTTACTGAAATAGCAACAACTTCCTCAAATCCTCTATTAATGTAGTCCTAGAAAGGCAGTTTGAAGGAGTACTGTTAAAATTTCTGTGCCTAAGTTAGTCTTCAAACAAGGATAATATCTGTAAAGCGAGCATAGAGAAAGCTGGGTGCTTGTGTGCAAAAGGGGTTAGGAGAGAGATTGCCAGTAGCAGTGCATCTGTGTTAAATCTCCTGAAACATAATTTTCCAATTAGTGAACGTGAACCAGTGATGTACTCTTTTTATCCTCTTTGCTTATCTCACAGAATAAAATTATTTTTAAAGTGAATATACCCTCTTTAATTTTGAATGTCTCTTCAATTTGTATTTTCTGATTACCGTGCAGTTACTATGCCAGAAAATGCCAAATGACTCCAGCCTTAGAGAAGCATAACCACAGGAAACCTCCAGGGGCCAGAGTTAGGGATTTTCTGTCCAAAACTGCTATAGAGAATTTCACTTAGAGTACATCACTGTCCAGAAGTAAACAGGACCAGGATGAGCACTCCTTTTCCTTATCCTATTATAAAGGTTTTTTTCAGACGTTCTCTTCATTTTGCCTCCTTTGAGAGACTGCACTGTTTAAAAGAGTTGTGTCATTAACAAGTCCATTTAATTCTTAAAGCACTTCTTGTCAGTAATGCTAGGGAAGGGGGGTTGTTTTGCCTGTTATTTAAGAGTGGACTGGTCATTTAGGTATCAAAATAAAGGCTGTATAATAATTACTACTAAGAAGACTTACTTGCAATTATGGTTGAAGTTTTTTTTGGTTTTGTTTTGGATTTGAGTTTTTTGTGCATGAGAAACAATAATGGTGCCATCTTAGTCTTGGAATATTTAAATACAAGGTAGTCTTTCACTGGCATTCAAACTCGACATCTCATTGTGTACTGCTCTTTATGTTTTAAATCAGTCTACCAGCGAACATTGAACATTAGTCTGTGATCAAAATGCATGATCTGTGCAAGGACAGGGATAAGGAACTGTTTGATGTACATATACTGAGCCATGTGTCTGGAATATAGACAGTCATACTCACAACAACATAATTTTGCAATTGTCTTCTTTGACCTAGCTGCTTGCTTTTGCTTGCTACTTGGATACATATACTAAGCTAGTATTTCTTGCAGATGAGCTATTTCCATTTCCATTTCTTCGCTTTCATTCTTGTGTTAACATTTATACCTTAATAATGCAATGTGTATGTTACATTGCCGTGTATTAAAAATGCTGTCTTCAAAGACCTTGATAGTTAACAGATTGCATTGTGTTTTGAATCTGAAGGTATGTTGGTGCATTCTTGAACATGTTAGTCTCACAGTCAATCTGGAGTTCTGTCGTGGTTCAGTCCTGGAGGGTACAGGTCAGCCTAATGTAGCCAAAACACCTCTGCAGATTTAAGCTGTGAATTACTCTGGTGTAATTCAGGAAATCATTTAGTTTTCTGTTTCCTAATTTCTCGCTAATGAGGTAGGACTAGATGTGTTACCTGTGCAGAGACCTTTCTCACTGCCTCACTTCCTCAAATCATGAAATTATGAATCACCTTTCATTAACCTGTAGATGTGTTCACAGACTTTAATGGGAACTAATAGAAATGCTACTACTATCATCGCCATCATCATTATCATTGTCATCATGTTTTTATTGTGTCTGTTTGATGATTTATGTATGCTTGTATGTGGAAATGATGACATTATCTTTTAGAAATAAAACATTGACTCAAAAACAATGAGAACATTGTTTTTATGGCCTTTCAATATATAAAGGGATCTTACAGGAAAGATGGAAAAAGACCTTTTACCGAGGCCTAATGGTTTTAAACTGAAAGAGGAGATTTAGATTGGATATCAGGAAGAAATTCTTTACTGTGAGGGTGGTGAGACACTGGAGCAGGTTGCTCAGAGAAGCTGTGGATGCCCCATCCCTGCACGTGTTGAAAGCTAGGTTGGATGGGGCTTTGAGCAACCTGGTCTAGTGAAAGGTGTCCCTGCCCATGGCAGGAGGGTGATTTTTAAGGTCCCTTCCTACTCTAACCATTCTATGAGTCTAAGAACTTCTTGTCCACATACAACTTCATAGACAAATGTATGCTAAAGAGTTCTGCATCAATGTAAATAAGAACAATTATTCTACAGTTTTAGAGAAAATAGTGTCTGTGTTTCAATGTATTTGAGGTAAATACAGGATTTTAACAAGTTTAAAGTTATTATTAGTTCATTGTACAGCTATGGCAGCCATTGGTTATGAAATCACAGCTGTAGTTTCCTTAAAATCAAGACTATTTTTAAGTTTACGTTGTGGTTTTCTGAGGTGCGTCACAAATAGGATTTTTATCACTAGGAAAAAACTGAAAACAGAACTTCCCCAATGAGTGATGGAAATATATGTAAACAAGTTGATGTGTGAAAAGAGGGAAACCATACTAATTTAAAAAAACCAACAAAACAGATGGGACAACACTACTTGCACAGGCCTCGAACTCCTGAAGTTCTTTTTTCACTCTGTCCCTCTGGATTATAAAGCTGATATAATACCCTTTTGCTGTTGAAGGAAGGGAAGTCTTTAGAGTAAAGGAAGTAGCTTTTATGCTTATGCTTTCAAATTTTAAAATGGGTCCATCTAACAGAAAACACTGGTAAAGGAAGCAACCTTTTAAAAATACAGATATTTAAATACACCTCTAGGTAAACGCTACCTTTCTCTCTTCTTTTTCAAATAAAACTTCCTTGCTCTTCTATGAAATGATACAATTTCTGCCTTGCAGTGTGGCTATAACCTTTTCATCAACATAGGTCACAATGGGAGTACCTGAAAATTTCAGGAAATTTAATACTTGAATTATGCTCTAGAGAGATATAAAATAGAAAGCTGAAAAATTCTCATAGCTAATGCCTATTTCTTTCTATCTTTCATTGATTCCAGTCAATTCTTGCTGCTGATGAAATGCTTATAGCCACAGTGCAAGACAGAAATTTTGATCACTTTTTATGCACTGTTAACTACTTTGTATTGTATTTCTAAAAGGTGTGGATAAACAGAATGCTCAGGGAAGTAATTGCATATTAATTATTTTATCCATTCTTGCAGTATGTCTTCAAAGAAAATTTTTTGCCAGGGAGCAGAAATTACTTAAAGCAATGTCTTGTTTCCTATTTTCTCATTAGCCAACGTTACTAATACAGTATTTTTCTGTATGTCTCTTTAACCAACAGTGCATAATATTCTTTAGGAAGTGTCTTGAGTGATGTTATTCTACAAGAATTTAAGAGTGAACTTGTTAGCAGAAAACATTCCCAAGGATTTCAATTTGTGAATTTTTTTTTCTCAGTCTTTGACTCTGAAGATTGAAGTCAGTCTCTAGAGTGACTCCTTCAGACTTGCTGTTTGGGGTTCTTTTTCTTATCTGAAAGGAATTTTTATGAGTGTCACCTGTTCTGCCTGTACTTTCTTTGCAGATGTATGTTTACTTTTATAACACAATCAGTTAAACCTTGTAAGGTGAGCTGAGATCTTTTAAGATCTCAGAAGAAAACCAAAATAAATAAAAAAGTCAAAAATAAGGGTGACAATGACAACCTTGAGTCAATTTAAAAAAAAAGTGACAAAATAAGTTGAGAGTTGAAGTCCTAAGATCCTAAAACTTTTAGAGTAAATTTTAAATGTATTTAAGTATCAAACTTGAACTGAGTTAAGTAAGGCGTAAAACCTTCAGGTGTTTTGGTCCTTGCCTACAGAGCACCCTACAGGTGTATAAGGAGGTCCTAGCAGCTTACCTCTTGTACAAACATAAGAAGATTAAGACTAGCTGGCTGAGCTCAGGGATGTCTGCAGTAGCCTGTACTGAGAGAAGCCTCAAATCCCACTCAGCTCTTCTACGGTTTGGCACCTATGAACATCATCCCTTCCCCACAAAACACCACTGGAAGTAGCATTATCACAGAATCACAGTTGAGGTTGGAAGGGACCTCTGGAGATCATCTAGTCCAATCTCAAATTATCTTTCTCTGTGTCCAATCACTCAGAGTTCAGGGAGAAGGTAAAACAGATATGTAGTTGCTCAGATGTGTGGTTTCAAGACAGTGACAAGACAGGGACTTCTATGAAATTAGGGCTAGTGAAAATGAAGCCTTCTCCTGGTGTGCTGTTCTAGATCCTGTCAGCCAGTACATTTGGGAGACATGGACTCTATTTCTCCTCTATCTGTAGAGGCTTAAATCCATGTTTTCCAAAACTGTTCTTGATAAAGTATGCTGAGGGAGGGAAGCAAATGAATTCTCATTCTTTCCTATGCTGATGTGTGCACAGGGTAATTGAAGGCTTGGTCCAGAAAGTGAATATTTATATATCTTTTAGTGATGAAGGCATTCCCTTAAAAGTAGGGAATTCTTTCAATCCCTGCTCCCAAAACTGAACCTTTTTTCATTTCTCTTATTCTATTTACTGCATAATATTACCAGCTCTCTTTCAGCTCCAAGATTACTGGAGAAAAATCTCTCATATTTTAAAAGGAATTTATGTGGGACAAGTACGGTAAGAGTTAAAAAATCACTAAGCACTATTTTGCAAAAGTGATTTAATGAGAATAGGCTCAAAGTCACAAGATGGCTATTTGGATTTAGGTATCTACTCTTTAACAGTCTATATTCAAAGTTAACGTCCTCAGATTCCCACAGTCAATTCCTTTGGAGATGTCCAAAAACTGCTATAACTGTTATTTTATGTTATAAAACCTTATATTTTTAAATCCCTATAAATGTAATTCTATTTGAAGGTGTGTTCAGTTCTCATAATGCTGAGACATTTGACCTGTTTCCCACCAGGATTTTTATGTGAGATAATCTCCAGCCTGACTTTCTGGTAGCCACCTATCTTCTTAGCTGGGTGGGATAGGAGCAACTTTATTAGATTATTTAAAAAAACCCACTTCATTTATAGAGAAATTCCATTTTGGAATGACTAAAAATATTTTTCCTCAACATCACAAAACTCAAATACATGAGTTTTCATGCCAATTTTGTATTTGACTTGAAATCTAATCTAAGTATATTAAAATATCAGAGAAAGAAACTAAATGAAAGAAACATCTCTATTCTGAACTGAAAAAATGTAGAAATTAGTTGTATAACCCCCTTCACAACTCTGCTTTAATTTCTTATAGCTCTACTGTAGCATAAATAGCCAAGGTGCACTGAATATGTGGAACACTATTGACTTAAACATTTTCCAAAACAGAAATTACTGTGGGGCTGCCCAGGACTGCCCTGACAGTCTAGGCAGGAGGCTGAAGGCACTGTCACAGCCCTCATCTAGGCAGACATTCCAGCATCTCAGTTTTTCACCAGAAGTACCCCAAAAAGGCCATTTGCACTGGGGTAAATTCAACTTTCAGAGAACATAAGGAGGCGCATTATAATATTGTGACCTGATAAAGAAAAACAGGACTCGTCCTCTCCATCATGCAGCTCAGCTGACACACTCTAGAGGACAAACCCAATGAACTTGAAAATTGAGTTAGTTTTTCTCGCAGGAATTAATGTGACTGTTTGGCTTCCATCCAAATTCCTTTTCACTGTTGATGTGGTTTTAATTTTACAGAGGTTTTTTTTAATAACAGGCCACAAATCAAAATAATAGGTATTTTCCTTCCCATTCTTTAATTTTAGTTTTCAGTATTAAGCTATGTCGGGTCCCAGTAAATAGAAGAATTTTTTAAAAGATAATTAAAATTAAGTAATGCAATACCTGCTTCTTTTGGTTTTGCTCCATTGTTAAAAATTCCTTAAAAGAAACTCAGTAATCCAAAGTCATTGAGTTAAACACAATGGTTCTATTGGTCTAGAAAACTGGCAATCCAATTCTTAATGTTTTGACCTCAACACTCACTATTTACTGTCTTAATTAGTATAAATGCAGTCTATCATATTGAAAGGAAATGGCTCCATATACTGATTGCATGGAAAAGAAAATGATTTCACAAAGGACAATTCTTTCTTCCTGGCCTAGAAGGTGTTAGTATACTCATTGGTAATGGCTTTTCTGCTGGAAACAATGGTTACTTTTGGTTGCACAGGGTTTTTTTACTGGTAATTTTAGAGAGCAGTTCCACACATGTTTTCCTTGGTATTTCTGAAGTGTTCCCAAATTCTGCTCATAGCCAATATACAGTGAGCTTCACACTTTGAGTCTCTGGTTTTCTTTGCAGGAGATTAGCCTTCAACTGGCCTTTCAGCCTGTGGTTATGAGGTGCACCAGCTTCCATGGACTTCAGTAAGAACATGAGGGAGCAGCTGGGCCATCTGGGAACCTTCCAAGCATGCTGCTTACTGCCCCAAAACACAGGCAGATGGAGAGGTGGCTTGCTGGCCAAAGCGATGTGATACCATATCAGCTCTCAAGCAGAAGGGAGACTGCAGCAGACATAGGTATTTCTGCTAAGCAGCTCCCTGGTGGTTGAAGGCTTCCTGCAACCACAGGATTTACAGTATTGCTAGGCTCAGTTAATGTGATAAATAATACATTTTTAAACAGACACCTCATAGAAGATATGTTCCTTTATTGCAGCACTGATTTATATTCAGACTTGGCTTAATTTAGCTTGTTTTCTCTTGCCTGGTTCTTATGTTACTTATTACCTATATAAAAATATCCAATATAGACTGGGGAGTCACTATTAGTGAAGGACAGCAGTTATTCTGTCTTATGAAGAGTTTATGACCTGAATGTAAAGACAGTATTGTTTTCCTTTTCATAGATATGATATGAATCAGAAGAAAGCTAAGTCTAGTTTCAAGACATTTGGCACTACTTAACTTGTGAGAGCGGTAGAGCCTTTCAGAAGCCTGGCTATGAATGCCTGACTAGGCTTGGGAAGTCATGGCAGAAATCTGTGCCAATCACGCACAAAAAATCAGCATCAGAACTGGGAACAAACCACTAAGTTCAAAATTCTCAAAAGTTCATCTTTTCTTTGTGGCTCATGTCTTCCCCGGGAACGTCACTAAATTTTAAGCAAAGAACATTTTGTGCTATACACTTAATTCTGTTGGTACTTAAGTGTCAATGAGAAAGGGTATTTGCGAAGAGTTAATTCTGCAGTTCGGCTGAGGTTTGGCTGAGCTGTCTCTGTAACACTTCTAAATACTTCTCATCACTAGCAGTAATTATGAGACATAGGCCTTAAAAACAAACAACAACAATAAAAACCCTTCACTGTGAAAAGTCTCTACACTGTGATGTGGATATACTCAAAGTAGTTGAATTTGAAGCAGACCTCATTTTGTGGTGTTTTTATAAATAACATGAAATTGTGCACCATTTATATGTGATGCTTATTTTGTAAACTTCCACTTTCCAAAGTGACCAAGTAAGGATTTTTGTTTGTAGGCAAAATCCTCTTCTATAGAAATTATTAACCTTTCAGAAACTGGAAAAATTAGTTTCTTTTCTGCTTCTAATGATAAATTATAACAAATATGAAATTTCAAATTATCAGTACTGTATTTCCATTGAATCCTTAATGCAATACTTAGTGTTAGGTCCCTAAAATTTACATTTTATACTAGAGGCATATGGCTGACTATTTCTTGTGGCTTGCTTAAGGAACTGACTAACTCCAACTTTACGCTTTAACTACATATAACCTTGTGTACAAATATTGTGTATGTTTTACGCAAAGTCAGGAATAAGGGAACACCAGAGCATGCAGAGCCAGGCTTGAGGGTGCATTACCTGGATGGAAAGAAATGACTACATGAATATTTGCAATTGAACGTCTCATAACTCAGGGCCAGAGTCTGCGTACCCTTACGCTGCTCTAAGGCAAGAGAGAAGCCTTTGGAATAACCAGAATTATTCCAAGTCAGTATAGAAGCAGAATAAACTGGTATCATCATCTGCCCATAGACGTATGTGATCAGATACCTTAAAGAAAGTGCAGGCAGCTGTTTACTATAAGCCCTGACCCGGCAGTGAGAATGCCACATGGAAAGAAAGAAGGTCGATGAAAGAAAAACAAGCTGTTATAACAAAGAAGAGGATGAAGGGTGACTTAACCGGGGATTAACATTTGCATTTGCAAGTAATATGTCTGTTACATTTGCATTTGCAAACAATATCTCTGTTGTAAATGGATACTCTAACTACAAAGAGAAAAAAGTAAAATATAATAATTCAAATAATCTGTATGGCATGCATTATGCTTATCAGAAAGAATATGTAACAGACATCTCATTTCTCTTTTTTGCCTGCCAGAAAACAATCCTTGATTCAAATTTCCTGTGTAAAACCCAGCCTTATTTATAGTACAATTGTAGACAATAAACACTATGACTGACCCTATTCCTCTGAGAATCTTTTGGCGTAACACCAAAATAAGCAAAATCTGAAGAAGTCATTATAAGAAAATACACAAACAAGCCAATGTCAAGAACAGAAAGGGATTATTGTCAAACTTGTGTCTCTTACGTAAATTGGTGTTAATTAGCACCACCAGTCATGTTTCTGTCCTAAAGAGGTTCGCTTTGGTGTTTATGGTTGCAGTTTACGAAAGCTGAAAGTCCAGATGGTGCTTCTCTTTTCCCACCAAGCTCCCTTTTGGCGCAGCATCCAGTTCCTGCAAATCTGAGGGGAATGGTGGCACTGAGAACAGCTACTTCCCGGTCCTCCCACATCCCAGGAGCCCATGTGCTGCTGTCCTCACACAGAGGCAGAAGAGAGCACGCTTCCCTCCTGTCAAAAAACTAGGACTAATATTAAGTTTTCCCATAATGTTTAGCAGACGTAGCCTGGCTTGCAAACGCAGAACCTGACCCTGTGTGTGAACCAGAACCATGAATATTAGCTTATCCAAACTGTTTTTACACAAATATTTTGAAAATAAAAAGGTTAAGAGAAAAACAGTCTTTTGATAATTTTGGGGTGGTTTTGGGGGGACAGAGTCTGATCTGAAGCACACTGTGCCAAGGGGATCTTTTTTTCAGTACTCTTTGGACCAGACCCTTAAAAAACAGTCACAGCAGTATCACTACCATATCACAATTGCTTCTTCTTGCCATGCGTGCAGTAGGAAGGTATTCAAGCCAAGCCCAAGTTTACACCAAAATATTTGCTATGTGTTTCATATAAGGTGTAATAAGCTTTGAACACAGCAGAACAGACTTTGTGTCCAACATTTCCTTTTAAATGCCTTTACCTTTCTCCCTCCCTCTTTGCTCTCACACTTTATGTGCCAGGGTTGCCCTAGTGCCTTTGACAAAACAGCCCCAGCCAGTGAAGCAAACACAAGCACCTTATGAGGTGTGACTTGACTTCTGAGCTCAGCCCTTTTCCCTTGCTGCTGTTTATAGATGACATAGGAGCCCTTGTTGGCCCTGCCGCTCGCTTAATTGACTCAAAGCTGGTCGTGAGCAAGTGAAACAGAAACATGGCATTCGTTACCTTTTTGATCCCCTGCTTTGTGATAGGCACTGATATCGTTTTCTCTTGCCAGAATACTGACGACTTCGTGGGTGCCAGTTCTCCGGGGGACATTGTTATTGGAGGCTTGTTTGCAGTCCATAGCGAAATGCTGCGCCCAGAAGAATATCCCATCAAACCAGTAATTCAGAATTGTGCTGGGTGAGTAATACTGGGAGTGATACATATAGCAAAGAAGAGATCACTGACATCAGGCATGTGCTTCTTATATTACGATCAACAAAATCTGTTTCTCTTGCACTTCTTAGTCTTTAAAAAGACTTTGGACATCACATAAATTCCCCGTAAATTAATACAGGATGACTAAATATGGCAATGTTACAGTAAAAAATAGTGTGGCTGCCTGAGGAAAGGAAGGAGCATTTGATCCTATTGCAGTCTTCATATATGATCAAATAGCCCTGGAGGTTTGTGCTGAACAATCATTTAATTTCCATATAAATGCTAATTTTTTGCTATATGCTTGAAGTACTCTCCTATGCAGTTGTTTGCTGTTTGTTATGGGGTTGCACCAACGTGATTTGAACACAGGCAGACTGGTCCATTTTATCTAAGCACATATTAAAGTATGTCCCCTGCCTCACAGGGCAGCTCAGTTGTAATCTGTGACAGTACCTTGATGACTAGATTGTAATTATTGTTATAATTATTGTAATTATTAAACTTTGGATTATAATTGTGGCATTATTATAGGAGAAACTATATATAAACAGCATGTCATGTATGCATTCAGGTTCAGACTGTGCATCAGAATATTTATTTTGTTGACTCCAAATCCTATTGAGCTTGAAACAACTATTTTTCTGGAAAGAATGCAAAGGAAATCTGGTAAAGAACTTCATTTTAAGTATATAATAAAGCTTTCCTGAGCCCAGGAATTCCAAATATGCATTTTCTTTAATTTTAATACGGGTGCAAATCCTCAACTTTTCTTTGCATTTTACATGCAACTTAATCCTACGGCCAAATCTAATGTTGATAATTTTGTCAGTCCTTCGTTCTTTTTCAATGAAGTCATAAACTACTTCAGGTCCATTGGAAATTTAATTTAGTTTGCAAGATTTGTGAGCTTTAGAGAAGCTTCCCTGAGAGGAGGGTTGGTTTTATGGCAGACATTTTGTGCTGGCACAGTTCTGATTAAATATCTGTTATGACATCCACTGGAGGTAAGGGGAATAGCTGTATTCACTTAATCAGGTTTAGAGAGGATTTTAGGAATGTTGGTGCAACCGCTAGAAGACCTCAACCTCTGAAATGTTTTCTTCTACTCTGAAATATTTAGTCCTTTCTTTTCTCTGTTTCATGCTTTTGTTGACAGCATTTTTAAAAAGCTTACTTGGCAGATGAAGTAAATTGAAACAGCCCCACTGACTTTGACATATGCTTTCTGAAGATAGAACTTGCAATTTTTCATATATCATGAAAATTTGAGGTTTAATACCTGTTTTTTCCGAAAATAATTTTTATTAATTTAAAAGTTTGTGTTTATTTTGTTTAATCTACCATTTTGGTGAGGCAAAAGTGTGTGATTTCTAAACTTTTGTATGCTAAAACCCAAGGAAATCACACAAAACATACTATCCATTCTTTGTTTCCCATAGTTATCAAGTTCTAAAGGACATGCTCAAAACAGATTTTGCTTTGGCCTTGTTCCCAGCAACGTATTTTTCTAAAATAAAACTTCTGTGTTTCCTGACAGCTTTGAAATTCAAATTTTTCTTCAGATCCTTGCAATGATACATGCTATTGAAACGATCAACAATTCAACACTGTTACCTGGAGTTACTCTGGGCTATGAAATCTATGACACGTGTGCAGAAGTCACAAAGGCCATGGCATCTGCTCTGAGGTTTCTGTCTAAATTCAATTCTTCTGAGGGTGCTGTGGAATTCAAGTGCAACTACTCAGACTACATCCCGAGAATCAAGGCAGTCGTCGGAGCCAGCTACTCGGAGGTCTCGATGGCAGTTTCAAGGCTGTTGGCCTTGCAGCTGATCCCACAGGTAAGTTTGAGGGAATTATATCATTTTGGACAGAAGGTCAAATTTACCATGCTTAGAATGAGGGTGCGTCTCTGATTATAGGGACTGCAAAAGCCACGTGTTTGTTACAGGGCAGGATTTGTCTCGATCAAAGGACATCAGGAGGTCTGTGATTCCACTCCAAATGTAGGGCTTGATTCTCTTGCCTAAGCAAAGGCAGCGGGGACTAGTTTATATGCCCGAGGCACGTGCCTTCAAGTGCTGTTTCAGGATGATGCCGGGCTCTTGTCAGCCTGGCAGCACCAGTAGTCAGTCCTGCATGGTTGTGCCAGTTACTCCAGTGTACCTTGGGTGACGCTTGAGGATTTTGTTCAGGCAAAAAAAAAATCACACTTGCCACTGCAATCTAGTCTGGCTGGTGGTGAATATGACAATATGAATCTCAAGCTGAAAAAAAAAAAGATAATTCAAATTTTGGCCAGAAATTTGGAAAATATCACCTGCCTGAGAGAGATTAGATGGGGACATTAGTTGGAGTCTGTTATAACTGTGGACAGGGAAGCGAGGAGTATTGGTCTAAAACACAGTTTGACTGTGTTGCTCTTCAAGCAGTTGTGGAAAAGAAGGAATACAACTCCCGCTGCGCTGGTCTTTCCCAACACATCCTTCTCTGTTTCCGACCTCTCTAGGACTAGCACAGTCCCAACCGTGCACTTAGGCTGGTGCTTCCATTTCTTCTTTCACCATTTCAAAAGAGTGGGGTCAAGGCCAGGACCAACAAGGAAAAAGGAGATCCACGCTGACCTGTGTTGCATCCTGGGTTTCTCAATTTGACATAAGTTGCCTCACTGCAAAGTGGCAACAGAGTAACCAAACACTTGGAAAAGACATAAAGTCTGAACTAAAAAAACTTCTGAGTATTCTCCTCTTCAATGGTAGGAAGTAATTATGGCCTCCAGCTTCATCACAGGGGTTATGTTAAAATGCCACACTTGAACACAATTAAAAGGCAAGTGACGAAACAAATCTGCATTGGGACATAGAGATAGAAAAGGTGACCCAACATATCTTTCTCATCAATCGCATCTGCAATCTTCTGACATCAGTAAGATTTGGTGTCCCTTCCAGAATGGAGACTGTCATTTTGGAAAGCTTAGATTTATTTTTTAAGAACTGTCAAGAAATGTAAGAAATATAAGTGTGGGGGGAAAAAAACTCCTACAAGGAAATACGAAAGGATTAAAACTAGGGAGATTTAAATAACAATGTTCCATTTATATTTTTCTAGCTACATTCACAAGAAAAAGGTAATAAGTCTTTTATATGAAAGAATTATAACATTCTGTAGTGTTGGTTACTGTTTGTTTTTATGGGAGGTCCTTCTAACAGACTTATGATCCTTCTAAAAATCATAGTAATTAAACCTTGCAGAGGAAATATATATGTGGGTGAACCGTACTGATGCACTCAGTGATAGAAAAATACTGCAAAATGTAAGGGTAACAGCAAATTGATTAGTAACTAAAAAAAATATTTGATGCTTCCAGTGTTTTAAATATTGCTTTGAACAGCATGGTCGTGGTATCTGAACAGAATAAACCAAAATCCTTATACCAGCATAATTGTCATATCCATTTTGAAAGATTTTATCCTCTGCCGTCATTACCATTGAAGTAATTATGTGGATGAGGATGAAAATAGTGGAACTGGTACTGGCCATGAGTCTGCATCCAAATAGCAGGGCAAGGGAACCTGCTCCATTTGACTGTGCTTTGCTGATGTTAACTCACAGGAAGAGGGAGCCCAGTGTCAGGCTGAATGAAGGAACAATCATGGCAGCTTTGGATCTCTTGGTGTCCTTTGGAGGAGATCACCTCCGTAACCGAATTGTTCGTTCTTCCTAGGTCAGTCCCGTGTCATCAGCTGAAATCCTCAGTGACAAAATCCGGTTTCCTTCTTTCTTCAGGACTATCCCCAGTGATTTCCATCAGACAAGAGCGATGGTCCACTTGATCTGTGAGTCTGGATGGAACTGGATTGGAGTAATAGCCACTGATGATGACAATGGGCGGTTAGCTCTGGAGAGCTTTGGGGTCCAGGCCATGGCAAACAACGTTTGCATAGCTTTTAAAGAAATGCTGCCTGCCTATCTCTCTGACAACACCTTTCACACCAAGGTTGATCATGCAATTGAGAAGATTGTCAAGGAAACCAGAGTAAATGTTATTGTTGTCTTTATGAGACAATTCCATGTGCTCAAACTATTTAAGAAGGCAATTGAGAAGAATGTAAATAAGATCTGGATTGCAAGTGATAATTGGTCATCTGCAGTCAAAATCAGTACAATTCCCAATATCGGACAGCTGGGGACCGTTGTGGGATTTGGATTTAAAAGCGGTGACATCTCCACGTTCCAAGATTTTCTGAGAAACCTTCATGAAAAGCCCACTGACAACAACAAGTTTTTACATGAATATATTATGCTTTTGTCAATCTGTGCACACCTGGAATACTACGACTTTCAAATGTGCATTTCAAACCAATCCCAGGATGATCTATTGCAAAATGTTGAAAAAAAATATCAGGTCTGGAAAGATGATTTTTTGAATGCTAACATCGAACCAGGATTTATCCATAGTACTGTACTTGCAGTCTATGCCATTGCTCATGCCATCAAAGGGCAATGCAAGGACAGAAACTGCAAGGATCCCTCTGCCTTCACTCCCTGGGAGGTATGATTTTAATTCTCTCACATCTCATTCTCTCTGCAAAACTTTCATCTCATTTTTGCTCCCACATTCCTGGATTTACAAGCTTGGTCTTTTTATTAAGTGACTTTTTATTCCTATTCCTGCCTTTCTTCACCAAATGAAACCACAGACTATGTGCTAAAGCAGCAGCATATAACTGCTGCAGTGTTGAGAACTAGAATTCAGTTTTACTGCCCCTTTTTTTTGGCTCATGTAGACACGGAAGCTCCTGGTGCTAAGCCATGGCTACCATCTGCTGTAGATACGGAATGATTATTGTATTTCACATACAGAGAGCTAACTGAATGTGAGTAACTGCAAACCCACCATCTCCTCCTTCATGGGTACAATAGCAATGGCCGTAAACATGTGACTCCACAGGTGCAGAAGGGATCTTTAGCTACTGGGGTTCATTAGCAACCCTAACATGTCCCCGTCACCCTCGAAGAGCACACGGAGCAGGCACCAGCTTGGACGAAGGCTCCAGTCTGCAGGCTCCTTGCTGGAAAAACTTGTTAGCTTCTCACGTGGGACAGAATAAAATGTATAGTCAATCTACAGTTCACACTATCAGCTATTCAGCTACTAGTGTTTGGTCCTGTTGCTGAAAACACTGTAATACACAGCAATGAGTGCTCTTGAGATATGAGGATATTGCAGGATAGGAGTGTTCACCAAAGAGTTTTAATTTTCTCTCACCATTGTCTCTGTTTTGTCTGAATTCAGGTATTTTCCCCTATAATGAATCTTTACTTGAAAGTGAAAATGCAACAGACTATTCCTCTGGCTGATCTTGATTTATACTGAAGTGACTGGTAGGGCAATTAGACACAATCTTTAAGATGGGAAAGGTACTTGTTATCAAACTATACTGGGTGGGAAAAGAAGAGGAAAAATCAGACAAGTCAACCTGACCTGACCTTTTACCGAAGAACCTGCTCAGGAGTATTCACTTTTACACACTTTTACTCAGAGGATTAAACAAAGTTCATTTAAAAGTCAAACAACCACTAAAGCACTCTGACTTGCTCTGACCTCTTATTCTAGGTCAGGGCAGGTCAAACCAAGATAGGGCATTTGGAAAAAAACCCAGTAACAATCAAAGTCATACATGAATTTGTTAATGCAAACGGGAAAAATTCAGGACTGCTCTGCAGGGGATGCAACTTTATGGAGCTGCATTTACATCATTGCTGAATTAAATCCCAAACTAAAAGTCCCATTAAGAGGCTAAGAACTCATGGAGAAAACTAAAAGAGAGTTATTCTCCTTGTGCTGTTTCCATAATACTTTTCCTCTACACTGAATTTGAACCCTCCAGAAATGGATATATATACATAAAGCTTAGGGTGAAACTAATCTGTATCACACATCTCCATATATAGAGAAATGACAGAGGTATTCATGCTACAGCCTTTGCAAAAATAGCCATCAATTAAATCAAAATGTTGATAATTATTAGGCCCTTCTGACTGAGGCTCAAGATGTATCCCAAAAGCTCTGTTGTTCCCATATTGTTAGAGAAATTAGAAAAGTGGAGAAGGGAAAGATTAAACAACTAGTCTAAGTATATACAATAAAAAAATTCCTATTCAGTCTCACAGGACTGCAACATCCAAATCAGATGGAATATAGGTTAGAAGCATACTTTAATTGTTCATAATTGGTAGAGATCCAGTGAGAGTATATGAAGTCTGAAACAAATGACACATTATACATGAAATAGTTACATTTTGTATATGCCATGTGTGTTATACACACATATACGTGTATATGCCAGAGTTTTTTGAAGCAATATACTTGTCAGTATGTTGGTTAAATGCTACAAGTATCACAAAAGGTTCCCTGTAAGAGTGTGCTTTGCAAAGGGTGGTTAAATTCACCAAAATCTTGGGTTTTTTCTTGTTAATCGATCCCCGATGCCAGGATTTGTTATACCTGCAAAGGGATAAAGCCTTTACTTCAGTTAAGAACCACAGTAACCAGGGATAGTCCTTGTATGGTCTCCCCATGAGTCGGGAGAGGGTTATATGTGCCTTAACCTGTCTTTTTCTAGATTTGCACAGAACTGTTCAATCTGGCTGTTTGGGATAAGGGGGAGAGAAGTTTCACTCTGTTGAACAGAACACTTGCAATATGGAGCTGGACAGTTGCCTGACCAAAGCATGCTTCTTCTCATACTTCCTACGGTCCGCCAGAAATGGCCCAGCTGTTTGCTGCCATTGTGTCACTGAACACTTTGTCTGAGCAAGCTGGCATGTATTGTTCATTTAACAGCTATGAGTCTCACCTTGCAGTGATATAACAGTTGTGAGTCTCTGACAATATCAGTCAAAGCTGAAAACGTTAGAGTAGATATTTCCAGACACGATGGGGGAGGTAACTTTGGAAGCAAATGTTGTCCAGATTGACTCCAGTGACAGTAAAGTAACAACAGAAGCACCACTCACAGTTGTTCTTTACAAGAAGTTACAGAAGAGTTCCAAAATGCCATTGTTTCTTGCAAGCAAAAAATCTTTTCTTTCCCATGATTGTACCAAAATTTCCAAGGCTAGGAAAAAATACTGACATGAGTATTTGTACATATTGCATAGAGTTAAGAAATTACGATTTTTTTTACTAATAGATATTTAAGGTCAACTGGATTGTCTGAATAATGTAATTCTGTGTAGGATGTGAAATTAAACACTTATAAAGATGAGTTTTCATTTTAAGGCCTCTTTTATTCCTAAAAAGAAACATTTCTTTTAACTTGATATTGTCATAGAGATCTTAAACAATTGACTTTAACATACTGACATGACACTGATGTAGGTTATTGTTCCTTATACTTATGTTCAGCTCCTTGAAGAGCTTAAAAAAGTTACAGTCCTTGATGATGATAAAGAAGTCAAGTTTGACCCCAACGGAGATTTGAGCACCGGTTACGATGTGCTTCTTTGGAAAGAAATTGATGGCCACATGGAAATCACCACTATGGCAGAATATGACCCAGAGAAAGGTGACTTCATCTTTGAGGATGAGGAGAAAAAAAAAGAATTTCTGGATTTAAAGGTAACTTTTCATTTGTTTACATAACATGTAAAATTTGTTTCGTGTTTTTCTTCTCCCTCCAGTATTTGCAATTGAAGCATGTGTCAGACAGAAATCTCTCTTGTGGTTTCATGTTCTGCTTTTAGAGCAAAGAATCCTCTCTGGATTTATTCAACCACCTTCATGTACCCTATGTTAGCCTGTAAGCAGGCTCGGCGATTTGATATTGAGTTATTTCTCCAGAATGCTCCCAGAAAGTTTCCTGAGATGAGGAAATCAGAAGTTATGGATGCTATTCCAGAGTCTTGAAAAGGGGGTTTAAAATAAAAAATGACAGTGTATAAAAGCTCCCTCTCTTATGTAACACCACCATTTATTTTGTACATGAAGACTCATATCTGTTGACTTTAATTAAAAAAAAAAAAAAAAAGAAAAGAAAGGAAAAAAGTGTTGTTGATAATTTGCTCCTGTTAGAGCTGAGGTCAGCACAACTATAGGAGTCTGAGGCAGGCAGCACCACCTGGAACCCTGGTCACCCAGGCCACTTCCAGCTGGAAAACTTGTTGTCTGTGCCTGGCTGGAGGTATTGCTGCAAAGTATTCACCACTAATGGGATGGGGAAAGGCTGCTCACTGTGTGGGCTGGCTGCGAGTCTCAGTGACTGGATTCAGCTGAAAGAAAAAACTGAGGGCAGAAGAAAACCTCCAACCTTGCCCCTCTTTGTGGCGGCAAGGAAATATCTCCACCTGTTTGTGAGCACCGTCCTGGAGGGAGAAGATACAGCAATGTCCCTCAGGACTACTTCTCCATTTAAAAAAAAATTGTCTTTGGAAAGAGGACCTGAACTCAGACCTCAAGAGAAGGCCCCAATCACCCTCCACCAGAGTGGTGCTTCACGACTCAGGGATGAGCTGCCAAGGGTCAGGAACATTGGAGCTGCAGTGCAGAGCTCGCCAAGGTGTTCCCAAGGTGTCCCAACTGAAGTTGTCACCTGAGGCGTGAAGTGTCTCCACTGAGATGAGGTATCTCCACTGGGTGAGCAGGGTTTGGGGATGATCCCACTTGCAAAGCAGTCCACTTGAATCCCCTGTCAGATGCCTCTAGGCTTTCTTTGGAGCTGATCCTCAGAAGTATAAACCCCACGTTCAAAGCTGGATGAGGCACTTTGATCTCAAAGGCACAGACAGTTCCACTGATTGGCACTCTGGGCCAAAAATTAAAATTGTTGGGTAAATAATGTCCCATCCTGTCACTTGATTGTGTGGAGAAAATACAAGAAACATAGATCCTGCAATGCCTTTTTTCAGTATCACTTTCAGATTCCCTTAAAATATGTTACGTGCAAAAAGAGAATGCAAATTGCAGAGTTACTGGAGGTTTCTTTTAATGGTTCTTAGTAATTAGTTCGGTGTGAGCTGATTTTTTTCTTTGTTCTCTGCACACTGCAGAAGGTTCAGTCAACATGCTCCCAGCACTGCAGGCCAGGACAGATGAAAAAGGTTACAGAAAGTCCACACACGTGCTGCTATGAGTGTGTTTACTGCCCAGAAAACCATTACAGCAATCAAACAGGTAAGGAATTGTGATCCAAATAAAAGTTTATTTAGACAGCAATACAATGTGCATGTTTAGGTATAATGTGCCTTGGAAACCTTGGGTATAATTTTGGCATGGGGTTAAAATATTTTTTTCATTCTCGGTTTCCCAAAGACAAGTATTCAGCCATAAAACTTGGTTTAAATGCTTTTTAGAAGGCCAAACGTAAGGCAATTAGATTTTCCAGGTGACTAGCATTGTTGTTTATTAGAACAGAAAGTCTGGCTGGTTTATGAGTAAGACTGATTCATTAAAACAGCCTTGCTTCCCTGTGGTTCTGCAGTACGCCCAGTCCAATAAGGACAAATTCTTTACAGTGAGGGTGGTGAGGCTGGAACAGGTTGCCCAGAGCAGTTGTGGATGCTGCATCCCTGGAAGTGTTCAAGACCAGACTGGATGGGGCTTTGAGCAACCTGCTCTAGTGGGAGGTGTCCCTGCCCATGGCAGCAGGGGTGGAACTGAATGTTCTTTGAAGGTCCCTTCCAACACAAAACATTCTGTGAGTTTATGAAGTTCAAGGGTTATGTATTTTGCTTACCAGTATATTTTTTGTCTGGCTAAGGAGTACTGTGAAGTTTGATCTAACTGTACAGTAAGATTTTATAGTATCAAATTTGTGTACTGGTTCATTTATAGGTTTGAGAAAAGTTTTTAAATATGGCGAAGATGGAATTAAGAAAGGTACTTATAATATTCTGAGAACAGAAGGAAATTAAATTTTATCTTTTAAATTGAAATAATTGTAAAATTTTTCCATATTAGAGAAGAGGGATTTTACAGCAAAAGTAACCTTTCAAAGCATAATCTAAAGCAATATTTATTCTCGCTGTTGTATTTCAAAAGCTATCTGCAAAGAGAAAGTTGGATTTTTTTTTCTTGTCAAAATAGGTAAATGAAAGAAACATAGTTCCTATTTCTGTAAGATAATTGATTTAATCTCAAGTGATTTTTCAGGTTTCAGTTAGAGTTTGCCTGTCTAGAGTTTTGCCCATGTTATTTATCACCAGTCAGTGAAGACCAAGGCAGTTGCAGGACCCTGCTCATGCTCCCTGTCCCCTCCCCTCCCCTGGCTACAGGCAACCCCTGCTCCCAGCTGGCAGGCACTCATCCTTTGCTCTTTCTGCCGCTGCCACCACTGCCACCACTGTCACCACTGTCACCACAGCCACCGCTGCCACAGCAGCCCTGCAGCTCCTCCGCCTGGACGGCGGCAGCAGTGGTGGGAAGCAGTCCTCAGCCCTGTCCGTTCCCCTCAGCATCCCTTCCCACATTCCTCTTGTATCTCAAGCCTCCATAATCCACTTCGCTGTTTATTTACTTCGGGCTTCCAAGTTATCTTACCTTTTTCTGCTTTCAGATATGGATTACTGCTACCGCTGTAACAACAAAACCTACTGGGCTCCCATCAACAGTACCACGTGCTACAGAAAGACAATCCATTTCCTCGCCTGGACTGACTGGTTTGCAGTTTTCCTCCTCTTCCTCTCCGCTTTTGGGGTTGTGTTGGTTTTGTCAATTAGTGTAATATTTACCAAAAACTTGAACACGCCAGTTGTAAAGGCGTCTGGAGGTCTAACTGTCTGCTATATTATTCTCTTCAGCCACTTCTTAATTTTTTTAAGCACCGTCTTCTTCATAGATGAACCCACAGAATTCAAGTGTAAAACTAGGCAGGCCCTCTTTGGCATAAGTTTTGCACTCTGCATTTCATGTATTTTAATAAAGTCCCTAAAAATTTTACTAGCCTTCAGCTTTGATCCCAAACTGCAGAATTTCCTGAAGTGCGTATATAAACCTGTACCCACTGTGGTCACCTGCACTGGAATTCAAGTTATCATTTGTACCTTCTGGCTAACATTTAGGACGCCTTTTGTAAAGCAAAATTTCTCAATTCCAAGAACAATACTTCTGGAGTGCAGTGAGGGCTCTATTGTGGCTTTTGGGATTATGTTGGGCTACATTGCTGCCCTAGCCTTCATTTGCTTCATATTTGCCTTTAAAGGTAGGAAATTACCAGAGAACTACAATGAAGCTAAATTCATCACCTTTGGCATGCTGATTTACTTTATAGCGTGGATTGTATTTATCCCTGTCTATGCAACTACATTTGGCAAATACCTGCCAGCAGTGGAGATCATCGTTGTTTTAATATCCAATTATGGAATCCTCTGCTGCACTTTCCTCCCAAAGTGCTACATCATCATTTACAAGCAAGAAACAAACACAAAATCTGCTTTTCTCAAAATGATTTACACATACTCCTCCAAGAGCGCAGGCAGCGTTGCCGTTAGTCAGATTTCTTTGGATTCAAAGTCTTCCAGCTCCCGAGCTACTATCTTGGACTCGAGTAAATCTGAGAGAAACTCTGTGAATGGAAACTGCCATTTCCAAGTGCCTGGGCAGAGACTCATAAAAGGGAAAGTTCTTCCTAAGAATACTGCAAGGACCACGGCCAGGAAAAGGCTCTCCAGCATATGACTGGCCAGTGTTAATGTACTAGAAGATTAAAAGCCATATTAGGGAGCTATTTCTCTTTCAGGTCTCTTTCCTTTTTGGCATCCCCAAAGAGAGCAGGCCACGTGAAATGCCTTCTCCTCTGGTACTTAAGCAGTTCTCCATTACCAGATTTGCAAGGCTCTCCTGCTGGCACCCCAAGGTGCGGTCCCCCTCTCCAGCTCCACTCTTTCCCTGGCCCCCTCACATAGACCTGCAGGAACTTCTTCTACAATCTCACTCCCCACAAGTGAGGCAGAAACATCAGGAAATTATTATTTCTGGCGGACTGTAGGTGGCAACATATGGGTTTGCCCCACATTTTTTATGTCTTTGATGCCCAATTGTTTAAGAAGCTCTTCTTCTCACCTGGATCTGTTTTACAGATCAAACAGAACCCTCTCCCAGCCTTTGTTTGCTGGGATAAACAAGCCCAGTCCTTTAGTCTCCACTTTTTAAGATAGGCTTTTCATCCTCCTGAACATCCAACCCTTTTCACTTGCTATCAGTGAATTGCTTTTTCTTTCTTTTTTCTCCCCAAAATTGCACAACTTATTCCAGACTGTAGTAACTTTTAAAGTTCCTGTAATTACCAGGATGATAACTCAAGACAAGTCTATATAACAATTAAAGAATTTCTCTGGAGCTCTGCAGTTATAGATATGGTCAGCTGCTTTTTTTCCATACTCAGAGGAAATGCACTGATTCACTTCGTGTGCCTCCTCTGATTCTTCTTACTTAAAGATGTA
Source organism: Gallinago jamesoni (assembly GCA_025769975.1). Classification (NCBI taxonomy): domain Eukaryota; kingdom Metazoa; phylum Chordata; class Aves; order Charadriiformes; family Scolopacidae; genus Gallinago; species Gallinago jamesoni. The sequence goes on from JAOQGH010000023.1 coordinate 68,077,660, forward strand.
ATGACAGTGTGTAATGTCAGAACTTATGTACTAATTGATTCCTCTCATTACCATAAATATGACCATGACCAGCATAAGCACATCCTGGGAATTTTAGATTTTTTGATACATATTGAAAAAATCTGATTTTCAACCAGAAATGACAATGCACCATTCTGATATGCAGAAATAGGGCAGGAATGAAATGATACAAGCTGCACCGGAGGGGTCTCTGCTCCGTAGCCTCCCCCCCAGCAATGCTGTGCCTTCTGTACTAGAGGAAAAAGGCACGTTCAGAGAAGGAGGAATTTTTCTTATGGGACAATGGTACCACAAGAGCCTTTTCAAACCCCGAACAGCAGGGCTATGCTGCCAATCCAGGACTGTGAATACCTTTCTGTGTTCCTAAATTCCATGGCCCAGACCACAGAAACATTGCCATTTTAATTTCTGTGCCATGTTACTGTGAAATAATGTTAAATTCTTTGAGTTTTGTCCACGGTTTTTATTTATATTTGGAATAACTGGATGATGTGGCAGACCAAAATAAATTTCAGTAGATTTGGTGTTATTGTTATGTACAATTTATCTATTTTTCTATAATTTCTATGTTCTAACCAGTATCCATATGATTTTTCTACTCATATTTTGTTAAAAATACCTATAAATCACATTTCAGCAATGGACACAGGAAATGAAATTACTGTGACATGTAGACTATATATGTAATATATATCTGTGAAGACATTTTTAAAGTAATTTGAATGGCAAGGGTGCAATTCATATACATATTTGAGTAATTATGTAAAGAATGAAGTTTTCCGTACATATATGTATATGAGGAGTGCTGTTCATACATCAGTTGTTGCAAATACTATTCTGAAATTTTGAATTTATGTATGATAAGGTTAAAATTCCTGCAATTTGTCTGTCATTGCAGCAAAAAGTGTCTCCCCAAAAGAGAAGCACAGCTGACATTGCACAATGACTGTCAGTGCTCAGCTGGTTAGAAAAGTCAATTTGACTTTAACACTGTGTTTGTATTTATTGTTTTCAAAAGTGTTGAGCACTTTATGTCCTGAAGATATAAGGAAAGTCAGGGAATGATTAAAGCCATATGGTTACTTAAAATTGAGTTTGTTTACTTATTCCCTTGTATTTCCCCATGAACTTTGGTTTGGTCTTGAACAGCAACAATACACGTGTGTGTGCAGTGTTTCCACCCGGTAGATCTCAAACTGCTTCTTGTAAAACTTCCTTCGGGTTGAGAGCTAAATGTGGTAGGGCATTCCCCCTGCAGGACAATGAGGAAAGTGTCTTGAGGAAGAGGGTGTGGTGACAGCAATGTGGAGGTCTCTACAGTGGTATCTCTAAGGAAAGACATTTCATATGATAGAATGACTCCTTTGAAAAGGAGTCCTAGATTCTACATCTGCCTCTCCAGCTACTCAGGTCTTCTGCATAAGGCACAGTCAGCGGTGGAGCTGGGAGAATGTAACAGACTTGGCAGAAAAAAAAGAGGTGCTGTGTAACATATGTTTTTAAATTCCTTGTTTGCCAGAAGCAATTGATTATATGTAGGTAGAACATAAAGAAATTGTGCTACCCTATACAGAGGATTAAAAAAAAGCTGAAAATGGGGGTTCATGATGCTAGAGGAAGCATTTGCACACATTCCCCTGCCCAGAATAGTAAGTATTCCAGCAATCTAACCATTCCTATTACCAGGCACGGGGACATTAAATGAGCCTGAAGCAGACTGTCACCTCCAGAGCAGAGAACAGGAATCACCTTCCCGAAGCACAGTGAGGTCTCAGCACAGCCCCCCCAGAGCCATGATCCATAGGTCAGTCTGTGCAGGGCCAAAAGGGATAGAGCCCACCTTGCTTGCTTGCTTGCTTAGGAAAGATCCCCACTTTCCAAAATGCTAACATCCATAAGTGTCCACCTGCACATCTTCCATGCCTGAGAGCCACAGAAAGGACAAATGTCCCCAAATATAGTGCCATCCACAGAGAAGTCAGGCATGAAGATGTCATTTGTGGCGCTTAGTGGGATGCTGCTCTGGATGTAAGTACTATTTATCCTTTTGGGGTTTCATGTCATTCGTGGTTAATAACACTAAACGATGCATTCTGAAGCCAGTATCACACAGTGTGCAATATCTTTAGGGACAGACTGTGAAGGCCTCCAAGTTTTTCAAGTCCCCTTCTCCAGTCCTAATTCCCTTAAGAATTCAGTAGCTCTATCTGTGCAGATACCTTTCAGCTGCCTGTAATCCTTAGAGCAGTTCTCTTGTGAGTGCTGAGAACTGTTTGTGTGAGCTCCAGGCTTTCTCCCAGCAGCTCTGCAGACCGCCTTTTGAACTACAATGACTTGAAACGTGTGGGTTACCAGCATGATGAGCAATTAACAGCAGCACCTGGGATGCTGCTCCTGACGAGTGATGTCAAGCAGCTGTGTTGACTCTTCCCACCCTTCCCAGCTGTGTCTCCAGAGACAAGGAGCACTGCTTTACCATGCCACTCACTGTGAGCAGGAAGAAGGCAAAGGAACTATCACCCTTTGGGTCACTTCTGTTGATGTATCTTCATCTCCCCAACAACATCCTGAAATAAGGCAGAGATGCTTGGTGAGTGTGTGCGTGCGTGCGTGCAGAGAGAGGCATACTCTTCATTATTTTTAGAAGGACATGAGAAAGTCAGCGTGGAGCTTTGATTCAGGGAGCTGGTTTCTTCTGTTTAGGGAATGGTTCATTTCAAACAGAAATTTTGCTCTGAAATAGAATGTGGGAAGATTATTATTTTTTTTTAAGTTGGTACGAGTTAAATGGATTGGAATGGCTTTCATGTTTTACCAATTATAAGGACATTTTGTTACATTAATGATTTTGGAATGGAATAACGTGTGAATAAGGAAACATCAACATGGGACTACTTACTGAAAAGAAAGTGCTTTTTTGAGTATCTTTCCAGAATGAAATGTTGTCCAAACAGCATTGAAAAAAAAAAAGGCCCTTTTAATATCGAGAGGTCACTAGAGCTCACTTTGGAGTCAAATTTCTGATTGTCTTGTACTCAACAATTGGCTTTCAGGAAAAGCTGCTTACCTCTGGCTCTGCTCCTCAGAATAGGGTAACTGGAGGTTTTGGCTACAAACGGTCCAAGGCTCCTCATCCGTGCCGTCATGCCGAGCACAGGGCTTTAGCTGCTGCTGGGCACTGACCCATCCCTGGGGAGCGGGGCTTCCTCCGTTCGTCCGCAGGCGTCTGGCGGTGGCTGGTGGATGGAGAATCCCCTGCTGCTCAGTGCTCAAGGCACAGCGGAGACGGTGTTGCGCTGGTATCGCGTTGGCATGGGCTGTTGCTTACTAAATTCAGCTTACTGTGCTGAACTTTCTGAAATATTTCTTTCAATGATACGTTTGTACTGAATTTGTCTATTTATTTATTTTTACTAAAGGTTTACTGTGTCCAGGACGTAAAAGGGGGGAAAAAAAAAGTTTTTTCAACTGAAGTAAACAGAAAAGCATGTGATGAGAATTTCTACTGCATACAGAAATAAAAGTGGGTAACTTTGTAAGCAGAAACTAAGCTTTGGGATTTTGAATGTGTTACTCTTAGATTTAGGTGTGCAGGTTCCACTGAAGCCATTAAACCTTTCTGGACATTAACAGTAAATTAAGTGTACCTTTT
>JAOQGH010000023.1:68081432-68117406 GCA_025769975.1 Gallinago jamesoni
CCTGGAGGGGTTCAAGGCCAGGCTGGATGGGGCTTTGAGCAACCTGCTCTAGTGGGAGGTGTCCCTGCCCATGGCAGTGGGGGTTGGAACTCGATGATCTTTAAGGTCCCTTCCGACTCCAACTGTTGTATGAATTGGTACATTTGAACCTTCTGAAAGGGGTTAAGAGGGCAGCAACAGGGATGCGGGCAGGTCTGTGCTGCGGGACTCGAGCCCTTCTTGTGCTCAGCCGTGAAGCTGAACCGCCGCGGCTCTTCTTTGAATTGAACTCTGGCTGGAAGGCAGATGAAGCTCGGAGGCCGGAGATGCTCTCGGGAGGCAGGACGTCTCTGCGGGAGGACCGGCCCGCCCTCGACGGCCACAGCCACCGCCCCGCCTCGCCTCGCCTCCGGGGGCGGCTGGAGGGGCTCGGCGGGCGGTGCCGGGACAGGAACCGGCACCGGGACCGGGACCGCTCCCGCCCAGGCAGAGGGTCCCGCCGCTCCTCGCCATGCTGCCGGCTCGCCTCCGCCCGGGACGGCTCCTGGCCGTCGGGCCGCTCCGCTTGCCCGCCCCGCGGGGAGCCGCCGCCGGCGGGGAGCCAGTGCGGAGCCCGGGCACTCCCCGCGGTAAGGGGCTGCGGGGCTGGGGCGGGAGGGGGCTGGCTGGGAGGCGTCCGCGCCTTGGGGCTGGAGGGGGGGGTTCGGCGGCGGGAGGTGGGTCGGAGCGGGGCTGGGTCCGCACAGCAGCCCGCGGGGGGACGCGGCGGCTCGGGTGGTTCCGGGCGGGCTTCTGCCGGCTTGGGTACCCGCACCCACAGGCTGCGGGGAGGTCGAACCGGACCCTCGGGGACACTCAGTGCTTGCGGGGGTGTTCGGGAGACAGCGTGGAGATAACTCTGCGTAGCGGAGAGCTGGGAGTTTAATCCCCGAATTACTCTTCCAGCGACCAGGATGGGCAGGGATTTTCCCCTTCCAGCCTTACCAATCGTCTATTGACTCTTGACAAAGTGGTTTTTTCCCTCATCTTTAAGCTGAGCAGGCTCACAAGGTGGTTGCAAGTTACAAACCTTCCAAGTTTGACAAAAAAATCCTCCTCTGGACTGGACGTTTCAAGACCGAAGAAGAGATTCCTCCAAGGATCCCGTAAGTGTGCGGCTCTTTTCTGAGGGGGACGTGGAGCTGAAGGGAAAGTGGTGGCGTGATCCCAAACTAAAGCTTTTCCACAGAGTTTGAACCAGTCAGGTTTTGAGCACAGAAATCTTGGAAACAAAATAGAGGGCAAGAGAATTTCCTGTCCTGGTTAGAGGTTAAGAAGAAAAAATTTTCCATACTGGAGTCCCCAGAGCCTGGGATTAAGAACTGGATCCATCAGTAGATAGCCTCAGTTACGTTTATGTACTGCGTTGTTTGTTTTGTTTATTCCTAATGTGCAATCAAAGAAGGATGTTATTGGTAAACAGTATTTTTTGTTTGTAGCTCCCAAAAACAGTTCTGAGGGAGCTGACTGTCACTGTATGATTGCATCCAACCAATTATGATTTATTACAGAATTTGAGGAAAAATAGAGAAAGAGGTTACGAGAGAAACATTCCCCAACAAGAAAAAATTAGAATTTGACATAGCCTTAGCCTGCCGTTCCTGTTGACCCACTGGACTAGATGATCTTTGAAGGTCCCTTCGCACCCAGACCCACGCTGATTCTGTGGTTCTCTGACTTCCTGAACGTTAGCATCCCCCGGGACTCAGTCACTGGTCGCATCAAACCCTCCTAATGCCAATTGCTGCCTTTTTCTGAGGAAGTTCAATAGCATGTTAGATGTCTCTCTGCAGGACACTACTTTTTGTCCTCACAGCATGTCCCTGTCTGGACACTGGGCGTAAGCAGCATGCAGAGCTGTGCCATGCAATGGGTACATCCTCTGCCTGCTCCTGTTGGTTCCTGACAGCGTCACTGGCATTTGCTGACCTGGGCAGCAGCTTCTAAAGGGTCCCATCTCTCTTGCATCGTGCTAGTCCCACCATCTTCCCCTAGAGAAAGGTTCAGACAGGTCTCAGAAGTTCTGAAGTTTAAGTCATTGGGAGGTGTTTGTGAAGACAGGCATGGAGGACTCCATCCAAATACGCACACACGCAACCCTCATTGCTGTGCAGGAGTTGGCCTGCCAAGTGTGTGTCACCACTTTGGGCTTTCTGAGTGGGCAAAGCCTTTTTGGAACTGTAAGATTGTAAATGGTAATATACTGGAGGAAGTGAATAGTGAGGCATCAAAGTTGAACTGTGTCACTGCTTTAACTGAAAAAAAAAAATAAAAAAAAAAATTGCAAGACACTGTTACCTGTGCACATAATCTGGCTGCTGAGGATCGTTTGTACTAAGGGTGAAATCTGCAGTCCTTAGTCAAGGTTGTTGGGTTGTTGTGGTTTTGGTTTTTGTTGGGGTTTTTTTGCTTGCTTTTTAAACAGCTGTTACTGATTTCAGCAGAGGTTTACCCAGAGCCTTGATGAATGACTGAGTAGCAAAGGCCCTAAAGTGCAATTAGGGAAGAACATAATCAGGTCTGTTCTCCTTAAAGCAGAGGCAGAGAGCAGGAAGAAAGTGAAAATCTGCTTCAGAAGAGTTTCAATTAGTGCATTGTGGAATATGATTCGGCTAATCAGCCAGACTAATAACATTTAGGGTTTTGCTTTTGTTGCTGCAAATGGATTAGTGGATTGATTGTTTTATGTGCTAGTCTGATGTGTGGTTTGTTTTAAAGATGATGTTTACCATCATACAAAACAAAAGCAGTTACTTAGAACTGCAGGCAGCATCAGTGATTGGCAAGAACCGTGGTGGGTACAACACGGGTGCGTGTGTTGGGAGGAAGGGGATGGTATTGCATGGCTGCTCATCAGACCTCCCCTCTTCTGTTGCATCAAGCTTTGGAGAGCAGCACTGCAGTCCTCAGCCTTGGGACACGCTTCCAGGGGCACAACTTCCACTTGGAAAACTCCAGCTCTGCCCCATCCCACCACTCGTCCTCCTTTAAGTGAGGCTAAAGTTGTTTGGGGGAGAAGAGATTGTTACAAGGTCTTTATTTACAATGTAAAATCAATTCTTTATGCAACTATCCTTTTTAATATATATATGTATAAAACCATAACGGTATATTATGTGTATTTATATTCTGTACCTTAGGAATATGTTTATAAAGCATTCCCATGTGATTTATGAAAGGAAAGTAAGTGTTCAGCCAGCATTAGAATGAAGATCTTAAAAACAGTATTCCCAAGTGTAACGTCTGACTCAGAAAGTGACTGAGGTGAAGGTTTTGAGACAATTTCATTGACAGGGAGATTCCCTGTGCTGGTTCTCGTGGGCGGGCAGCCCAGTGCCACTTCTGGGAGCAGAGCAGGGTGGGCACAGGAGCAGAACCAGCAGAGCTCAGTGGGCCCTGCAGTGCCCTTCCAGCAGCAAGGCACGGCAGGAGTTTCAGTGCTTTTGCCTTCAATTACCAGCAAAAATAATCATGTAGATTGTTCTTGCTTAAGCGTGTGTTCCCGTAGCAGTGAGAAGGCTGACATCAGGTGCCCGCTCTATTTAGAGGGCCTGCTTTTCTAGAAAAACTGAAAACTTTTAGCTGTACAAACTGTTTTAATCGCCTCTCCAAGCATGTAAAGTTCTCAGCCTGTAGGCAGGATGCCATCTAAAAGGCAACATGACAGCTGTAAAGTTAATTTTGAGTAAGAGGAACTCTCCTTCACATTTGGTTGACACTGCATATACTTCTCCATCTATTTAAAATAGGTAAAAGCCCTTCAATTTCACTGTTTAAATAGAGCTTAAGGTATGATTTATGGTGTATTTACCACAAGTATTTAATTGCGAATATTTATTGCATGAGCAATTTTTAATTTACTTTTTCAAGCTAAAAAAAAAATTAGCTTAAATTCATTAAATGTTGTTTTTCTACTAGGAACAAATTAGGGTCAGAAAATGCAAAGTTCCTGGGTGGTACAAAACCAGTCACGGCAATCTGAAGGCACTTCTTTTAAGGAACCAATTCCCATTTTATTTTCCAGTGGTGGCGTTATGTCTGCCAAGCTTTGGAAGAGGAGCGTAGAGTTTTGTAACGGTCTGTCTCAATGACTTTAATTGCAGGCCAGAGATGCTGGACAGGGCGAGGAACAAAGCTCGAGTCAAAGCTTGTTACATCATGATCGGCCTCTCCGTCGTCGCCTGTTTCGCAGTGATCGCCTCGGCTAAGAAGGTGAGCACAACCGCTGGCGAGCTAGCACGGAGCAGCCCTAAAAAAACACGGGATTCTGTGAAAAGTTAAGACATGCCTGAACAAGCCCTAGTTTGAGCTGACCCGTGTTCCTGTCACCCCCGAGACTGGCTGTTCTGGGCACTGTGTGTGTGGGTGTGGGTGGGTGTGTGGGTGTGGGTGTGTGTGTGGTGGTGGTGGTGGGGTGCTCCCCGAGGTTCCTGCCCCTGCTCTGCGCTCACCTGGGGGTTTCGTGCCCGCAGGCAGCTGCGCGCCACGAGTCCCTGACAAGCTGGAACCTGGCGAAGAAGGCCAGGTGGCGCAGAGAGGCCGCGCTGGCGGCCGAGACGAAGACGAAGTAACTCCACAGGCAAACGAAAGCCGAGCTGTCCTCGCAGGAGCAAGGTGAACCGGTGCCGAGAGCGATTACTGAATTTCACCAATAAACGGGTAACTGTAGTATTGCAGAGGCGGGAGCCTGACAGGAGTAGTTCCACGACCACAAAAAGAAAGGGAGGGTCTCTCCTCTCAGAGAGATAACTCAATGTACTGGTTGCATATAGTTAAAATTAATTAGAATGTTTTTGCACGTGATTAAAAGCAGTCATGAATTTCAAAGCAGGTGAGGTCGTTTCCTAAGAATGTCAGGCACGGGGGGAGCCAACTTTCTGCTATCATCTTAAAACCTTTCTTTCAGGCTTGACCTCGCACTGTTGTACAGCTACAAGTTTCTTACAGGAAAACTAGTTGACTCTTGCAATGAAAGGTTTAATACAGCACAGACCAGGCACTAGTGAAGTTCAAGTATGGAAACTGTGAAAGTAAGTCTTATGCAATTCACTTTTGCAATTCTACATGAAGAACAAGCTGTACTCAGCTGAAATATTATAAATCTTAAACAATGAGAAGGTTTGGAAAAGTGAGTTAAAGGGAAAGGGTCTGATATACCCCACAAATTCTCAAGACCATCTAGACTTAAGGGGAATTCCGGAAGAAGTGGTCAGTTCTGCAGACAGGGCTGTGATGATGATCCTCCAAGTACATGTTTGGTTAGATATTTGCGAAACATATTTAAAACCCGCATTTTCACTGTCTGGTGACAGTGCACAGTTTTAGAGCACACAAATCAGCCAGTTAGAATTCATTTGCCTCAATGCTGTATTCAAACTGGCATTTGTGTTCTCTAGTTTAAGCAGCCGCACTTATTGAACCACTAAATAAATACAATAAACATCTGTAAAATAGGTTTTATTGGTTTCTGTATGGTATTTGGAGATTTATCATTCCATAATATTGCATACTACTCATATGTGTTCTGTTACAGTAATGGGCCTTTGGCCTGGATTTAAAGATGCACTATCACTCCCTGAAGTTAGTAGAGGCATTTGAGTTTCCATACGTTATATGAAGATATTGTGCCATACGTAACCGAAATTTCTCAACCCAGATTTTGGTGAACACAGTTAAACTTCATATATCAATTGGCAGACCTATTTAAAAAAATCCTGTTTTACGATTTAGTAAATTTAAACCAACCGGGAACTACCCGTGGAGGAAAGACAATAGTGCATCTTTTTTATTTTTAAAGACAGACCTGACAATAAATATTTTCCAGTTGCAAACTTGTTCTACAGCTAGCTTACTTCTGTGCCAACATTATTACTATTTTCCGATTGCTGCTAGCAACGGTGTTTAAAGCAAATACTAGAAAATTAAAAAGCTGTATGAACCAGTTCTCAGACAAAAGTGCAATGATGAAAAAATTAGATATGATTCAGTGTATCAAGAGTAGGGAACTGAAAAAAATCTTATGCTTTGCATAGTTGCATAGATTAGCTAATTAGTATTCATATTTAAGCAAAACAAATGGTACCCCTTTAATTAAAACCAAAAGGACAAACTGCAAAAAACTCTATTTTAAATGGATTGTATAACCAATGGGGCACTTGTCACCATCTCTGGGTTTATACTGTTCATTTACATGCTTTTAATAAATTGTGATGTAAACCCAGTGATAAAATAGGAGAAGTGATCTTGTATGTTTATCCTTTAAAGAAGAATTTTCATTATTACTTTTGAATATTTTTAGGGTAAACCAAATGTTGAGTTTAAATATGACTTTAATTAGCTAAAGTCCATCAATTTTAGTTCCCTTTTAAACTGTTACATTTAAATGTATCAGAGGCATGAAATATAGTTCATTGAAATGCATAAAGTGCAGTCACTAACCGTTCATACATACAGAATAATATATTCACAAAACTGAAGACATTCTTTCAAAACAAATATAATACTTTAGATGTCCCCTCTTTTCTTCAAGTCTTTTAATCAAGATTTTTTAGAGTTCAGATTTGGTTTAAATTAGAGAGGCTTATAAATGCAGTTTTTACAGCGTTCTCCAAATAAAAAGCAGGCACAGCTGGTTGTGTTATCAAAACAAGGTTGTTAGAAACAATGGAATACCCTGTTACCTGAATAGTTTTCTTACTCTAGAACACTGAAATTCAGCATTTATAGTAATCCTGGTAAATTTCCATGATTGTTACCCTGTACATTGAACAGATGGGGTGGGTGAAAAAAGAAGGAAGGTCTGTGTATGAAAACCTAAAACTATGACAGTAAAAAGGGCACAAATACAATCATTTAACATTATATGAAAATTTGGCAGCTGTACTCAATATTTATCACACTATTCAAAACTGTTGTGTACTGTACAAATCTAGGTTTAAAGTGTCATTTGCTAAAATATCTTCATTACTCAGAGTTCATAAAGTAACAGCACTTCTATATACACTTCTTACACTTCTATCTTCTGCTAAAAAGACTTCAAAAAGGTTTCTTCCCTCCCAGTTACATTTTAGTCAAAACTAAGACCATTAATCTTAGAAAATCCACTTCAAGTCCCACATTCAATTACAATATAGTATATATTGCTGTAACATCAAAGTGAAACATCTAAGAATTTTAACTTGCATGTAAAAAAAATTCTAAATATAAAATGGTACTGTAAATGATACCATCTTTAACCTGTATTTTTCAGTGCATTAAAATAGTGTTTAGTGACAAGCACAGTGCCATGGGTTAAGTAATTTGTAATTTAAATTGCAGCTTTTTATGAAGCATGAAATGCTCTCCTACGTCAAGGATTTCACTTAGCCCAAGAGTTTGATGTTAATACATTAGTTACAGGTATTAAAAAATAATCATACTTCAGAGTACTTCTCCAAATGAGATATACTACTAACAAACCAGAAACACTACTTATATGCAATTCAAAGCAAAACATACATTTTTCTATATTCAAAATTGTTAATGTAAATGTTAGTATTCTGTTTCTTTTAGTGTTTAACAGCAAACACTGTGTATCGTAGAGCCTAAATATTTAGATGACAATAACTTCTAGTTACTTTTGGTATCCACATACTTAACGCTATTTACAGTACAACAAATTTCTGCAGCTGGAAAGGAGCGATTCACCATTCATTCTCCACTGCAGTATTTCTATTGTCTTATCAAAAGAAAACTGAGTTAGTGAACTTAAAGAACAATTCAAGTGGCGGTAGCATATTTGGTCAGTCAAAAAAATAACACCTACTGTCTAAACTTTTAATAAGCTACTGTACTAGAGAAGCAAACATTGCGATGTTTCTCAAACTTAAGTGGTGTTACCACAATTTGACAGGAGGCAGCTGTAAACCATCTGCTTGGAGATTCGTGCAAACCCCCATCTCTGTCATTCATCATCACAGCATTCTTGTGGTAACTACAGCAACTGCTTCTGCTGCAAAGTACTCTTATTTGTGGCTGACTTTTAATGCCATTTAGCAGTGTTAATTTCAGAGCCAAGTGACCAGCAAGCTCTCTGCTGATTCCAATTTGAAAACCTCTGAAATTGTCCTCTTCCCACATAATTCAAAGAAAGCTTTTTCATATATTCGATATTATATTAGGTAATTAGCATTATATATGTGTATCTATTATGACTTTAAATACATTTTATAAATAAATTCCAACAGTGTGTTGTAAAGTAAGTAATGCATAAAAGTTTCACAATTTAAATAAATATTTTTCACATTCCAATTCAGCTTCTTACAAGCTCATCTTTATTTCATGCCTTAGATCTGAAGCAATGTTTTTGCTTCAATACAAGAGGTAGATTTGATAGAGACTGGGCAAGTCAAGCCTACTGCCAAAAATGCAACTGTCAGTAACTGTATTGCTGATATGCAGTTTGAGACTACATGAAAAACTCAGAACCACTACCTAAAACCCTACCAAGTCTTAGCTTAACAGTTCTTGTTAAATCACATTTAATGCTTTACTTTAGACATGATTACTCACAGTTGTTTTCTGTACATAAAAGATATTGAAAAACACAAATACAAAACAAAGAACAGTTGTATCTAACACAATATATAAAAGTGCATGAGCTGCTGCTTCATCTATTTCTGCAAAACATATTCAACAGTTTCCTCTAACTTTGGCCATAATGAAAAGACCTCTGAGAAAAACAAACAAACCCAACCAAACCAAGACCCTACAAGTGTTTACATTTTATGCTTGTCTTCACTAGCTTACAGCTGAAACCCCTCCATTGGAGCTTCCTGCTGTTGAAACACAAACTGCTGCTGACTTTCATCCACCTGAGGAGCAATACTGGAGTCCTCTTCTTCAACACCAAAGTAATGTTCTATGAGTTCAAAAGCCTTTTGGTAGATCTCTTGGTTTTCATGCCTCTGAAGAAATTCAATTTTATCAAGTCCTAAATTCAAAACAAAACATTTTCAAAATCTAGTTGCTTAAACGAATGATGAATTCAAAGCAAAACAGCTTGTAGTACAGCAGTACTTCTTGGATAAAACAAATGAAAGCCCGAATCATCTAATATCGTTGATTCTTTTTTCCTAACCCATGTATTGCTAATCTTCATTTTCTGCAACCTTTTCTGCTGTCCAAATTAATTTTAAAACTCTGCTAAAAGAGTATCAATTAAACAAAGGAGGAGAAGGCTGTAGTATCTATGAAGAAATATGACATGCCTACAAAAACTGAATCTGTATAGAATTTGGATAGCATAGAACTGGTTGTTGTAGCAGATTCCAATATCCCCAATTCTTTGAGTTTTACTTTCAGTCTTCCCTCACTCTAAATTCTACCCTCTATTATGGAGTATTCACTGGACACAGTCTGTTATCATTTTTCAAATTTAAGATTTGAAGATAACATCTTTCCAAAGTCTTACTCATTTGCAAGTGAGAGGACATAACCTCTGCTCTGCTGGCAGAATTACATGCTTGGCAGTCAGTTGACTCATAATTCTTCCTTAGCTATTTAAGCTAACTCAGTTTTCACTTAAGTTGGATTAGGAAGACCTCACAAACCCTTCTGTGACTATAGAGGCCAAACCAATGAAGGTGATATAATTAGCTGTTTACCCTATTTACACTCTACAGCTTCAACAGCCTACATTTTTGTTAAAAGATAAAAAGAACCAAGACATTCAATAGTTGAAATTATGAAAGGACTCAAAATCTGGAATAGAATAAATTCCATTTAAGTATTCAGTACTTATTCCTCTTACACATTAGATTGCAAAGTAAATTCTCCAAGTATGTACTCAATTTTAGAAATGAAAATCTTTAACACGGAACTCAGATTTAAAGACTGCTTTACAGAAAAGTCAGTACCATCTATTCAGACATAATGTGGTCAACTAGAATTGTTATTAGCAGTTTCTGAAACAGAAACGTGTGCCAATTTTGTCAGAGCTACAAAATGATAACCTGCCAAAGATAACGCCATATTCATTATAAGTCAGTTTTAACATTAACTTTGTTAAATCAAAAGCACATAGTCTGGAAATTCCACAGATAGTATTATTTTTTTTGATACTCTGCCTTGAAAAACGTGGTTTAATTCAACGACCTTTATAAGAAGAAACAGAACAAAACACTTTCACAAACTTAAGTTCAAACTTATTTCATTTTATGATCTGAAGTTGAATTTTGCTATTATGGCTACTTAATATGCTAAAAAGTGATCTGACTTTGGGAGTAAGTAAAACAAACTCCAATCTTGCATCCCTATTGGTAATGAAACTGTACCAGACTGGACTATATAATAAAGTAATAAAACTGTATTCAGGATTGGCTGAGAAACTTATGCAAACCATGGCTCCAACAGACTAGGACATTTGTGTGTTAAGTATTTCCAAGAATGTTTTTCTGGAGGGACATAAACTGACCAGACAAACATCCACAGGTTTTCTGCATTTAACCAATTTCCCCACAATGTTACATAACTTAATTTATGCTACTGTAATGTCCACTTATGCTCAAAGTGATTATTATATTAAACTTGCCTACAAATTTCAAAATGGTTCACAATGGTTTTGTTTTGACAGCCTGAAATAAGGAAGTTCAGGTATGTAGTTTTACAAGGAGTAATTTCTTACCATATGCTTCCTCTATAAGGGCACAGTAAGGATTAATGCCCATTCCATTTTGCTTAGACTCTTGCTCTCCAAGACGCAGAATATTTTCAAGTCCATTTAGAGCCACCTGTACTATTTTTGAATCCATCACAGTCAGGAGGTCACATAGAGGCTTGGTACATCCTAGTGCTACCAAATACCTTCATAAGAACAGAAAAACAGAAGGGGGTACGGGTGGGAAAGAAGGACTGATAATCCAGCACATTTATTCTGACATGCCGGTCTGTGACTGGTCCTTAGCTTTGCTAAGAAGAAGTGGATGAAACAGAAAAATTTCTAAAACATGCAACATCACAAAGATAAGCTTAATCTGAAATTGAATAAATATGCTAATTTATCCTAATGAGAAAATGTAACATGCCTATTCCTAACCGAAGTGTGGAATCTGTAGTTTTTTCAACTCCTTTTCACTTGTGATCTTCAGATTGGGTTTAATTGAACATAAGAGAAAAGGTTCATTTTAGCAGTAAGTTCTTTTCTCAGACATTTGAAATTTTGTAGTGGCAAAAACATTGAGCAAACATGTTAGAGACAGATAAGAACACTGGACACAGCTCTGTGCTAACACTGTCCACGCTAGTAGTCTATTAAGATATTAGCATTACCTACTATAAAGGGAGGGACATAACTGTAAATCTAAAAAAATACTGGGATTCCAGGTATCTTATTCCTTTTTACAATTTTACACCAAATTGTGTATGAGCTTTTGAAAGTCAGAACCTGTGTCCTTGTTTCTAGCATGTAAGTAAAATGAAGACAGTAATGCTTGCCTGCATCAAGAGGTTGCTTAAATATAGTTTATTTAGTGGTTTGAAATTATCCTGCAGTTAGACAGCAGTACCTTGAGGACAGTAAAGGGCTAAAACTAAACACAGATAATATATCTGTATTTTGTGGAAAAAACCTACTTTTATCATATTACATGCAAGTTTACTATCCTGAATTAAAAATTTAAAATATGCTAGATTTTAAGATGTTATGTTATGCAAGCAATCAAAATAATAGCAACAACAAAAAAAAATATCAAAAAACCTTCCTTACCTCTGATAACATTTAGTGGTTCTAAGAAAATCAGGATTGTTCACATTTTAAATAAATAAGCTTGCGCTTACTGCAATAGATCTCCTAAATGTGCTGGAAGAGTTATCACATCACTTTCAGTTCTGGCTTGCAAGTAACATGCTGCCATTTATCCATTTATCAACTACTAATTCAAACTGATCACTACGCTGACAGTATTCAGAGAAACTGGGGAGTATTTCATTACAGTCATTCAAGAAGCCCAATCTTTTCAGCACATAAATAGTTGCTGACAGTACTATTTTAATCAAATTTTGAAAAAGCTTAGATATTCCCGAAGTCTCACCACAAAAAATAAAATTCCATTGCACAAGTTTTCTAAACCACTCTCCCAAAGTTTTCCATTTTTTAACGCTGAAGCTGCTCATTAACTGCTCCAGCTGTGTTTGACAATACAGTATCAACTCCGGAAGACAACCCTGTGAAAGCTTTTGGTGTAATAGCATGAAAAAAACAGTGTTGGTCCATTTATTATTAAATCTACTGCATGTATTTCACTGATGTTTTCTGAACTTATGTATGTTTTGTTCCTGTACAGACAGTTTCACGACATTACAGCTGTGTTTAGGATTTTGTTGCTATGGTTGTCAAGATTCAAACGCAGAAATAAAAATGCATTAGAGAAGATAGAATAGAAGATAGGCAGATAAATTAGTAACACATACAAACTTACCTAATCTGCTCAGGGGTTCCTCCTGATGTTGCATTAGTTATGGCCCATGCTGCTTCTTTTCTGGTGCGAAATTCAGCTTTTTGAAGAATTTCGATCAATATTGGAAAGATATTTGCATCTATAACAGCCTAAGAGATTAAATTGTAATATTTTACGATCATTAATAAAGATTTAGTATACACAAAGAACATGAATACCCTTCACCACAGCAGTCAGTGATGCCTCGATATCAAAGCAAACAATGTTTTGTTCGAAGCCATCACGCTAACTAGAAACGCTAAACTGAATATTCCAACATTGCACTGCAGCAGCCATCAAGGTACCATCTTTTTTGATTTCTCTGTCTCTGGTGGACAGAATACTGCTTACTGGACAGGCCCATTTAAAAATCATATAACATAAGCACTAAACCCGAATCTTTGAACTGTATATGCAGCCTCAGAACAAAACTTGTGTCCTTTTTATTCAGGTTTGTAGGCTCCATGGAAAGATTATGTCTATATTTGGAGACTTATTATATATTTTAAATGACATAGAGAAGTAACATTTTCATCTTTGATTGAAGGAGGGGGGGAAATCATATTGAAACGTACTCCAGTTCAGAATTTTTATCAACCAGAACCTTTTTTCAGGTAACTCCAGACACCTAGTCAGGATTTAGTAGTTCCCACAAGAATACAACTCAGTATTGATGACATCATGCAGGATTTTTATCCATGCGAAATGTCCAACATTTGCAAATCAGTAAAGTTAGTCCACTGGACTAATCTGTGCAAGGTGTTTTGCTTCAACTTCTAGAAAACAAAAATTGCTTATTAATTTAACCCGTATATTATAATGCAAAACAAAATGACAAAAGAATATACCAGTAGTGCTCCCACAGGAAAAAATAACAACTGTTGATGCTGACTTATTTCTCCTCGTGATGGAAAAGGGAATGAACCGGTAAAATGAAAACAAACCCAACCAAATAACAAATACACAGGCTTTACCTGAATCTGAGCTCTGTTTCCTGCAGTAATATTAGAAACTGTCCAGCATGCTTCTTTTCTAATAGATTCCTTGGGACTACTGAGCAAGTGCAAGAGACAGGGTAATGCAGAGCAGTTTAGAATCACCTAAAATAATTTGAGAATTGAAAAATGGGTTGTTCAATATACACACAGATATATATATTGGCTTGTGCAATATACATATATATGTAAAAGTACTTTACAGATGACTTCAAATGAAGATTTTGAAACACATTTGTATTACACAAAGTTTCATAGATAACATCCTGCAGAATCAGTGTTCAATGCTGTGCTGTGGGAACAGGCAAAGCAACAACTTGAAAGAATCTGCCCTCAGCTAAGCTCAGACCAGAAGACCAACAACAGTAAGACTAAGTAAGGCTGCTTAAGGCAAGAATCTGAATAACTGATAATAACTGAGACAAGACAAATTACACTTGAGTTAATGTAACAATTTTATTATTAATTTATCAAATTAACAATTCAGATTTGTGCAGAGCCTCTTTCACTGATCTATGCAGATACCTGTATAGGGCGTGTATTTTGTTACAATTTTTTAGAAAATTCTGTCCTGCCAATTCATTTTTCTTAAATCAAGTAGTCTTACCTGTGTTTGGATATCATCACCAGTCACAATATTTCCAACTGCTCTTAACGCAGGGGATACCACCTTGTAATCATTATGCCTGGAGAACAATATTAAATGGGTTGATATTACCTAGTGCTAAAGTGTAATTTTGCATTTTCAGTGAACTATGCTTTACTTCAGCTGCTAAATTTTTAGTTACAGAAACCACTACATTACTCCTTATACTTTCCCCCTATTTAGCTACATTTGACAAATGCAAGCCCACAGCTGAACCGCTGATACAAGGAAAGGGCATCTCTACAGAAACACACAACTTAGAGCAATCTCTCTGTCCAGCATGTTCATTTCACCCAAATCAAGTATTATTGAATACAACACTGGAACCTGCATCATTCAATAGCCAGAAACAAAAGGGGTATTATTAGCTGTATATAAAATACAGCAGCCCCACTTTGTAAGTGAACTTCTGCTTTTTGTAAGTCAATAACCCTAGAAGCCAGTACATGAAGCTGATATTCCCATATTCATTGTCTGAGGTATAGGGGAAAGTAGTCTACTCTGTTGTCCTGAAGCTTCTACAAAGATAAAACAACCTCACCCTCTCCTGACACCTATACAAATGAACTTTTCACAGGGAACTGTGCTGAGCTGTCAGCACTGGCAACTGCTATCCCTGACCTACTCTGCAGTCCCCATGTGAACACAGGGATTAGTCCCTCTTTCTAGGAAAATAAAAAACCATAAACAAAATATACTCAAACAGTTCAAAAGTGGCACAAGCCTGTCTCTGGACTATACGAGTCCAAGAGCTGTCTGTATTGCAACTACACCTCCTAGAAAGCAAGAAAACAAAATACAACAGTGAAATAAAAAAAAAAAAAAGCTGAGAACTTAATTTCAATTTAAGCTTGGTCTTCAGTCTTCACCTTTCTATTCCTCCATGTAAATTAAATCCGACATTAAATTAAATTAAATTAAAATCCCAGAAGCCAAGCAACCTAGCAAGCAATTTAAGAGGTTTCACACATCTTCATCACTTCTTACAAAATAAATTCAGAATTGAGGTGAGAAAAAAACAAATCAATTTGAATTCATGAATATTAGGAGTACTGCAAGACACTCATTTGGTGAAGAGAAAACTTACATAAGCAGCTCTACCAATCTTCGACACACTCCAGAATCAATAACAGCTTGAATTTTATCATTGGGACCATCTGAAAGGTAAGAGAGGGCCCAGCAAGCATCTGCTAATACATCCGGATCACTGCTAAATAACAGTCTTGATAAAACATTTAAGCAAGGAGCAACCTAGGTTAAAGAGAAACATTGCATAAAATTAGGTACTTCATATTTTTTCACATTTCAGAGAACATTCTGCAAAGGCATACAGGTGCAAAACTATTTACTGCCAATGCACATGAGCTCATTAATGAATCAGGACCTAGCTAGAACACTTCCTGATCAAAGTAGATATCCAAGTCAAACTGGCAAATTGGATAAATTCTGATTCACAGCCTATTTGTTTAGAGATATTATATTAGATATTTAATTGTTCAGCTTGAACAAAAACCACCTGCTTTTACAGATAACCAGATGACCAGGAATTCCCGATGCTTTCTCTTATTACTCAGGGAACACAATTTCACAGTAACATTTTTCATATGACTGTCTTTGTAGGAGTACTGATGACTTGTAATAACCAATTTCTAATTGCTTTACACAAAGAAACTCAGAGTAATTCCCCAAGGACTCAACATTCACTGAACCAAATCAAACAGGCAATGGCTGAATTCAGTTCTCACTGCAACTGTAGCCTCTGGCCTTAATTTCCTAAAATTTCCACACATACAGAGCCAAATGAACTAGACTACCTTAACATCACCTGAAACCTTACAGGTTTCAGCTGTACAGCTTAGGAATTTCATATTCTTTGTAGAACTTAATTCTTCATCTTGCATCACTTACAAATTTCAGCCTTCTTTACATATCCAACTGGTGCTATTGTAAAAAGCAAAAAGCAAAGGAGCTATTCTTATTTGCAGCTGCCTACAGGACATCCTTTTTCACTGAAGGTAGAAGTGTTTAAGCAGCAAAAAATCTTACTGTTCTTTTACTATTAGAACAAAACACTACTGAAGGATATAACTTAGGCAGAGCAGCTGTGAGGTGATTGATTAATTAACATCAGAAATCCCCCCCTTTGTTAATATTTCTCTAAGAATTATTAACAAATATTCTCTAAATTATTAACAATAAATATTAACAAGTAGCAATGACAGTAACTACTACCCCTTCAAGACATGCAAATTCTCTCCAGATTATCTTTAATGTTCATTTAACCCCAGTCTCCTTTACCAGAGTATAAAATATGGAACTGAACATTGTAATGTCATTAAACTTACCAGAAATTAGTTTCATACCGAAAATAAAGAGTTAATACTCCTACTAGCCTCTACAGTCTCACTGTCATTATAACCACACACTGGAGAGAAGAAGAAGTGAAAGGGAGAGCATACAGGCACATCACATCTGTCATCAGCCTGATTTAACTGCATCTGACAGAGCAGAAAACTCAAAATTTTATTCTTGCAGCATGCACTTGCAATCATAAAATAAAAATTAAAAAATAATAATTTAAAAAAGCTTCAATTATAACTCATACCCTCTAAAGCAGATAAGAAGAAAATAGCCCCAGGGGATTTAGTGTTGAATGTATTATTTGTACATCATTTCATACCACTGAATGACTACTTGCATCTGACTAACTACAATCTCAGGTTTTAAAGTAATTTAATTGCTGATAAGTGCCAAAGTAGATGATTTGTGCAGATACAACAGATGGATTACATTAAAATGTGTGATTACATTAAAAAGGTAAAATTGAGTCTATCTCCAGATTCAAAGATCCTATGTGTTATAACATATTGCAAACATAAGTCATCTTCAGCTTTCTGATTTCCCAAAATGGGTACTTTGTTATACCTTACTGAAGTCTGGAGGTGGATTCTTTCCTCTACAGAGATTTGAGAGAGCCCAAACTGCATTTCTAGTTGTTGTAAGACGATTTGAATTTGTTAAAAGTCTGTTAAAGAGAGACAACAATTAAAAAAATAATTTCTTATTTAAAAGCTAAGTCTTTTTATGCCTATCATTACCAACAGTACCTCAAATCAGGAAAAGAAATCCTATCACTGGACACTAGTTTACATTTATTTCTCTTTATAGTTTACGTGCTGCAACTATTAGAATCAACTGAATCTGAATAGATTTTTGCTGAATAAAATACGAAAGATTCAACATTTGAAAAATCAGGTTCACTTTCAGATACATACCAAAATGTCTAAAACTGGTCATCTTTTAAATCCTTGAGGAAGGCAATCACATTCCACTCTATTATTTTAAGCTATTTCACAAACAAACACTTTAAATCACTGTATATTTTTTCCCTTTGATGAAGGTACCTTACACCCTATCAGAAGCATATAGTAAATGCAGGAATGATATTTCTAGTGAAATCTTTTGGTGGAACACAGCTCATATAAGTACTCTGCCAGGTCATCTCAACAAGCAAACGGATGGATAGCAAGACTGGAGCTTGGAGCTACTTGACAAAGGTGGGGAAACTAGTCTATTGTCCAGCCAGCTGGAATCACAGAACTGCAAGTGTGAATTAAACCATCTTTACCACCCTATATATCCAGAACTCTGGCAACATAGAGTTCTGCACAATAGAGAAACTTCATGCCTGTGAAATAATACTTCTTTCCTTTTGCAAGCATTGGAAAACTTACAGTCGTGGACTAATTAAGGATAAGCATGAAGCTCAGGTAATCCAAAATACTAAGTTCACAGCAATTTAGCAAAAAGCTTATATTCTTTTAAAATAAATTTTAAATTGAAGTTTACAGTTGTGTACACCAGTACACTGTAGTTATAATATTAATTTGCAATACTTACTCCAAGAGGGGTGGTAATATTCCACAGTTTAAAACGAAGTCTCTGCATTCTGCATTATCACCAGCAATGTTACCAAGAGCCCACACTGCCTTAAAAAGGAAAGCATCCAAGTCAATTTACACAGGCTTGCAAATCGACTTTAGCAGATCATCTACACATTTTTTTTTTACAGCAAATATTATGCAATTAAAAAAAAAACAAAAACAGAGTATCATTCAAACATAATATTTCAGAAGACTACTTGTTTCTATACTGCATTTTTTGTGAACTCACACAAAGTCAATTAGGTACACTTGATGTCATCCTTTCAAGGAAAGAAAGTCTTCTGTTATGAAAATATGCCGATTCATATGCTTTTCAATAAAGGATTCACATTTTTTTTTCAATAGTTACATTTGTTCACTATGTGTAACAGGTTTCACAAAACTGGCTCAAAGTTGCAAAATACATACGAGGAATAAAAAAGTTAAATCATGAGCTTCCACTATACGAATTTTCAAGCATGATACATAAAAGGCAATAAATTACAGCCTCTCTTAAACAAAAAAAAAACCAAACCAAACAAAAAAAACAAACCCTGAAGTTCAGGAAAATATTACTGAAGATTGTGACACATTAAGATGGAAGAGCAGAAGGATACAGGAAATAAAGCTGCAAGATAACTTTGGGTAAAAAAAATAAAATACATTGTTTTCTACTATATTATTTCCATTATGGTGTTTTAATTCCTGTTCACCTGTATATGCAACAATAGAAATTAGATGCTTTCTTCAAATTACTCAGTAACATGAAACAAAAAACAGGTTCAAACAAGCCTGGGAGAATCAGGGGAAAAAAAAAACACGAGGGGAAAAAAAAAACACGAGGGGAAAAAAAAAACACTGAAGGTAAATTTTAATCTTCATGGAACCAGATCAGTGGGCTAGTAGGCAAATAGGGCTGAAAACCTCTCTAGCCACACCCCCCCCAAAAAAGACATTCATAAATGAATTTAAAGCAGCTATAAAACACCCCAGGAAAACAGTTACCTGCTCCTGTACATCTTCATGTTCTGAACTAAGCAACTTAATAAAAATCGGAACAGCTCCAGTTTCAATTACAACTTTGGTGTGTAGAAAAGTTCCAGATGCTATGTTTGTCAAAGCCCAAGCTGCTTCAAACTGTTGAAGAGCACAAATAAAAGAACAAATCAAACACTCAGTAGTAAAACTTAAATTCAAGAAAACCAGTTTGACATGACAGTTGCAGCAGTTAATTTTCCAACTTTTTTTCCTTTCCACTGAAACGCAATTATTACCACTATTGTACTTTCTATACAATGAAATCATTGGCATTGACAAAATCTCCATTTAATAAGAGTCTTTACTATGTGAATTATTTTTAGGTTTTCACTTGCAGCACTAACCATAAGGAAGATTTCAAATCTCTATTAACTAGTACAAACCCCTTCTGTTTACTCTGTACTAACAATTCTTCTAGTATGAACGTACATGAGGCCTAAGTGCCATTCCATGGGCTACCACAAGTAGATGGAACTGGTTACTCCTATCATTATCTCTATATTTTTTTTTCAAAGATTTTCTAAAAGGATTTTATACAAGCCTTTCATTTTCTTACATTTTTTTATTATTTTCTAAGATTTCAACTAAAAAATACTACAATATACTTAACACAAACAAAACAGGTTCTGCTCACACATCAGTGCTGATGATCTTAATATACCACTCTGGAAACCCTCTTGAACACGTTCTGCTTTCAACACCCAAGTATTTAACCAGCTGAACACATAACCCTAAGAACTACCATGAAATTCACAACAATCAAGTCACAATTTCATTGGTGGTAATTAAACTGCCAACTAAAATTTACAGCTTTGGTGGTTAAAAATTATTAAATTTGGTTATATATACACATAAAAAAAATAATAATCACATGCTTTCCAAAGCTCTTTTGGAGGGTTTCTAATCCCATTCCAAATTCCCAATCAGTACCAAACTCACTTGCAGAGTGTAATTCTCATTCCTCTCTAGAAATTTCACAAATCTCTGTACTACTCCTGGTTTTTGTATGACCTCATCTATAGGTGGATTAGGCTCTAGGGAACAAAAACAAACATATTTGTGTAAGTCTAACATAAAAGACCAAATAAATTTGCTTTTTCAGTATGACACAAAACACAAATACGATTCGCAGTTCTTAGAATAATCTTAGCATTCAGTCATTTTAACATCAAACAAAGGAGCTAAACTTCTGACTTTAGAAGGCTTCAGGATCATCTCCATAAAGCCCAACAATTTAGTAAACACCCTATTATATATAATAATAGTAGCACATGCTATTACCCATTGGCATGTTAGTAAAACATTACAAAACGCTGTTCTCTCAATCGGTAGTTCAAGTTAGTGGAAGAACAATTATGATTAGATACTATTTTAAATAAGCAAGCATACGTTTGCCTATCACGTTATACAAACACTGGCATTAATTTAAGACTCTATTTCCCACAGTTTCAACAAAAACAAATTACAAACATTGTCTGGCAGCCATATAATTTTTCTCCCCTCAATTGCAGAACGAGAACCAGAAAATGGTTCACTACAACAAGTACTGCAAGTAATGTTAGTGTGCAGCTAGTTACTGCCCTGGACACTTCCATCAAAATATCCTTGCTTTTGTTACTTTGTCTGAAAGAATTAACATTAGAATAATGAAGCTTTCTGTATTTAGCCATTAGGTTGGAAGAGATCTGGCATGGATTCTCTATAAACAGAAATAGAAGTTTCAGCAAGCCCTATTTTAAAGTAAAACAATACTAAAGGTTAACTGACTCTCACTAAAATTCAAAACACAGAAGGAATGAAAAAAAATCAGGCAACGTTTACATACCTTTAGATAGCAATTTTCTGAATTTCTGAGTTGCTGTGAGTTGCTGTTCAGGATCATCCGAGAAAATCATCTGCACCATATCTACTGTAATAACTTCTTCCTAAAAATGGAAGAAGGATTTCTTATGTCTATTGCTATGTACATTAATAGGTAACACTCTAAACACACTGTCAGGTATTACCTCTGGAATAGGTACAGTAGAGCTGACATCAGGATCCTGAATTGGACTTTCTACCATAGACTCTTCATTTCCTGGTAGAGAAACATTTCGGCGTTTAAACAGCTAAACAAAGAAGAAAATTTTGGAAGACATTAGAACTTACTATAGAATGGGTACTGATGACATCCACTTGAAGAAAAGCTTTCACCAATACAAGTCAAAGCATTTTAACTACTCACCTTCCTACTCATCCATGCAAATGGAATTCTACAAGAAAGTTTTAAGAACATAGAGAAGAACAACACTACTATACCTGCATCTTGACAAACTGCACTGCAATGCTTCAGAGAGACACATAAAAACTGGAGTTTTAATTCTCTATGTCCAAAAATCGTTTTAGAATTGGCTATGTACACTTCTTATGCTCAAAATACATACCTGTGGTATTTAATAAGCTATGTTTAATGACTGTCTCTTCATTTTCTGGCATACAAGCAAAACATTCAAATTAGCCTGTTTTCTTGAAGAAACCAAACTTGAATTTTTATCTTTACTAAGGTACTACACTTATAACTACTACAGTTAACAATTCTAAGAATATTATGTTGGTTTCTTTAAAAAGCAATGTTAGAATCTCAATCCATTGCCTAAATACTGCTTATAAACATAGTAATGAAACCTTCTACTTAAATCCTAACGATTTTGTCCTCTAGGTGTCTTTAGACACCTAGATTTCTGCTACTGTACACACCCTAAAATGCAGAAGCAACGCTATATGCACAACTACTCATATTTCAAACAGGAACAACACACTTCTGGACTGGATACAATCCTAGACACAAAACAACTGCAGAATCCTAGATGTAAACAAGGTTTAATTCCATTTAAACCCAGAAAGAAAGAGAAAATATTCCTCTTTTAGAAGAATGGCCGTTCTTTCTATCACTCAAGAAGAACACAGAAACTCTTGGTTGAAATGTATGAACTGCTATTGTTTAGGATCATGGTTTATCTACCAGTTATAACTTCTAGTGGAGCAAAACCAGTCTCATGTCCCTGCAAAAATTTGCTCTCCCCAGTTCTAGAAGAGCTGAAAACGCCAGTCCAACAAATTAAGACCAAGGTGAACATAACAGTATCCTCATTGTTACAACAGTCAGCATGGGAGAGGAAACACTCCTTATTTTCATAACTTATCTAGGGAGTATTTACTACAAAATCCATAAACAAAATTTCAGCAGGAACTGCAGTGCAGTTATCCATTCACAGGTCACTTCATACTGCTTCTTACTCTTACGTCTCTGGCCCAATTAATTTAATTTCTTTTTCCATGCAGTAGGACTACTTTCCCAGAAGGGTAAGCACTCCCACCTCAGAGAAGACTGTAAATCAGTGTCTGGAACACTCTCTAGGGTGTGGGAGACAAATTCAGCCACTTTGGACCAAGCAGAAAAACAAAACACATTCCTCACTTTCCTGGCAAGAAACTACTAAACATTCTGGAAAAGGAAACTACGACAAACCATGCAATTACACAATGCTCCACGTACTGTGACCACTAAAAATTCAATTAACTGAAAATGTTATATACAATAGTTTATGGATCACTAATTGGCAGCCACTTTAATAAGTTACTGTAGAAAAGCTCTTGGACAATTTGAAGCATGACTTCAAAGATGAAAATAGTATTTCCCCATTCTAGCAGAACAACTTTGGCCTGAGCTCTGGAAAAGAATGCATGGTTTCTAATTCTTATAAGAAATAAGGGTATCCTTTTAGCCCACTCTATCATGTTTAAACCTAGACTAAAGATTAAACTTAAGACACCCGTTTCTCCTCTCTGTGCCCCAGTGACTTAAAAGTGCTTCTGCTCACTTTTTTGTTTTATGATCCTATCAAGAGGTGCCTGGTGCTCCCCAATCTCTGCCCCAAGATTGCACAGAGAACAGACATTCAATGTGGTGCTCTGGATTCTGCTTCACAGGATGACTCTGCTCAAGTCTTTTCACACATCTGAATTTAGCTTCACAATCACTTAAGAGCTCACCAAGATACTGACCTGTTCTTCCCTTTTCTGTTTCCGAAGCTGGATTCCTTCCTCCTCTCTTCTTCTGCGCATTTCTTGGGGATTAAGTGCATTATTCTTGTAGCTTTTCATTCGGAAGTTATCTTTACCCGGGCTTGCCATGCTGTCTATTTAAAAAAAAGAGAAATTAACTCCAGAAGGCCAAACCTTACAAGGCAACGTGCCATCTCTTGTACTACAAAGGTATCTACATCAGCAGCTATATATTCCCGTACTAACAGTTCATCTCAGGGATCAGGTACTTCATTAAAGGGCATAAGCTACTGCAAAAAGAAATTATGGGTCTTATGAGCAAACTGAGCAACCAAAAGCAAACCCATTATATTGTTAAATTTTGATTCTGTCAGCAAGTAAAGGAATTTGCTTCCTCTCATAAAGGAGATATTAAACATATTAAAAAATCAGGAAAAATCCAAGAAGAAAGCCTGTGCTAATTACTATTTCGTTTAATATTTTACTGCATTGGTTCTTCATTTTTTTTAAGATGCCTATCTTGCAAATATAGGATCTAAAGGTTATGCTGCATTTCCTTCTAAACTGTACGCAGGAAAAACTGCAGAAAACAAACTAAGGGTCAGTAGCACCCCCTCAGGCATATTCATTTTCAACTAATAAAATAATTGATTCATTCTAATTAACAGCTGTAATCCATCTCAGAGATTTAGAATTTGACTGTCATTTCAGGCATACCAGTTCTGAAAAGATAAAAGTGATAAAACATGATTCTGTCACTGAAATGATCAAACGGACTGACAAAGATTAAGAGCATAATGCTACTTTTTAAAGGCAGAACTGTAGCCTAACTGTAGGCAGACATCAACAAGACACTCCAAGGACTCAGCAGCCTGTTTTACCCGAACGCATTTGCTTCACAAGAGCCTTAGTAAACTCCTGCTATGCTAAGCGTGCCACTGTCTCAAGCAATTTTCTAGTAATTGTCACATAACTTTTGATGTACAATTTAAGACCATTTTTCCAACAACACTACTGTCTTAATTACTCCTAGAACATCATCACTTCTTAATCATTCATGCCTTGCTAACTCAGTTGCGCCAATAAAACTGTCAGGGCAAGCAAGGAACCAAACAAAACAAGCATGCATGCAAAGTAAGCCTGTTCAGGCCACCAGCTCTGTGAAGAGTTACAGAAACACAACTAGAAAGAAGCTCTCATCAAAACTGTTTCCAAAAACAAAAGCTTATGAATTTATAGCTTCTTTCCCCCTACAAGGGTTTTGGCATAGACATCATAACGCCAAAACCAAAAGGACTGGCAGTCCCTGATCTATTCAGGCTTCACGACCTCTGCGTTTACATCCAAGGAAACCTAGTGCTCTGCAAAACTACACGCGTTTTAACCCTAAAACCCTCCCCCCATCACATCCTGCAGCTCGCCCTCTTGCTGTGCCTAGACTAAGGCCTTTGATACTCACAGTTCTTCTTCTCCCTGCCTACACAAGGCTCCCGAAACACCGCGCCGCTCGGAAACACCGTCCCCCCCGCCTGCCAACACCGGGGGCGGACGGACGCTACCTGCAGGCTTCGCACCGTCCAAGACCCTGGCGCAAGGCCCGGACAGACCGCAAGCCCCCTCGTCCGAGAGGGCACCCGGGGTGACCACCCAGAGGGACTACCGGAGCTCTCCCCCCACGTCTCCTGAAAAGCCCCCTCCACCGACAGCAGAGCATGGAAGCGGGAGGACGACAGCCCTCCGGATGAGGCGAAGAAACAGCGAGGGAAGACCCCGTCCCAGCACCGGCCAAGCGAGGACCGAGCTGCCGCGCACGGCAACGCCCCGCTGCTGCCAGCCGCCCCCGAGCGGGCTGGCCTGGGGGAGCCTCGCAGCAAGGGGCACCGCACCCCGCCCAGCCCGGAGGGGAACACGGCCCCTCACTGCCCCTACCCGACGCCTTCTTTAGCGTTCTCCCGGCTCTTACCCATCGATGCAGAGACGAGCGGGGCCCGCCGCCCTTCAAGCGAGGAGAACCTCGCTCCGCTCCGCCGCGGAGCGCGGCACCTGCGGCTGAGCGCGATCCAAGATGGCGGCTGCCGGGCCCCTCCGTTCCCAGCAGGCTCTGCGCGCGCAGGCACCCGCCCCGGGCCAGGAAACGACACTTCCCAGCAGGCAGTGCTGATGTGACGCGACGAGACGCGACGCGTGAGCACTGGTGGGGGCAGTCGTTGGGCGACAGCTCGACGCTTTCGTTTCCCGAGGGTGGAGGCGGTGCCATGTTGGTGTGTGAGGCCTGCGGGCAGGCGCTCTCCTCAGAATTGGGACGCCAGCCCTGCTGCGACGAGGTGCGGCGGCACGTCGAGGTGGCCTACCCGGAGGCGGGGCCGGCGGGCGCCCGCCGCCCCGAGCTGGCCGGGGGGCTGCCCCGCTGCCCCCTGTGCGGGGAGGCGGCGGGGCAGGAGCTGGAGGCGCACGTCTGGGCGCGGCACGGGCAGCTTCTCGGCGCCCCGGGCGGAGGTGAGCGGCTGCTGCGGGGAGGGGGGCATGTCGCGGCCGGACCCTGCCGAGGTTGGGGTTGGCCGTGCCCCCCTCCCTCCTGGGCCGGGGGAGATTTGCCGGTGTGACAGGGAGTGACCGCCCGGGGGTGGCTGCGCCGTGTAGGGAGCGCGGCGGGGTTACTTGGTCCAGAGGGAGTTTCATCCCCGAGAGTGCGGGTGGAGAGCTCCGGGACCGCTGGTGGGTGCGGAGCGCGGGCGGTGAGGGAAGACGGTAGAGGGAAGTCGCTTGGAAGGGGACAGCGAGCGAAGACGTCTCTTGAAAAATGTTCTCTAGAGAAGAACTAAAAACACTAACGCAGAAATAACTTACTTGCCTGCATGCCGATTTCTGTTTTAAAAATAGTTGCATTAAAGGTGTTTTGTGTTTTGCTTTTTTTTTTTTTTATGTACATAGTGTGTTCCAGGAAGCTATATGTTTGCAGTGTTATGCAAAATGTTGCTGGTGATTATGCTGTTAAGTTTCCCTCCAGCCAGTCATGAACTTTTAGTTTGGGCAAATACTTGCCAGAAACAAGTAACGTGGCATATTAATTCATACATTTTGTGAATCTAGGATGGTGCAAGTAAAGTCTGGGGACTTTAGGAGAGCAGTAAAGTCAGGCTTTTCTCTGTGGTGCCCAGTGAGAGTACAACAAGCAGTGGGTAAAAACTGAAATACAGGAAATGCCTTTTAAACATATGAATGCTTTATTTATTACTGTGAGAGTGGTCAAAACACTGGAAGGAGTATGTTGTCTGGGGAGCTTGTGGAGTGTCTGTCCTTGGGCTTGTTCGAAAACTGGCTGGAAAAGGCCCTGTGTAACTTAACCTGTTTAACTTGACCCTGCTTTGAGGGACTAGATAATCTCTAGAAGTCACTTTGAACTTCACGTATTCTATATGGTACTCTTCAGTAATAATACTAAAACTCCAGAAAGAATATTTATTTTAGGAGATGCAGGAAGACCATCAAAGGAAGAATGACAGCACATGTACTGTTCTTTCTGCCCACCTACTGCTCTGTTATCACCCATTACAGTTTTGTAAGCAAGCGTTCTTCTGTTAGCAGGACAGGTCTTTTCATTAATGGTTTCATATTTCAGACCAGGCATTTCTTAATACAAATGTTATCATAGCAAATTGTGATTACAGGTTAAGTGGGCAAAACTTGGTTAATAGAAAGAAGGAAAATATGTCTGGTATTTTGATACAAATTCTTAAATGGTTAGAGGAGGGTAGCAGCTATTTAGAATTGGCTGCTGCCTTTCACTGTGTAGTTTCAATAGCAGCAGAAAATTCATTACTGTGTATTTATCTTAGGCTGTATATCAGTTAGAGGGGTGATTCTTGCAAAAAAACCCAGGAATTGCATTAATTAAGAAACTACATTTCTTTTTCAGACATAAGAAATGCTGAACAGCTATATGAATGTCCAATGTGCAGTCTTACCTGTACAAACATTCAGATTCTTGAAGAACATGTGGATTTACACTTAGAGGAACACAGCTTTTCAGAAGGTACATGAAAGGATACAGACTTGATAATACTTGAAAGCATTTACAAGTATTTGCATGTTGCTGTATAGAATATCAGACAAAATTTAAACTAACTATTGCTTTAAAAATGGAACTGGGCACATACATAATGAAGTAAACATAGTTAGTAGCAAGTCCTGTTGCTTTTCCAAGTGCTCTACTTAATTACACATGCTAAAAGAAATGTTGTCTATGCATGTTTGTTAAGTAAATGGCCTGTATGTTAGCCAAAACTAAAACTTAGAACTAGCTGTATAGAAGATTTACATACACAGAATTTAGAGTGGCACATTCTGGTGTGATGAGCTGAGAATCTATAGCTTATGAAAACTTCAGTTTTTTTTTCTCTTTTCTCTAAATGCTTGTGCTGATTCATCGGTCATAGTGATAAAGGAATAAAAATGTTTTTTTTGTATTAGCATGGCTGATAAACCCCTAATCCTAAATTTGTTTTTGTCACTTTGTTATGAGACTGCTGGCAGTGATCCTAGAATCTGGTAAG
Organism: Gallinago jamesoni; assembly: GCA_025769975.1. Lineage (NCBI taxonomy): Eukaryota > Metazoa > Chordata > Aves > Charadriiformes > Scolopacidae > Gallinago > Gallinago jamesoni. The sequence continues at coordinate 68,109,123 of JAOQGH010000023.1, forward strand.
TGTGTGGTATTCAAGAAACTGGGACTTCTTGCTAACAATGAAGTGAAACACAGTAAACAAAAGTTGTTTTCTTGGTAGTAGAGGTACATGTGGTATTTACCAAGTAATTGCTCATGTAGCTCTGCATAAGCTTTATCCAAGTGTTGTGGTTTAGGCTGAGTCTTGATAGACTGAATGCAGTCGGTCCTGTTTACTGTTTGTTGCTAATAGCTTGAAACAGTGTAGGATGTATCTGCTCATATTAATGCTTACTTGTGTTTATGTTTGTCTGCTTAGAAAAGAATCATTAAAAATTAAATAAATGATCCATCAAAGCATTGTTAACCTCCTCATCAAGTCCTCTCTCTTTGGAATGTTTTTGCTTGGGTAGGTGGAAACGTGAGAGATCTAGAACTGGCTCAATGGCTCCAAACTGAAGAAGACAAACAGCAGAGATTGGAAGAGGAGAAGCGAGAGAGGGAAGAATTTAAAAAGCTGCAGGTACACTAATATTTCTGAATGGTAAAATTCTGAACAGTTGTGCCATTAGAAGCTGAGTATCTTGAAACTGTAATGACCTGGAATGGCCATACCAGGTCAGACATGTGCAGTCAGACTGTTGAGGTAGCAGTACAGGAGTAGGGAGCAGGCAAATGCAGACTCTCAGCAATGCTGCTCCTGGCACAGGTGCTGGGTATGCCTGCCTTGAGCTGCTTGGCTTTACTGCTCAGAGTGGTGCTGGCTCAGGATGGAGCCTGGTGCTCCCTCTACACGCCACACTGCTCTCACCAGGGCCTTGGCATGCCTGCTGCTTCTTACTGTGCTCCACCCCCCTCCACTGCTCTGCCCTGCAGCACAGCCTGCAACATATTCCTTGGCAGAGTGCCTGAGGCCTGAGCATCCTGGCTATCCTTTTCCTGGGTACCATCACCTGATCTAGTGACTACTCCCCTACTTGGGTCCTGCTTCCCTCTCCCTCACTGACAGCTCTGATAGCTCATTTCCCGCTCTCAGTACCTTCTGGCCATTGACTGCCTCTGTGCCAATAGCTGTCTGCCCAAGAGGGAGCAGAGGGATGTGCCTGCTTTTCCAGGTGTGGCTTTCCTAGTCCTACATTCCTATTCAGGAGTGAAGCTTGGCCTTCAGCTCTAAAATATCATAAATCTGAAGTTTTTATGTCTCACTGTTCACTATTTCTCACAGTTACTGATTGTGCATGCAGCTTCTTGAAATCATTAAATGTGAATTTTAAAAAAACATGATTTAAATCGGGCACGTTTCATCTCTAACAGAGGCAGTATGGCTTGGATAATTCTGGAGGCTACAAGCAGCAATTCCTGAAAAACATGGAAAGGGAAGTTGATAGAGGAAAAATGCAGCCTTTTGAATATCACAAGAGAAAAGCTGACATGATGGAGTGTTTGGCTTTTGGGATAGATGATGGGAAAACAAAGACCTCAGGTAAAAATGGTGAAAACTAAGACAATAGGTTTTAGACGTAGGCTGTAGTGACCAAACCTGTCTTGGTACGGTATGTTTCTAATCTTTATTCTTTTTATTCTTTTTTTTTTCTTTTTTCTTTTTTTCTGTTTTCTGTGGAACCTTGGAATCAAGTGGTCTGGTTAAGGGCTCAAATACAATATGTATCAAAAGATACAAATGTCTTCTTACAAGTTGTTTGTCCTTATTGTTTACTACTTAATAATCATTGGTTCCTAATCTAGTGTAGCTGTCAATTTACAGTAGCTTTTTATCTTGCGTTTCAGTTAGTTGTATCATATGGGCTGATCCCAGGTAAGCACAGTGTTTGTCTGGTTACAAAATCGAAGACAGCACTGGGAGGAATATACATCTACTTGATAAATCTTCTTTGAAATGTTTTATAATTGGTATAAAAATACAATGCCGATGCATTTCTATGTCCCTTTCAAAAGGCTTCCTTGTTGTTACTTGCCAAGACCACAATTCAGAGGTCTTTTAGCTTATTGCTAGTAGTTGTAGCTCATAAAATATCCATTTGGTTCTTGACAGGTGAAATGAAATTTCTTCTATAAGAGGTATTGAATGGAAATAATACACTTAAAGTTTTCATTCTTGATAATGATTTGGACTTCAGAAGGGAATTCAGAAAATAATCTGGGATGGCTATGGAATGATTGTCTTCACAACTGCATGGCACTAAATGGCTTTTGAGAATTCATATATATAAATTGGAGAGAGGATTCCCAAGTATGTTCTTTCATGTAACAAAGAAGGATTTGGAGTATCCTGCAAGTGGATTTTTTTAAAGAATATTTACAATCATTCTCAAATTCTGTGCCATTCCTTTTTGTGTCTTAGTTTGTCCAGGAAAAGTAATTTTGGGGGAATAAAAGGATTATATAGTGTGCAGAAGTATTGCCATGTTTTTAGGTGGATGTTGTACTGGAGGTGGCAGTGGCATAGAAATGCTTTATTGGTGACAGGTGCTTCTCCTGTTTCATCGTAATAGTTCCTTTGCATATCACAGTTTATAATGTAGTCCAAGCAGTTAAATTTAAAATATTCTTTATGTAGCAGCAGTGAAAAAATAGCTTGAGTTCTGAAAGCTTCATAGTACATAAATCCATCAAAGAAAAGACCATTGAAATGAAATAGGCGCAGCGTCCACTGGTTTTGTGATTTGGATTCTAGATGTAACACAGGATAACTGAGAAGTTTTGCAATAAATTGACTTAATCTGTATCTGTTCCAAGTTGAGGAAAGAGTCTTTTTCTGGCAAATTTTCTAGTTCATTTTACAGATAAACTTCATGTTTGGTCTTCTCTTAGGAATCATTGAAGCATTGTGCAAGTACTATCAGAATGAAAACAAAGATGTGAGGCATGTATGGCTTTCAACGGGAGTAGATCACTTCCACTCATCTTTGGGCGACAGAGGCTGGGGTTGCGGCTACAGGAACTTCCAGATGCTCCTTTCCTCACTGTTGCAAAACAGCTTGTATAACGACTGCTTGAGAGGTATTAAAACACTGCCTATTTGTTTCATGTGCCTTGCATGACAACTGATGATGACAACTGACTGATGCTTTACTTTTTCATTTACACAACAAGGCTTACTAGGTCAATGGTACCTATTAAATGCTTGTTGTTGTGCCACTGCAGCTTGCTGTGGAAAGAATCAGAGGGATGAATACACATGGCAAGGCATGATGTAGTTGCAGTTTCAGCTTTAGGTTTTTTTGGTTCATCTTTGTATCATCAACTGCTTGTTATTAAGTAGGCTGAATATTTTTAACTAGTAGACTATTTCAGTACTGTAACCGTAATTTAAAACTTCTTCTGTTCCAGATACTATGTCAATTCCTAGTATACCAAAGATTCAGTCCATGATTGAAGATGCCTGGAGAGAAGGCTTTGATCCTCATGGGGCATCTCACTTCAACAACAGATTACATGGTTCCAAAGCATGGATAGGAGCATGTGAAATTTATTCACTGTTGACCAATCTCAGGATAAAGTAAATATTGCTGTTGCTGTTGTTGTTTTTAAGTCCTCTGCTGTTAAAGGTCAGAATTGCCAATGGAGTGATGACAAAGCTACTTTAGTGGATTAAATTTAACCAACCTACAAGCAGATCTGATTTAGCACAGCGTAAAGCTGTGTATCTACTTATGCAGGTACAAAGATTGAATAACTACTTAGATCATTGAGACTTGGTGAAGAATTGTGCCACGTATGCGTGAAATCAAACATTGATTAAAAATTTAATTTCTCTAGAAGTTTATTCTCAAAAATTGTAATGTTTGCAAGTTCATAAGTTGTTAAACTGAGGAGTAGAGAGTTTCTTTTTTACAGAATAAATCTTGGAGTTTTGAACTGTATATATAGCATTGCTTTGTAATTATGTATCCCCTACTCCTATATTTAACAAAAAAAAAAAAAAAAAAGAAAAAGAAAAGGTGGTAATGACCACTTGATGCCTGAAATTGCTGTGTTTACAAAACATTCCTGGTGCAGGAGGAAAGGACTGAGAGGTGAAAAAGTTACTTTAACGAACAACCTATTAGAAAATTTATTGTTGTTTTTATTCTGAATATTCTGTAGATGTCAAATCATTGACTTTCACAAACCAACTGGCCCTATGGGTACACACCCTCGTCTATTTGAGTGGATTTTGCGTTATTATTCTACAGATAGTGAAGATGGTGCAAAGGTAGTATGTACTTCCAAACCACCTATCTACTTGCAACATCAAGGTCAGTATCACAATAAGCTGGTTTCTTTCTACTCTCTATTTTTCTTTATATGTGCTGCAATCCAGGGCAGCATTTTACATTGTCTGCATTTAATTGAAGGCATGGCTTGATTTCCTGTTACTTTTTATTTAGTAAGAGCAATGTTAAAATTTGTATTTTTATTGGAAGGAAGAGCTGGGTGTGACTCGGATCTCAACTTTTTGACATGTCTTTACTTATAACTACTTTATTCAAGTAACATCTTCCTTGATCTGAAAATAAGTAATATGCCACAAAAAGTGGGATTTATGTGTTTTTAAAATACTGAAACTCTATTTTGAAATCAGGTCATAGTCGTACCGTTGTTGGAATAGAAGAGAAGAAGAACAGAACCTTATGTTTGCTGCTCTTTGACCCAGGATGTCCTTCCCAAGAAATGCAGAAATTGCTAAAACAAAACAACGATGGTACAAGTCTCAAACTACTTCGGAAATTCGTGGGTAGCTTAAAAGAAAAGCAATACCAGATAGTGGCTGTAGATGGTGTGCTCTCATTGGAAGAGAAAATTGTAAGTATTTCAGAAAATAGTTTGTCTAAGAAAATTTAAAGGAATTTGCCTCTTTTCTTTGATACTCAAAATGTATTTGCATGTATGGTTGCACAGTGTATTTTTTTCATCTCTTCACTTTCCTTGTTCTTCTCTGCTACTCTGCTTATTCTGTGAATTGAGTAATCACAGGATATCAAGACCAGAAAGGTTTTGCATATAAATGCATGCCACCTTGATGTAACTGACAACTTCTGAATTTTTTATGAAACTTGCAACTGTTTGCACATGTAAATTAGGAGAAAATATTGTAAGAAAACTGAAAGAAGAAAAAAAGCCTAAGTAAGTTATTGTGGGCATATAAGCTACTTACAAAGCATTCGTAGTCCAAAATTTATGCTTAGGGGTTTTTATTGCAACTTTGTAAAGCTTTGTGGAGTCTGTCAGCCTTTGTTGAAGAACAAGGCACACAGATACTGAGGCATAACCATCCAATTTCTCCTCAGCTTTGACAGAAGAACTAGTGCATTCTGTTTTCTGAAAGAACTTAAAACCTAATATATACAAAAGACAGCTCTGAGCAACTTAAATGTTTGAGCTGTTGGCATTTTTATAGATCCTGTCCACATGTTTCACTTTGGGCATTGAAACTTTTTAAGACCTTATGAGTTTTCAGTTGAATATTAGACTTAATGTTTGTTTCTTAAGATTTCTCTTTCCTACGCTAACAAATTGATCCTGAGGACCCTTGTTCTGATTCTGTGGTGTCTTATCAGCACTGCTCAAGCTTCAGAACAGACTTCTTTTTAAAGTATGAAATAACTGGTGACTGAGTCGCCTGCTCAACTGTATTTAACATCTGTATGTTCAAATAAGGCGTTGTCTTGAGAGTTTTCTGGTCCTGAACGTCAGAAATACCAGTGAAACACAAACATCCTCTCTTCCTCCTACTTGCAAAAGCTTTAAAATTCAGGACACAGTAATAAGAAATGTGTTGTATGGGATTTGGGGTGGGTGGGTTTGTTTTTCTTCCTCTTCAAAGGTTTGATATGTATTTAAAAATATTAGTAGTTTGGAATTTTATCTTGACAGCTTCAATTTAATTAAGATGAAATATAACCCCTTACACTCTTAGCTTACTGAACTACTAATTTGGAAAATGCTTTTCAAAAGTGCTATTCTTGTCCATTAAAGTATTCACGTTCCTCTCTCCCTACCTTTTTTTAGGCTCGCTGCCATGCTTCTCAGGTCTTAACATCAGAGAAGATTCCTTAAAGGATGCTTTTATTACCTCTTTCTGGAGTTTGCTGGATGCAAAACATTAAACTACTGGACTGTGACCCTAACTCAACAATTTCTAGACTTAAACTATGTCTCCATAAATGATTGGGGGGTGCGGAGAAGCACAACACTGGAGTAAACCTGTACTTCTGATCTTCAATCAAAACTGCCCTCCTAATGAGTCTGTAACTGAAGTATTATAGCCCTTGTGTTACTAGAAAATTTGGTATTTTCTTAGTTGCTTAAATTACCAAACAACACTTACCATCCTGTAGCAAACTATGCACCATAGTTAACTGTCAATAAGCAGTGGATAAAGATACTATGGAACTACTTTATTGGAGTGCCTGGTCATGGTTTACCTCTGTAAATATATTTATGCTGCCTCTGCGGCCAGTGCTGTTACTGAATTTGATCAAGAGGTATCTATTATGCCTCAGCAAATTCTGCAACTATTTGCAAAGTACAGAGACAGTGCAGTGATTTCATGATACAGGCTGTTCCACCACGGGCTAGTTTACTCCTGAACTTACTTTCAGTTTGCTGGCTGCTCTGGCTGTGTCCCTGTAAACACCAATGTGTGCATATGAGGTGGCTGTGGGGTCCAAAGTGGGGTGTGTGTGCTTTAGTGGCTGCACAAGACAGTCCATTTGGAGCAGGAAGAAAATATTTCTTTTGTATCATGAATAAATAAAAACATTATTTTTAAGAAGTCTTTATTTCATCCTCTTTTATTATGTTTTATAAAGTATATCCCCTAGGTCTTAGAGGTATCTCAAAAGGATGTTTGAACTGACTTGACTAGAGGCCCTTATTGTGCAGGGTTAATGCCACTTAAGAGACTGGATCTATCTGCTGAAACAAGCATGTTGGGGGTTGGAGGCACTCTGCTGTGCCTGAGACGCCCTGCTCTGTCTGACTGAGGAGTTGTGCCCCCCAGCAGGGCCGCTGGTGTATTACGGTAGATGCCTGTGCTTAAGCAACTGAATTGTGCCAGAGCATCCATTTGCTATAGCTAGAGCTTGGATGCTGCTCTTTCGTTTAGACTCTTACTTGTTGACATCTGTCTAGGTGTAAGAGTCTTAACATTAATCTGTTTCTCCTGTGTTTATCATGCTCTGGCAATAAGAGCTGGTAATTTTTGGAAGTAGTGAAACATGTGAACATATAAATATATTACAACCCACGAATCAGTAATTTTCTGAAGCATGCATGAAAATAAATTCCAATTATGCAAATGCATTAGCGTCAGTAGGCGTGTGGAAGTGGCCTATAACCTGTAAAAGGGTTAAACATTTAGGACAGTGTGGGGGCTGAGACTAGGGGCAGAGTTCTGGGAACTCCCACATTAACCCTGGTCCAGGTAGCACATGTTCTGTGCCTTGTGAGGTTTTCCTGCCATGCAATAATTTAACCTCTCATGGAAACACTTCAGTCTCTTGCCATGTTCCCTCAAGGTTCTGCTGATTCCAGACCAACCGTGTTCCTTACCAGTGTCACACCGTGACCAGAATTTTAAGCCTAAGAAGTGGGAATTGCAGCTCAGCCCCAGTTCTTCGTTACATGTTCAAACTGCCACTGCCATGAAGCTGGTATTTCAGTGAGCTGAAAGACCCATAAGAAGACACCTATATCAACTGGTAAGTACATTAATTGATGTCTCTACATTGGTAAATTCTTTGGAATTTCATTCTCCCTGCTCTTTTTCAGTAGTGACTGTTACTTATAAGAACAAAAACTGGAAGGTCAGTTTCAGATAAGTAACAAGCAATCAGTTTTGGAGCTGCTTTTACCAGAAATAACTAGAAAATGCAGAGTGGCGATTTCTTGTGCCTTGGTCTCAATGTCTATTTCTTCTCATTTTTCATCAAGCATGCATGAGCACCTTTGCTAATTTCTTGTTTGGATTTTGTCAAAGGCAAAGATTGAAGACAACTCTTTTGGACCTTATTGTTATAATAAAATGTCTAATGTATGATACAGTACATAGATAAAAGATCTTACCCTTTCTGTTGAGTTATGGAGTCAGAGAGAAGGAGAGAGGCTACTGCATGGCTTCCATCCACCCACGCACAACCTCTCATAGCCCAGTACAAACACATGGAAAGTAAATAATTGTACGAAATACCAGGACAGCTGAACAGCACTGGTTGTGTCTGGTTTTGCTAGCAGGGGCAGGGAGCTCTTAGTTTGACCATTTAAAGGGCTGTTACACACACAAGGGTGAATTTCAGGATATTTTCATTTCCCAGGACAAGAAC
>JAOQGH010000023.1:68139029-68151610 GCA_025769975.1 Gallinago jamesoni
CTGTACGCCGCAGGCCAGTGGTATCAGCTCACTCTATCAGTTGCAGATTTCATGAACACACAGTGCAAAGGGAAATCGAGTTCATGGCAATAAGTGCAATTATGTTGAAGAACTGAACCTGAAAAGACTCTCCCCTCTCCCTCCTCCTGCTCCATGCCAAGTTGCAAAGCACTGAAGGGCTGAGAAAAAAAAGAAAAATAGTAGTAGTAGTGTTTCATCACGACAGCTCCTTCTCTCAGGATCTAGTATCAGCATTCTGGGTCCAGGCACAGTCTACTCTCTGCTCCTGCAAGTCCTGAATTTCTTTCAGCACCTACACAGTTTAAAAACTGTGAAACATGTAGGGAGATCCAATCAGTTGAAACACTTTGGACCTCGAGAGTTAAAAACAAGATACCTGGAAGGTTGCCAGCACCATTACTTTGAATTACTAAAATTTGATGGAATTTTATTAATTAATATGTATTAGACTTCTATCTTTTCTAAGGTGTGTAAGTAACCTTTATATATTTCACCTAAATTTCTTCCACCAAAAGGACCATATCTCAATCCATTTCAGCAAACTAAAACATGCAAACACAGCCGGGGTTACGCACTGTCGAATTCCCTTTTATTTCACAGATGTTAAATGCTAACAAAACTACACAAATCTAAAGTTCAAATTGAGTCACTGAATCTCGTTCCAAAGACTTGGAAGAATGGACTTGATGCAATTTTTTGTCATTTCAACCCTTATTATTTCCTCTGCTTTGAAATATATGAGTGAAAACACGTTTTCACATTTTAACTTGTTTGACATTGTTCTAGCATTTTTAAGCTATACATCCTCTGTATCAAAACCAATAAATATGTTAGTGTGACTACAGACTGGAAAAATATCATTAATCTAGAAATAGTAATAATGAAAACCTTTTTTTCACCTGTAGATGATTCTTGTCAGTGACCCACCTGGAAAATTTTCTCAGATTACCACATTTTGCACAGACCACACAGCATTCTGGGATTCAGTCTGGATTTAAAGAGAATTAATTCACTCCTTTTATGAAAAGAAAAATGCCAGTTTTATACAAACATAGCTGAAAATGGAAAGCAGCCTTAAGAGTTAAATGGTTTTTATGCAGCTGAACTGAGACATACCAGAAGTAAATTAAGTTCAGTGCTGAGGAACATTTTAAATCCTCCTGGCAATTAGACAGGATGCTGGATGTAGTCACTATGAAACTTCCAATCCAACCTTATCTTTGAAAAAATCACATTTCATATCACATCAGCTCACAATTTTTAAAATGTATTTGGTATTCTGCTGGTAACACAGATCCTGCATATTGCTTTGAAACATACAACATTATCACTGAAACCTAGACACTTGTCTAGAGTTCTTAGTAGCCAAAATTAAAAAAGATCAAATAGAGGGCAGTAGGGAAAAAGGCACACGGTTAATTTATAAAAGTATTTACAGGGTACTTGAGCACTTATTTCTATCTTTTAGAAACTCATTCATCTTGAATACAAAAAGAAAAGACTACTCTACTGCAACATCTTAAAGATTATCCCAAACAGACGTTCTCAAGCAATATGAGCAGAGAAGCTTTTACACCTTAAATTATTTCTGGAATTGCATTTCCCATTTTGAATACAGAATTTCCAAATGTTAGAGAACTAACAAATTTATGAATTTTAAGAACTATGATCCTTTAGTGCAATCCTCCTCAAAGGTTGAAGGTGGCACAGTTAAGTCTACTAAAATGCTTTAAAATTCATCACACGGTGTTTAATCATTGAGGTGCCTGGTGGTTCCCTATTTGAAGAGCTGTCTTCTGAAACCCTCACCTGTACTGCCATCCTTCACACCAGTACCATCTTAAACACTGCATCTTCAAACACCACAGTTCTCACAGCATTTTGTGGCTTTTTGGAGGTGGGAAGGAAGAAGGAGCCTAACATCAAGCTGTTACCTCCATAAGCAACTCTGCAGGATGATTACCATCCAGGAGCTGACGTGTAGCTTTACTGTGTGTTGTTTAATGGGCTGACAAAAAGATGTTTCTAAAATAACATCCCTTACATTCAAACATCTAAGCACTCTATAAATCCTAGTACTCCAGGATTCCGTACTCCACTGACAGTGTTTCAACAGTCTGTTGCCAAAAGCAGACTAGTTTTCCTAGGGTGGGCTATGGTTTGTTTTGGTTTTTTTTGCCATCAAAGTTAATTGATGCACAAGTTAAACAAAAAAAAAAAGTCCTCTCTGAACAAATCAACCAAACCTTTTAAGTGGACTTAATCTCATTCTGATATTTTCCTACAGACTTCAGCTAGTCATTTTGAAACTATTATTCTCAACTATGGCAAAAGACTTTACTCTAGTGGTACGGAAATGGTTTCCATTAAACTTCCATAAGGCTATGCCTTATTAAAAGGCGACTAGTGCTGCCATATCAACAGCCAATAGGTTGGGGCATCAGAACCGACCATTTCTTGAAGTGGTATAAAATTCCACAACAGAAAAAAAAACCAACCAACCAACCAAACAAACAAAAAACCAAAACAAAAACAACAACAAAAACAAAATGAAAAACAAAAACAAAACCAAAAACAACACAAAAAAAACCCAAACAAAAAAACCCCCACAACTGCATAGTATATGATCCCCTTCATTCACCAAAGCTGCCCATGTATATCCCTAGGTGGAAGAGAACAGAACAGCTGCTCAGCCTTCAGCTGTGTTTAGTGCTTGCTATACCATCTTTCCATCTTGCTCGTTGTCACATCTCTTCAAAGGAGAGTTACAGAAATGGGAAAGAAGAAATTAGAGAAAACAGAATAGCATTTTCAGGCATCAATATTCCTGAATATTTTTCATTTGAAATATTAAAGTAAATTTATTTATGATGCAAGTCATCAGAAGACCATTCTCCTGGATTTAAAATATTTTGGTTTTTTTTCTTTGGAAAGGAAAAAAAAAAAAAAGAAAACTGATACATGTTACTAAAACCACAGATGCTGTGGCTTTCTGCCTGCCCCTCTCTCCTTACGTATGTCCATACCGATGACAGAGTCAGTTCAAAAAAGTCTAATCACTATCTAAATTAACAGGGTTGTAGTCAGGGTCATCCTCTTCATCTTCCAACTCTAAATCATCCATTTCTTGGAATAAAGATTCATCAACCTCCACGCTGTTTCCAGCTGCAAAGAACAGAAAAATAATTTATTTTCATACAAGTAGTATAACAGTACCTGAACAACAAAATACACAACACTTTCATATTCATTCTGCAAGTAGGCAGCTATAACTTACTTGGATTTTTATACATCAAATAGAAATGGAAAACGAAATGCCACATTTTACCTTTTCACAGCTAAAGTGAAGTTTTTTATCCTCATATCAAAACCTAGTCTAGAGAAAACGTTGCACAGCACCTCAGAAACCACTGGAAGAATTAAGTTAACATTTATAGAATCTCTGCTTTTGGGAACTTTCTCCCAAGTACTGTAAAAGTAGGAGCTCTGGACCCCACAGCTGGAACACTGACAACTATCACAGCCACAGAATCACATAGGGTTTATAAAAAACACCCTCACCATTTATATGCCTACCTACATACATTTGCTTTCAGATTTAAATTTTAAAAGCAAGATGAAGCTTTGCATGCTTTCACATTTTCTTCTGAAAGAAATCCTGCTGACCTACAGACAAAACTTGCTATTTTATCTGTGCGTATCAACAGCGACATCTTCTGGCCACTGAGTAACGTTCTGTTCTTTCCCTGGATTTGAAAGAGCCTTTAAAACAACTTCCATCTAAAAGGTAATTCCATTATCCTGTTTAAGATATGAAAATCAGGATTACTTATTACACAGTATTGTAATATTAAACTGAAGTCAGTAACATGTTGCATTTATGACAGAATGCAAACAGCAATAAGGTCACGAGCTTTTAATCAGCGACAGCAACAGGATTAAAAATTAATACATTAATCACAAGTCATTTGGACACAGAGCCCAAATGAAGAGGTCTGTTCCTCCCTTGAGACAGCCAAATGTTCCATCAACAACCCATTTTCCCTTCAGGCATTTTGGAGAAGACGAGGTGAAATTATGTCTTCTAACTAAAAGAAACACAACTTCCTCATTACTCATTACTGCTCTTTCAAGTTTATACCCATTGATGTTCATCAACAGCTGTACATTTATTTGATTTATCTCCAACAGATTTTCCAAGTTTAATGCCCTTTGACACAGGCTTATAAAATTTTCAGCTGACACCAGGTCAGACATCTTTGGTAAGGTAATAGACACGTCTGAACAAAACCATGAGGAAGAACTGGACTGCACAGAGGCAAATAGCATTTAATTTGACCTGCAAGATGTTTACTCTTGGTGTTGATGTTCAGAAAGAAGGAAACAGAACTTCAAGATCTATCCCTGAAATTGGGGGTAAGAAAGGATGCCTATTAGAAAAAAAAAAAAGAAAAAGCAGGGTTTGGTTGTGGATTTGTTTTGTTTTGTTTTGGCTTTGCTTGTTTTGGGTTTTGCTTCCAGTCCAAATACTTCTGTTGCTTCTATTCAAGTAAGATCAATTCAAGCACTAAGCTGCAAACAAAATGCTTTAGCATTTTGAAAATGTTCTGTTTTTTTTTTGAAAGAAGTCTAAATCACTTCTGTTCAATCTGCAAAACAGTACTTCTCAATAAGTTCTTTCGATGCACAAGTGATTCTGAGGTAGGTTGTTAAGTCAGAAATATAATACAGACTTTGTTTAGGAATTTTGATCTATTTTAACTGTCTTTCAGTTGTGGAAACTAACATAAATTTACCTTCCTCCAAGAACTGGATGTCAGAGGTATCAAGGTTGTGATCCATTTCAAAGAGTTGTTTACCTATAAATAAAATAAAAAATAACATATAAGCTAGCAGAATTCTGAAATAACTATCACCCTACGGCAACAGTAATTAGCACATGTGCCAACAGGCTTCCTCCTCCTACATGTGAAATAGACACTTTTTCTTATAGTCACTTTAATTTTACTAAGGCTTTAATAAATAGGGGGAGGGAAAATTTACATCATACGACCCCACAGCCTTTGCTCAGTCATTAATGCTTTAGTCCTCACCTTGCACTCCACAAGAAACCCTCTGTGGGAACTGGAAAGGAAATTAGCCACCTCCTCCCCCTTTTTCCATATATCCTTCCCATTCCAAATTACCAACTCCTACATACACATATCCGTGAAGGAAACATGACACCACGCAGAGTGAAAACCTTCTAACTGGGAGCTAGGGGAAGACAAGCTCAGTTCACTTTCCACATAAACTACCCATCTTCTGTCTAGAAAGCATTGCTTTCTACTGGGGTTACACTCGTGACATCTGAGAACAAGCCTGGGTTTAGTTTTGTAATGGGGAGCTTCTATAGACTAGACTTGCATAGAGAAAAAGTCTTACAGGTTCTCATAAGAAAAGTAATTTCCTCCACATTTTGCCCACTGGACACAGAGCTTGCTTTCTGCTGAACAAACTGTGACCTGCAAAATACAGAGCCCGAAAACACTGCTATGACAAGCTTTTCTCAAAAATATCAGAGCTTTCTCACTAGTAAGCGTGTTGTATGCAGCAGCAAGGTTCTGTATTCCTTCAGTCCAGCAACAGCATCCCAAACTCCTACATACGCTTGAATAACTTGAAGTCACTGTACAATCCAGCGCAATCAAAGCCAAATCAATAAACTGCCTGATGTAAATTCTTCCTGTTGCTCAACAAACCCCAACTATTTCTGCCAAAACAATGCTTCTCAGCAGCAGCTCCAAGTGGTGTACTGTCTGGCACAAAACTGAAGAAGCTTAAACGCACAGTTTAGGAACCTCAATGACTTCAGTAGAAATCTCAAATCTATTAGCTTCCTATTTAGTCCAACATCAGCACTCAGACTTCATGCAATATGAAGGACAATAACCAAATAGCGCATTAAGAGTTTATTTACTACCACCATCTTTCAGTGTAAAAATTACTGTTAGGCTTGTCATTATAACCCGGTAACGTTACAAAAACTTTAGGATCAGTTTCAAATCATACCGCTTAATTTATTTTTGCCCGCTTGCTCTTCTTCTTTCATTTTTTTCCTTTTTATTTCTAGGAGTTCTGCATCAAACTTCGCTTTCCAATTTAGGAAATTCTCAATGGTAACAGGAGTGCCATGAAATCGTTGCTGAAAGAATAGAAAACAAGGCTGCAAACACAACTGGCAAAGCTATGAGTGAAGATGAGCATTCTCCTAATTACTTAAATTACAACATTCCGGAAGCACTGCTTCCTGTGAACTACCCTGAGAAAATAATCCTAATCCTAAGAACATACAAATAATACAATTTTGCTCTTTTTTGTCATGGGAATCTCCCTTCAGAGAGCCATACTGAGGTGAAAATTCTTACAGAAAACCTCCACATACTACTTTTGGACATACAGTGCAATAGTTAACAACACACCACTCATATCATATCATATAGATAAGTAGGCAGCATCTATTATCAACTCTTGAGTGCAATTTACACTGAAATATTTTCCATTAAAATATTCTATCCCTTCTATCTTAAGATAGATACCCTTCTATCTTAAGACAGAAAAAAGGATTCTTTTTTACCAGCTCTTTTACTGTCATTTTCAGAAATACTGAATCTGCCAAGTCGCATCACTCTCTAGCTATTTCTGAGGAAGAAAGTGAAGACTCAGTAGTTACATTTTTCACAGCACATTCCACAAATAGAAAAACTATTCCACAGTGGCTGGTAGAAAGCACACGTGCAGGCAAGACAAACCAGGTCTTGAAGACTGGTCTCACTGCTTCCACCCTACTCACTCAGTCTACGAAGGAAAGGAGAGTTTCTCAGGACAAGCAGCCTGTGTGTAGCATGCCATGTTCTAGCTCTTTTTGGTCCCCATCACCTCTTGCCTCTTCAAACAAGAAATTGGCTATAGGAACTTTGACTGAATTTTGGAAAAATCCCTGCCCTTGCCTTAGGGAGTAATGCTAGAAGGGATTGTGAACGTGCAATGAGTCTCTGAAAAGAGGGGACCGGGAACTACTTCTGCATCAACCCCAAGCATTTAAAAAAGCAGGAAATTTTTAGTTGAAAGGATTCTTTTACATACTTTCTCTTCTTCTTCTGCTTCTCTTTCTTTCTGTTTCTTTTCCTCTTCTCTTCGTGTTTTTATTTGATCCACTATTTCATTTAATTTCTCCTGTACTGCTGAGACTAGAGTGAAGATCATTACCATTCCTAAATTTTCTTCTGCCTGCAACAAAAGAAGGCAACCTCAAACAGAAGAAGAACCTCAAACCTTCATCAGCTGAATGCATACATGTTTTAGAAGCATTATGCCATGCAAATGCAGATAACGCAGCTGAGACACTCTGCACCAGACTCAAAAGCTCACTGTAAAATTCAAGTCAATTGGCCAGTCATTCTAGTTAAAGTTGCCCCAAAATGGGTACGCAGTGAACACCAATGATTATCTCTGTGTTCAGGTTATCAACATATTACAGACATCAGGAAGGCATTTTCACAAATAGAACAAAACCTTTAGTCGGAATACAACTGTCAAGATTTGAATATCATAAATCTTAAGAGACAACAGTCGCTCAGAATCTCTTTTCTCCTGAAATGGCTTATCCCTTAATCCCATTATATTCCTCCTTGAAGTGGAACACCTTCCAAGGAAAAACAAAAAAACATCAGTTGATGGAAGGAAGGTTATATGAAGTAAACTGAAAAAAAGTGAGTGTCTACTGAACATATTACAGCAATTTTAAGTCAGGGAGGACTTGTCAAGCACTTCTGAAATCAAAGAAGTGTTCCCTTCTTATTCCTTTGCAATGCACTCTCACTGATCCCAAAGGCTGAAGAGGTATTCCACCTCCCCCCACAAATAGTTGTGTTATTAAAAAGAATCAAGAATCAATGTAGCATTTTTAGATCTTTCCCAGTAAAACTGAAGTGACTTATTTCCACAAATCCTATATATGAGTTAAATTCACCATAAGCTAAAGGAGAAGCTCTACAGCACTTCCATTTCATTATTGTACTTTTGCACACTGAACCAGCCCCTATATTTTACCTCATCAACATAATTTTGCTCAACAATGTAATTTACCAGACTCAAACCTCAAAGTTTGTCTCTACTGGAATATTTTTCAAATCAGTAGCACATACCTCAGAAAACAACTGACTTAAGAGAGAAATTCTGACTAAAATGTGAAGTGATATCAAGATGAATTGAGATATTCCATTTTCCTTACCTGTTGTTCTAGTAGCTTAATTATGTCCGTGACATCATTATCGTCAAGATTCTCCTGTGAGACAATTTCATAAAGCGGAGTTTCATCAGGATATTTTTCTCTATAGGTAAATTTAAGGGTTGTTTGGACAGCTACAAGATAAAAACCACATATTCTTATGGTAATAACTTTATATAACTCTAATTGTTTATTTTTCAATGGCATTAGTAGACTAAAGGTTTTAAAATATAAATTATTCTTGTCTCAAAGGATCATCTTAAACAGATCTTAAAACTATACGAACAGATTTAAATATAATGCAAGAGTTCTGAAAATTAGCATGATGAAGTTTACCCTTACAGAAACTATTACAGGCTATTGATGTCTGAAAGGTCTTTAAAAAGACTGGAAAACTTTCTGTGGCACAGTGGGTACTAGAGCAGTAATTTCTTTTCCCTCATATCCCACATAAAGCTGGAGAAAACAAGGACGAGCATTAAGAACAGAGCTAGAGAGAATCTCAGCATACTAATGTGTTAAATTCTGTTTGCCTGTCCAGAGTATTAATCTCTGTGTTGGGTACCAGGGATCCACATAAATCACATGAAAAGGACAAAACGTCCAGTACAAGTTAATATGCAGAAAACCACCTAAGGAGAATATGCTTCACCCAAAGCCATCCAGAGCTAGGACAACATGGAAACAAGGCAAATCAAGTTGCCTTCACATATCCTGTCAGAATACCAGGGAGAAGCCTTCCTTCTGTTCCTCAAGACTCACACTTGTGGCAGCCCAGCAGTCTCTTTACCTGCTCCAAGCAGGACTTGCTCCTTTAAAACCAAAGGAGATGGCAGCAGTTTCTTCCGTCTGGTAGAGTAACCCAGAACAGTGGTTCTCAAACTTACGTGGAGCAAGGCTTTCTACCAACAAGCCCATTCAATCACTGATACCCAACAAAACACAAAGGGACTTGGGACCCACAGCTCTTTGTTCTGGAACTGTTCCTTAAGGGCTGCATATTCACAACACAGATATTCAGCTCTCCCGAGTGGTCGGTATACATACAGTTGCTAGAAAAAATCCCACCTCACAACATGGCTGTAAACTAATACACAGATGATGATAATCCATTCTTTTTGAAGCTACACTGCAAAGCATTTGAGATTCTGCATGTAAGAAAGTAGCCACAGTAAGAGAGAGCAGCACTTGTGTAAACTAAACACAGATTACCAGAATCCTTGAACTACATTTTCTGAGGAATGTTTGCAGGACCAGGCCCCTAGGAGGACTTCAGTGGACTCCTTGGTGACAGAATTAGGCTAACACAGAAACTCTTCCTATATATGTTTAAGACACGATCAACTTACTTTCATCATTTTCTCCTGCTTCAGATGTCACAGTGATTGTGAAAGTTGTTGGCTTTTCTGACAATACTGTTCAAAAAAAAAAAAAAAGAAAAGAAAAAAGCGATATTCCTTAAATCAGATAACTACTTCTTCACATCATTAAAACTGAACTTCTCAAGGACTAACGAAGCAAGGATGTTCTTGATACAGCGTTAAGGAGACTTTTTTTGCCTATTAATAAAACCTTTTCAATTAACAGCTATTTTCCATATACATTTGAGTGTCTGAAGTGCTCTTTGAGTGACAGCATGTAACATCAACAATACCAGAAAGTTTCTCTTTTGGGAAGTTTTCTCTTTCGCAAGTTTCACTTTTCCAAAAGCTGCAAACCTACCTACCATTATGTGACTTACATTAGCACACTGAATGCAGGCAGAAAGCTCCCAAAGCTAGTTTTCTTTATTGTGCTAGATATGTCTGATGAGCATTCAGTGCACTCTTAACCTGGACTATTTTTACAGTATGTCTGCTCCCATTTCTATGTTTAGGACAGCTTAACGTACCAAATGCTTCTTAAAACAAAAAAGGAATAAACAGTGCTTTCCTTCAAAAATGTACTACTCAAGTAATGTACATTTTAGTACTAGATGTACTAATTACTAATATACTACTAATAAAATTGCATGAACGAGGCAGCTAGAAGACAGACAACAAGCACCTCTACAGAGATGCACAAAATGCAAGCCCTGAGATCTAAAGTTTCACAGACTAGAAACCTCATCACGCAGCAGGTTGCAGACCATATCCTCAAATACGGGCTGCTCTGTACCACAGTTATAACCTATGCCCAATCTAGTATATATATGCTCCAATGGTATCAACTGAATTTTGCCAAATTACTAATGTGCTACTGCAATCTTTTTTCCTCCTTTTGAGGACGAATGAACAATAACTGAGAATAAGCAAGAGAGGCTATTTAAAAGTATATTCATTCCATATCAGTTATCAGTGATTCAGCATCTGCAGCTGCCAGAGGTCAGTTCGTGTACTTTTAACGTACAACTGAAAAGCTTCAAAGATGTTTATATTACAGCAAGAGGCAGATGTCCTGGGCAAATTGTCTTTGTGATGATGTTACTGCCAAGCAAAACACTGTGGGACTTCGGGCAGAGTAAATACTGTGCTAGTAGGAAAGAGAAAACATGGAGAGATATATATATTTATTTTTTTTAACCATTAAAAATCTTTGGATACTGAGCACCACACATCACTTGAAAGGACATTGTAGAGAAGCTGGTGTTGTTCTCTTCTCCCAGGTAATTAGTGACAGAAGAGGAAATGGCTTCAAGCTACGGAATCACGGAATTGTCAGAGTTGGAAGGGACCTCTAGAGATCATCTAGTCCAACTCCCCTGCTAAAGCAGGAACGCCTAGAGCACATCACTCAGGACTGCATCCAGGCAGGTCTTGAAGATCTCCAGAGTAGGGGACTCCACGACCTCCCTGGGTAGCCTGTTCCACGGCTCCGTCACCCTCAGTGTGAAGAAGTTTTTCCTCATATTTGAGTGGAACTTCCCATGTTCCAGCTCGAGCCCGTCACCCCTTCTCCTATCGCTGGAAACCACTGAAAAGAGTCCAGCTCCAACATATTTCAACCCACCCTTTAGATACTTATAAATAAGGTCCCCCCTCAGCCTTCGCTTGTCCAGCCTAAAGACTGCCAGCTCCTTGAGCCTTTCCTTGTAAGGGAGATGCTCCAATCCCTTACTCATCTTGGCTGCCCTACGCTGGACTCTCTCCAGTAGTTTCCTGTCCCTCTTGAACTGGGGGGGGGCCAGAACTGGATGCAGTATTCCAGCTGTGGCCTCATCAGTGCAGAGCAGAGAGGGAGAATGACCTCCCTCAACCTACTGGCCACACTCTTTCCTATGCAGCCCAGGACCCCACTGACCCTCTTGGCAACAAGGGCGCATTGCTGGCGCATGGAGAGCCTGCCATCCACCAGGACTCCCAGATCCTTCTCCTCAGTAGTGCTTCCCAGAAGATCCATCCCTAACCTGTACTGGTGCCTGGGGTTCTTCCTCCCCAGGTGCAGGACCCTACATTTGTCCTTGTTGAACCTCACTAGGTTCTTCTCTGCCCAGCTCTCCAGCCTGTTCAGGTTGCACTGGATGGCAGCACAGCCCTCTGGAGTGTCAGCCAGCCCTCCTAATTTGGTACCATCACCAAACTTGCTGAGAATACACTCTGTCCCCTCGCCCAGATCATTGATGAATATGTTGAACAGGACTGAGACAAATATTGACCCCTGAGGGACACCACTGGTCACAGGCCTCCAACTTGACCCCACTCCATTAATTAGAACCCTCTGAATCCTGTCACACAACCAGGACTCGATCCACCTCACTGCCCCCTCATCTATCCCACACTTCCTTAATTTTCTAATGAGGATGTTATGGGAGACAGTGTCAACAGGGTAGGTTTAAAAAGAACATTAGGAAAGACTTTTTCACAGAAATAGCAGTCAGGCATTGGAATAGGCTGCCCAGGGAAGTGGTTGAGTCACCATCCTTGGATGTGTTTAAGAGTCATTTACATGTGGTGCTGGGGGATATGGTGTAAGGGAGAACTTTTTAGAGTAGGGCAGATGGTTGGACTCGATGATCCCAAGAGTCTTCTCCAACCTAAGTGATTCTATGATGATTAGCTAGCGTGGCAAGGTACCCTTTAATTGTTTGATGGCAACTTAGGAATTCCTGGAAATCCGAGGAACCAACGTATCCACCATATGAAAGCCCTCAGAATAGAACAAACCACAGCTGGGATACAGGGATGGATGGATGGATGGAAGCCTACGCTGGGCTGCTGTGCCAGGGTGTGAAACGCCGCCGGCCGGCGGCGTTTCACACCCTGGCACAGCAGCCCAGCGGCCGTTAGGCCCCGTCGTGAGGGAAAAAAGCAAG
>JAOQGH010000023.1:68151710-68224573 GCA_025769975.1 Gallinago jamesoni
CGCCGGACGGCGGCGTTTCACACCCTGGCACAGCAGCCCAGCGGCCGTTAGGCCCCTTCGTGAGGTAAAAAAGCAAGAAAAAAATGAACCCAAACCATCCAACTCGAAGGAGAGGCCCGAAGGAGGCCGGGAGGGCCAGGCCCCAGCAGGACCACCCCTCCTCCCTCACACCGGCGGGCCCCACCGCCACCGGCGCCGCTCACCCGTGAACGAATCCGGGTAGATGGACTCCAGGGCCTCCAACTCGTTGCGCTGCTCCTCGCTGTAGTCGGTCATCGCCGCCACCTCCACCTCCCGCCGCCAAGGGCCATGGGCCGCCCTCGCCGCTCCACGCCGCTTTCGCGCCTGCGCGCTGCCCTCCGCCATCGGCTAGGCATGCCTGGCGCCCCGATCGGCGGTGGATGGCTTTGGGCTGAGGAAGGGAAAGGAAGGAAGGGCGGCCATAGTGGGGATAGGTGGGGGGGTCTGTTTGAGTCCGAAGCGGGTTGTGAGGCTGCAAGTAATTAGTTTTAATGATTTTCGGCTGCTTTCGCAAAGAGTGATTAACTGCGGTGCTCCCCCCTCCCCCCGGCCAGTTAGTTCTAGTACTTGCTCCTTGACCTTCGGCTCTGGGCAGAACGGATTTGGTGTGTTTTCCCACCGGTACCTGAGGTGAGGGAAAACTGTCGTCTTCGTCATCTACACCAGGTCTCCTCGGGCTTCTCCCCGCCCGGCCGCTGGGAATAGCCGTGTTTTGAGTAGGTGAGGTAGTCTGGCTCTGTTCCTGAGACTTCTGACTTGCCGCCTGAAGAGGCAGCCCCCGGTGTTACTGTAAAAAAGTGCTTTCCTGCCAGGCTGGTATTTCCTGCCTGTTCGTTCTTCCACTGGACATTTACAGGGACCTGCAAGCTGCAGGGGACTTAAAACTGTTCCTGTAGGAATGGCAGCACGGAGACAGCTGAATGCCATTTTCAGGCTGAAATTGGAAGTTCACATGAGGCAGCTGAAAAAAAAAACCCCACAAACCTACCTGGTGGTACAGGTTGGAGTTCAGAAGCACCTGCAAACTTTCCAGGAAAGGTTCACATTGATTTCAGAAGTCGCATTGTGTAGGCAGCATCATAATATAAGTGCAGAACAGGATTCATCAAGGCAGCAATGTTGGGAGTCCCCATACTGGGAGTTACCTGCAAAGATGAATTTAAGAGTGTTGAGGATTAAACAACAGCAGACCCTGATGGGTACTTGGTACAGAGTAGTTTTAAGGTGCGTCAGTTTCCCAGGCTTACAGCCAGCACATTTCCCTTGGGTGCATTTTACAAGCAAAGAGTTCCAGAAAAACTTTTACTGTGGACATAAATACAATAATTTTCACTTCAAGTGAGCAAACTGCCATTCTAAATTGATTTTGGGTAAGATGACTCAGGTTTTAGTAAGCATAGTTAGGCTGTTGAGTACCAACTCATTGATTTTTCTGTAAGCATGTATTCTTTTGAAAGCTGTATCTTGACTACTAATGCATCACATGTTTCAGGGAGCATAGGAGTGGAGGGAAATACAGCAAATCAGCTATAGTGCTAGCATGTTTAGTAGTATAGGTTAATGTATGCTCATGGGTGATAGTCTATTTATTTAGCAGCAGGCTGACTTCACATTGACAGATACAGCTAGTACTTCCACTCAGTATTTCAAATTATAAACTATAAAAAAAAATATTAAAGGGCAGATAGTAATAGTTCCCAAAATTGGAAAACATAAGGCTTAATTTAAAGGTTAATTTAGTGAGAAGTTAAAAGAATTTGACAGCTCACTCTTAACTGCAAATATTGCATCATATTTATAATGGTACTGTAAAACAAGGGAAGAGTAGAGAACCAACATAGAATAAAGACAGTTACTTTTTGTCGTTTTGATATAGACATCGTTATAGGGGTATTTTTTGCCAAACAAATAGTGTTCCATCTTACTTAAATAAAAAAAAATTTTAAAACCCACAAAGACTTTTAAAGACTGTGTTTACTAACAGAGATTGTTTGCTGCCCAAGGTGCAGTTCTGTTATCTGACAGTGTAGGATTCAGGTGACATACGTATGTGGGAATTTGTAAGAATTTTTTTAGTGATGTAAAATGTGCATAGTTCTCCAGTTATTCAGCTCATACATCATTTGCTGAAGTGCTTGCTTTTGTATAGAAGTTTAAATCTTCAAGATTAAACAAAGTTACCAAGATCTGCATTTTAGCTTGCTTCTGTTTCCTGTGTTTTCTAGTAATACGTACTAAATAATTACGCTTTTCCACATCAACATTCTGGGGTTATTTATTAACAGCAGATCCTATAATCTAGTGTATTGCTTTGGAGCACATGTGTACATGGCAAGGTAATACAGGCAGCTATGGTAGGCATTTTCCCCCCCTTACAGTTAGAAACAACTGCACAGGAGTTAGAGAAAAGCTGCAGTTAACATCACATCATACCACATTACATTAACACAAAAACATCATTAGGCCTTCTTTCACTAAATTCATTAGGTTTTAATTACAGTAATATTTATGGGCACAGTAATATGACTTAATTGTAAGTTTTTCACAGCCAGAGCAAACTTTACTGCACAGAGTGAGATTTGTTTCCCATCCTGATTTGCTATTTGTACAATAGGCAAGCACACGAACAACAGACATGTTGAAGTATATCTAAAGGGACAGGAGGCTAACCTTGCTATTGCTTTCAGCCAGAATATTCTTGAATTCAAATTTCCACATGTAAAGCGTTTGTTCATGTAGCTGCTACATATTGGACCCCTTCATCCTGTGTCTCTCAGTGGGTGTGTTATCGCCTTACCGGAATTGAAAGTTCTCTCATCACTGTATCTAGACTTAGCCTTTGTTGCTGACGTTTCTCCGTATCTTTCTTCTGCACAGATTTAGCTTGTAGTTAGCTCAGTAGGTTTTATTCACATAATACAGGAAAGATGTGGAAAAGGAAAAATAAGGCATTTTCAGAGGTCACTGAGAGAAAGCTGGACATCTGCTTTTGCTCTGCATAGAATAGACCAACTCATAGGATACAATCAAAATCTAGCTATTAATTTTTAAAGATTTTTAATGGGAGGAAAGGAAAAAAGCATTTTTTTAATAACTTTGTCTCCTAGTACATACTCATCCTTTTTGCACAATTATTAGAAAGCAGAGTGCTGCAGCTTGAAACAACCCACCCTAATCCAGACATAGACTATCACATCCCACAGAAGTCAGATGCCCTCAGGAAAGGCATCTGTATGCGTGTACTGAAGGACTACATTGGCAAGATGTACTTGCTCATGTACTTTATATGTCAACATAATAAGGCATCAGAAAGTTCCAGAACGGCTCCAGACAATCTGAGCTGTCAGGAGCTAGACACATTCCTGCTTTTCTGCAAAGGTGTTGGTAGGGCCTTGGGCCCTCAGAGCTGCGTTCTGATCACAGGATCCTCATCAGTCTTCAGGTATTTTCCATTTACAGGCTCCTTGAGTGCCCAGTCATGGAGGAGGCTGTAGTCATAGTGCTCCTCATCCACTCGTTTTAGGAAAGCCAGTCCAGAAATAGCTTGCCACTCTCTGAGGGACGGGATGCGTATTTCCTTTACATTTTCACTCCCTGGGGCAAAGCCGAAAAATTTCCTTACGTGCTGCATGGCATACAGCCTGGAGTGTTGGTCTGTCGCTTCGTCAAAGAGCTCCTGCTCATTATGGACATAGCTGCTCCAATATCTGAAATGTAGAAAACTGAGTGGGGAGAAACAGCTTGCCAGGCAGTAAGACAGGAAGACAGTGATGACTACCACAGCAATCAGAAGCCAGCCAGCCACCTTACAAAGAAAAAGGAAAGGAAAAAAACCTGTTACAGCTGAAAATATAGGGGTAACTTCTGAGCATCAGAAAAATCTGTAGGATGATCATAGAATGGTTTAGGTTAGAATAGGTCTTAAAGATCGTCTAATTCCAACCCCACCTGCTGTGGGCAGGGACATCTCCCACTAGACCAGATTGCTCAAAGCGACATGTTTACTTACTTCTCCTGAATAATTAGGTTAACAAGGTATAAATAAACTTGGTAAGGGTCTGTTGCCATCAAACCCAGTCCCTGCCTACTTGTCCTGGTTTCAGCTGGGAAAGTGTTACTTTTCTTCCTAGTGATTTCTGTGAAGAGAATTTCAATAATGCATGTTGGTTTAGTTGTTGCTAAGCAATGTCTATGCTTTTCAAGGACTCTTTTCAGTTTCCCATAGAAGCTGAGGGGGAGCATTGACAGAGCAACAGAACGGCCAATGGAATATTTTGTACCATAGACATTATGCTTAGTGTATAAATGGGGCTTGGCCAGGGGGAAAATGCAGAATATTTGCTTGGGAAGGTGGTAAGAATGACTTGTGTCATTATTATTATTATTCCTTTTCTGTTATTGTTCTATTAAACTGTCTTTATATCTCAACCCACAAGACTTTTTTTTCTTTCCCTTTCCCCTCCTTTGCTCTCTCTTCTCCCTGTCCTTCAAGGGGAGAAGGGAGAAACCTGCAAGAGTGACTGTGTGGTCCTAGCAGCCAGCTGGAGTTAAACCACAACACTACTGGAGGTAGCCACGCAGCAAAGCTGGTTCTGTCAAGTTTAAGGAAGTTTTGTTATATAATGTTAAGGATTTTGCCTTCACGACTATTATTGTGGGAAGCCATCTAATTCCTAGCCTAACAGAGCCTGTTTAAAAACAGTTTTCTCTGAAGTTAAAACTTAATGTTTCTCCTATTATTTACCCAGTATATAAGCTTTTAGAATTGAGTCTGATCAAAAAAAAGCAAGATTTTATTTTTGTTCATGTGGGGCTCTTGTGGCCTGGCCCCATTAGTGACATATTTCTTACGCTTGAACAAAGAAATTTCCTACCCTCCCTGGCTCTTGAGCTTCCATTTGTCTTGATGGTACTTTTGAAGATACTAAGCAAGGAAGAATATACCCTCCAGTAACAGGTAACAAATAGGACAACCAGACATAGTAATTTATATACCTAAAGTTCAGTTCCACTTAACAGGAACAAAGCAGGCTTCAAAACACACACAGATTTGCGATTCTGTGATTTGGCACTCAAGGCAGAAGATATTGATCCTGTTTTATCTGAACAATTTGCTGAATTAGCTCTAGTTCTCATCATTACAGGCAACAGAAGCAACGAGTTACTCACCTGTGACTGGTATCGGAGTAGAAGAATCACTTCATCTCTTGCCCGGGTCAGCTCTGGAGGAACTAACTGACTGCATGGAAATGCAGCCAATATCCTCCTGCGTTCGCTAGCAGTAACGTTGGGATTACCTCCGTAATAATGCACAGAGACATACTCACTCATGGCACAGACATAATAGGAGCCATTTATCAGGGTGACTGCTAGCCAGGTTACTGGAGCAACCAGGGCCCTGCCAGTGATGCTGCACAAGACGAAGCAAATCAGTTTGCAGTGCAGTAACTGGTTTGGTGTAGTCTCTTTCTGAAAAGGAGATCTTTTGCCAGTAACCAGCCTCCAAGTCTGGTTATTCAGGGCATAGCCAACAACCAGAAGGATCAGTGCAGGAACTCCTAGGAATGCCAGCCCATAGATAAGGTTCTGTCCAACATGACAGGGACAGCTGAATGTAAAAAAAGAGAATAGCTGCTGCCCGCCAATTGTCAATATTGCAATTATAGCATTAGCAATAACAACCTCTTTGCCTTTTAGGAAAGTTAACCACTTTGGAAGTAAAGTCATTTTCAGTCTTACTCTTTATCAGATGCTTTTGCTTTAAGTCAATACTAGCTTTTACTTATATTTAACTAATGCTAATGGTAGAGCAGAACAGAAAAAAATTCCAAAAGCTTAAAAAAATTCAAAACCAAAGAAACACACAAACAGAAAACCCCTAAACACAACCCCCCCAAAAAAACTCCAATCCCACTAGTCTTTCTCCTTCTATTAACTTATGATTCTACTCCATAACAGCTAGAAGCTTGTTTCCTAGCTTTAAATATACTGACAAACATCCAATCATGTGTTTTAACTGATTCAATAATTCATCGCAGCAGTTCTGCAACATTTAGCTTTTAGGGAATTGTAAGCTCTGCCAGCCCCTTGCTAATTGTCTGAAACTAACAATAAGTTCTCCCTACCTTTTGGATGACATGAAATGCTATCAAACTGATGATTATCTTGTCAGGGTTAATTGGCAAGCTGTTTCCTAATCAATGGTAATTAGCAGAAGCAAGGTGTGGGACTAAGGGGGGAAAAAAAAAGCTTTCAGTACTCTTCATAAAAAAGCAACCAAGCAAAGCCTTTTCAAGTGGACTGTTTATATAAAAAAGAAGCATTTAAAATGCTTCAACATTAAAATAAAACTGGGAAAGATTCCATAAATTGCACAACGTTTGGAGTCCCAATTCTGTTCATGTTTAACGTCAGTTGTGGTTCTGAGGCATGGAGATTTTGGTGCTTCACCTGTAGGTGGCAAGATGTGAGCACACCTCTTTTTCTGACAGTGTTGTTTCCTTTGTAAGGGTTGGTGGTGGGTTTTTTTTGTAAAGTGTAATCTGCTATTCACAGTGTTGAGCCAGCTTCAGACATGCTGGCAATAATAGCTGGCATTTATATAGCATGCTTGTGATCCAAAGTTTTTAGATTTTCTTTATATATCATCAATCCCATTCTGTAGACAGAGGAAGGTAGAAATTTTTCAGTTAAACATTTCCAGAGCTGGTTTCTGAATATTGGGATCTATGATCTGGGCTCTCGGTATCTCTCACAAGTCAAGCTTTAAACAGAGGTTAATTTAAAATGTTTCACTCCTGATGTTTTTCTTTGTATCACACTTTCTCTATGGTCATGCTGTTCAGCAGCTGTTTACATTGCATACCCCATGCTTATCTGAATGTGTGGTTTAAGTTCTATTTAAGTTCTGAGAGGTCTAACTGCCTGTAACGCAAACATTTTACCAAAAACAAACAAAAAAAAATTAGCCAGAAAGTCTGTGAGGAAAATTGTCTTCCTGTTCGAGATGGCTGTCAGCAGCATGTGTAGACTTGGTCATGTGATGGACTAGTGTCTGACTGCACAGCCTCTTCTCTCCCCTTGCAGAGAGGGTTGCTAATAATAACTTTCAGCTCAAAAAGTAGTTTTAGCACCCATGGTATCTGCTTGGTTGGCAGAGACACTCTCACTGCTGTTATGCACATGGATGGCACCTTATACACATCTTGCCTGTTTACTAGGCAAGACCTTGTTCCTCCAGTGTGCTCTTGGGGTGGACACTTGCTTGTCTCATCCCAAGTCACAATCTGTGAATGAGGTCCTTGCTGGTAATTGGCTTTCAAAACTATGTGTCATCATTACACAAAATTAAAAATTGTAGATAAACATGCTGAAACATCCAGCAGCATTTTGCCAGAGATTTTCTGGAACTTGTTATTAAGTTCTTGGTTGTTTGGGCAGGGTAGTAGCAAAACAAAATCCCAGTGCTGTCTGAACACTGCCATTTTGAAGCTTCATTTTCTTTCACTGCCACAGAATTTTCAGTAATTTTGTTTTTGTACTACTGGCATTTTTTTTTTAAATAATTACCTCCTTTAAATTCAGTGGAATAAACCCATCAGGCTATTACAGAATTATTTTGAAGAAGTGTTTTATAAGAGTTTTCCATTATGCCTCAGTTTGTTTTAAAATCCCCGATTGATTGTTGCTAAACTTTCTTTGGGGACCTGTGTCTGTCTTTGTTTATAAGGGGGAAGGCTTTCCCAAGCATCACTTGTTTACTCAAGAAACACATTAGATGTGAAACTGAAGAAATGTACAACACTGAAATATTCATAGTCAGTCTGAGGATGTTGAATGAGGCAATTTATACAATCAATACGACAACTTTGTACTGCTGCATTGTCACTTCTTTGGCATTTGCTTATATGCTTTGTTGTAAATCTGCTGGGTCATGCTATTATGGAACAAGTTACAGTGTTGGATCCAATTAAGAGCTTGGGCGGCACATCAAACCTTTAAGTACTCGCCTTTACAAAGGAACCCGGAGTCCTGAGGTAAACATTTAGGCTCTTTATCTGTTGCCCAGGAAGAGTTAGGACTGAATGCAATCCCAAATACCACTACCTGAGGTGACAGCCAGCCTGCCTGTGAGGCAGAGATGCTTATAGCTGACATCTGAGGCAAGTAGATTACATGGGAAATCTTTAGCCATGGTTTTGCTTGTCATTTTGCACAGCTCTGTCAAGATGTCTTGCGATTTGAAAAAATTCATTTTTCTGTTGGTGAAATATTTAACACAAGATCTATTGAGCTGGGGATAGAGAGCAAATAAAAGCCTGATCCTGTATTGTACTAATACGGACATCCATCTTTTGTGGCAACTGTGTTGTTGTTTTGGATCAAAGAAATTTTTTAGGGTTTTTTTTAGGCATTTCACACCTTACTCATTATTGGCTTTTATATTGCAATCTGCTCTGAGATATTCATGTTTGTGAGAATTCTTAGATAGTGGTCTACTAAAGAGATCATATACGTAGCTCTATAGGTTTCAACTTTCCCATAGTAGCCAGTCCACTATAAGAGACTGGGTGCTAGTGCACTTTTTAATGCATACTTTTGAACTTCAGGAGATATTATTTTGTGTGGGTTTTTTTTTTTCTTTTTAGTTTAGTGGGAACAACGGGAACTGGTGTAGTCTAATGGTCAAGGAGTGTGGCAGACTAACCTTCTTGGGGCTGAAGGCTAAAAACCTCTCCTGACACACAAGACAGAAAGGAAGGTGGAAGGCCATGCCGACTTTCTCACTATTCAAATTGCCTTTGATTATTTCTGAGAAGTTCATGTTAAGGTTTAAAACAGGTGCCAGATATTTACCAACCTCTGCTCTTTTCACAGGGCTGCAAGTCAGGTGACAGTTAAAATTAAGAAGGTGGTTTTGTTCTGTTCCTTAAGATGTGGATGCAACCCACCATTGACTTGTCTGCCTCACTGGAGCCATTGAATCCCTAGTTTATTTGGACACACCGTTTCAGCTTCATTTTATCAATCATGTGCAAAACTTTCAAAATTTAGTACATTCTACCTAATACATCGTATTATATGTGTGAATCTACGTGTATGCACGTGCACAGGTGTGTATTTTTCAAACAGTGCTGATGTGTTCTTACCACACATTGCACTGTCTGGTCCACGGTGTTCCTTCATGATTGTGGTATTAATAATGTAGGTTGAAGTAATTCATCCTTGCATTCAGAACTGGATAAATAAAATGGTGCTCGTTTATGGGTAGTCTTAAGTGCTTTGTGATGGTTTCATTGCAGTTAAATTATGCTACTGATAATCGTTTAGAGCTGTTTTTTAAAAGGCAATGCAGTACACTTTCTTCTGGAATATGGGATGTCTCTTGCAATGAGAGATGTACTTGGTGCTTGTCGCCAATTGGAGATGAGCTGAGAAACAAACCCATCTCAGACTCAATTTAGAAATGCAAGTAACTATCTAGAGAATTGTAATGCTTTATTTTTATGATTTATTTAAATATTTTAGATATGGGAAGTGCCTATAATAGTTTCACTTATAAAACAGAGTCAGATTTTACAGGGCTAGAAAAGTGCCTGGAAAAGAAGTGGAAGAGATTTATTATATTCTAAAGTTGTCAACACCAGCTCATTCTGTGTAAAATGAAAGCTGTTAGCATGACTATGTTTTCCACAGAAAAAGCTGAAAATCCTTTTATCATCTGTCCTATTTTTTGTTCTTGAATTGTGTCATAACTTTAAGCCACCATTTTTTTAAAGTAAATTAATCCTTCTTATCTCAGATGAATCACATCTGCTGCTTTCTGTGTATCTGGAATAGTAAATACCTGTAAATTTACCTAGGTAGATACCTAGCACTGAATCTATTAATTAATTGAAATTTAATAACAGTATGGCATTCAGATGAGGCCACTTACTTCCTTACCTGAGACACCTCACTGGGAATGCATGTGGAGATAAGTCCTAAAGGAGAGATGGCTACCTAGTTAATTTCTAAAGTTGATAGTGACGATAGATTAAATTTAATTCAAATCTAAACTAACAGAATAAGTCAAATTTACTTTACAGGAAAAGGGAAGAAGTAAGCTGAACTTTCCAGGATGTTGATAGCAGGGATGTTTGCAAATGGAGATTATAATAGATCAAGAATGAATCTTTGTTAATCAAAGTGCCATTTGCACAAGCTGGCAGCTGTAGCAGGCACACAATTTATTCCTCTGGGATTCTGGGTGCTCTAGATCTGTCCTGCCAGCTTTGCAGAAGCGTGGTGATAGTAGTGCCTCGTAACTCAGACAGACATTACCTCACCAGACTAGAGCAGTCAGAGCTGACGGAAGACTATAGCCTCT
This sequence comes from Gallinago jamesoni, assembly GCA_025769975.1. Lineage (NCBI taxonomy): Eukaryota > Metazoa > Chordata > Aves > Charadriiformes > Scolopacidae > Gallinago > Gallinago jamesoni. Next base: position 68,162,101 of record JAOQGH010000023.1, read on the forward strand.
TTAAGTTGAAAATTATCAATTTTTAATTACCTTCTGCAGCATTATCTTGCAATTTTGTTTTTATACTTCAGAGGGGCAGCTTCTGTTAACTCTCCCAACACCAAAACCTGACACAAACAACAAAATGAATTTGCTGTCCCTAAAAACAGAAGACTTGTGACTCTCTTCGGGTTGCCTGGTTTGACTTCCTATGGCTGTTTGCTGTGTATTTGATCACAAATCATTCTTATGGATGGAGTGGTTATTTGTGTTGTCTACAGGGGCAGATCTGTTGCCAGTTGAATTCCTCCCAGAGGGCTCAGTACACGCAGAGAATAGGAGGAGCATCATCAGCATTACAGATTGCAGTAAACACGTCTCATGCAAAAGGCAGAAGAGCAGAAAGGAGAAACCTTTAAAGAAGTGAAAGAGGAAACAGTCATTGAGAGAAAACTATGCTGCCTGAGGAAGACAAGACATAAACTGACCATCAAATACATCAGGTGTTACACAAGCAACATGTCTCGGCCACCAGGAAGAAAGCAGGAGAACCACAAAATAGTAAGACATTTTTGTAATGTGCTATTAAAATTGTGCATGGACTAAGAATAAGCTGTTATTGCATTGATGATGTTTTTTATACAGTCATATTTCCAAATAGCTTGAAAGGACTGAAAGAATGGGGGTGAGTCTGCTGGTACGAGAACAGAGGCGCTGGCAGCATTTATGGCTACAGTGGAACCCCCTTGTGAGCTGCCAATGAACTGATAGGTATTAAGCAGTGACTTAAAAGAGCCTGTCCATAGGACTTGGGGACTGAGCAGTAATACTGAGATTTGCTCTAGGGGTCTTCTTATCTCCAGCTACCTTGCCTATGGCATTAAAAGATTTTCAGATAGTCTTCCCCTCAGCGTGAATCAGGGGAATTCAGAGGCCAAATCTCTGTTTTTGTTTTGGAGGAAAGAAACTCCAGCCACATCTCTACCCCATGAACAGTTATGGGAAGAGATGGTTCATCTGGGACCGCAGCATGGCTGGTACTCACTGGGTACCTCCTGCATAGCAGACCACGTCTTCTTTTGGGGTTTATGTTGCACGAGCAGGGGTCCTTCTTCATCCTCCTAAAGTTGCACTTTTTCTGTGCACAAGGAGTGAACCATCACAGGGTCGCCACATCTGGCTTAAAGGCCAAAATCTGATTTGTAGGGAAACAATGGTAAAACTGAAACTGTTGTCTTTAAATGATGACTTTGACCCATAGCACCAAATTCTATCAAGTACAAGTTATATAGACCAAAACTTCCTTCTTTTTCTGTGCTTCATGTTAATATTCTCCCTAAAGCTCCAGCAATTGTTTTAAATATACTGCATGCAAGATTTTCCCAAGAGGCTTCTTAAACTGCATGGTCACAAAAAGCAGTATTCTGTGCCATTAAAGATACCAGTATTTCTCCTTCTTTTTCTCTGGCAGTGGTGTGTCTAAAGATGAAAAATTCAGATAGCAAGTTTCATCAGAATCTTTATGTGTGGTTGAAAATTTCTAACTGTTCAGAAATATTTTACCACAAGTCCAAACAACCACAGTGCCATAATGGGGAAATAAGGCCACAGTGGTTTAAAAAACCCAGTAATAATATTGTGTCTTGAAGAGAATATGTTTGCATCTAAAAGTATAATTATGACACACATACATGTATAGTTATGTATAACAAACTGAAGAGAGAGGAAGTTGCTAGTAAGGAAAAGACAATGTTGTGTCTGAAAAGGCAACAGAGGTCTCCACTGAAAAAGAAACAGAGGAATATAGAGGTATAATTAAAGTTAATGTACACAAGTTTATGGATCACAAGTGTGGCCGATAAATACAATTATGTTGATAAAGTATGCTTAAGTTTCTCTAAGGTATTTGTCTTATTACAACACAGACTTGCTGAGACTAGAGCAATGTAGAACCTGTATGACATCCATTTACTCCATTAAAATCTTGTTAACGAGAATTTGGCAGTATGCACTATTATTGAAGTCAGGAGTTATCACCAGGGTGACTTTAGGAAGTGGTTCCATACTAGTTAAGATTGTGTGCAGTGCAATGGGAACATTGATTAAACTGCAAGCTTTTGATGCAATGGGAGCAGAAAGAGGTCTTTCCGCCAAACCATTCTTCCTTTCCTTTTGTGATTTGTTCTATTGTTTTCCTTGGCATTTACCATTATTTTTCCACAGGCTATAAACTAAAGGCACCTCTAGTCTGCCCATGTGCCACAGGCCTGTAGCACTTCCTTTAATTAATTCCTGTCCAAGATGTTTAGTGGGAGTCAACCTAGTCTCTCCCCTAAAGAAGGCCAGCTGCTACTCCTGCTAAATACAGTCAATTCTGCAGCGCCACAGATGTGATCTGGCAAGGCAGGGAGGGAAGAAAACATTCCTCCACTTTGGTGCACAGCTAAAGATCCCAGACCAGTGCTTGTGACAGGTTCTGTGCAGGGATATGCCTCTGACCTCCTCAGTTGATCTCCATGCTCCTTGGGTGGGTGGCTGTGATCCTCATCCAACTCCTTCACCTTCCTCATGTGGTGGAGCCATACCAACCACATCCTCTGTATTAAGATACAGAAATAATGTCACACTGAGATTTTCCAGGCATTTGGAGAGCAAGTATTGGTAGTGATTCTAGTTAGTTGTAAAATCTGATAAAGAAGGGGAAATGGCAATGACTATGCTGCTTGTTGTTATTCTTTGCACTTGTACAGAATTATAGTATTTCTTCATTATTCTGAGCTAATTTTTATATCTACTTTTTGGTTTTTGGGGTTTTTTTTTTGGGAAAGCAGCAGATGATTTGAATCAGATCAACCATACCTTTGTGAAGGAACTGGAATGTCAGTGTATATATTGTTGTTCCTATTGTAAAAAGAATAATAGCTCATTGAGTCTATTATTCTTCCTCCAATTAAATGCTTGTCATTAATCTTGGATGGCATTTGACAGCTTTTATCAATCCAGCATATGTATGCGCAGTTATAGGATGCAAGAATGCACCTGATGACAGTAGCTATATCCCAAGAAATGATTATTTCTGCCACGCAAGCTCCTTGTAAAGAGATTCAAGTTATGATCAAGTCAGATTCTGTTACACTTGAACTAGGCATTACAGGGATTACATGTTGTGGACAAAAGTTTCTTCGTTAAAGTAAATGTTATTTTTACTTGCTTTTAATACAATAACAGCTCAAAAGCTTGGAGAAGTTTGATTCTAGTTTGCTTCATTTTCAATTTTCACCTTTTCTGGCAGAGCAGAGAACTTTTTGTACTCACATATGGGGCTTTGGTAGCTCAGTTGTGCAAGGACTATGAAAAAGACGAAGATGTCAACATCTGTTTAGACAGAATGTAAGTACTGCTTTAAATGTTCAACTCTATCGATAATGCTACCGGTCCACCTACATGTTACCTTTCAGCTTTATGTCTGTTATCTTACAAGTTCCATCACTTTGTCTAGGATTAAAGAGCTGACGGGGATAAGATTTAATATTCTGTCAACAGAAATTATGCTAATTTGTGAATTAAGATCAACAATTAGCTTTTGAATTCGTAGAAGAAAACTGTCAGGATTGTTTTGATAGCTTACACATGTTCCTTGTTGATCCTTTGTTATGCTAATTAATAATAGAAAGTTCTAAATTTCATCTCCTATATCCATGTATTCAGTTTCAATTTCCATGTTAACTTTCCTCATCTATTTTTTCATATCCATATTATTTAAAATTAGACAAGTTTTTTGTTTCTCATGGGTATTTTCTAGTTAACATGCATTTCTGTGTTCACTGTGGATGTGGCCTTCCTGTGGCTCCCCCTCAACATGGTTTTGTGACTTGGACAGCTAAGTAGTAGTCACAATTCCAGTTTGCAGGGATTTGGCTGAGATGACTCAGTCAATAGGCAGCTTCCTTTTGTAGTCAGTTGCCTTTTCTGAGGGTGTAATTCAGATTCCTGATGTTGACCCTCTGAATTTACAGCAATCACAACGGACAGAATACCTGACCACTTTAGTATTAATCTGAAAGTTTGCAAACAAGCTATAGTCTGATAACTCTTGGTGGAAGTGAGTAAAAAACAAAAATCATTGCTTGGGAAAAAGAAAAGTAATATCTTCACAAACTAAGAAGGGACAACATCCCTCAGATATTTATTTTGTATTCATCTCTCATTCAGCTCTGGTGAAAATCGTGTTTCAAAAAGTACACAGGATTCTTTATGATGCTATGGTAGAAATTACTAAAGGGTAGTTTTGGAAGATATGGAGATGTATCTTGCTCCTTGTGTTTCTATTATTATAGCTGTTTCTATAAAATCTTTTTTTTTTTGTCTTGATAAAGACTTGATAAAATAGATAGGTTTCATTAAAGCATATTGCAATATGGCCATCTTTACTTCTGTGAAGATGAAGACAGCTCAGCTTGAGGAAGAAGACCTGTCACAGTTGGGAACAGTATTTAGCTCTCTCTCTCTCTATATATATATGTACATATATAATCCGTAAAGAGAAAGGTGGTTTTTTACTGTACAGTTGCCAAATAGCTGCTTAACAATTTATTATTCATTTCACTTTGCAAATCTAAGGCATAAAAGTTGAAAAGTTTCTAAGTAGTCCTGTACATCACCAATAAATACCTTGCTAATTGCTGATGACATATTTACCAACATTATTGGCATTGCTATTTAGGCAATAAATAAATACTTCATTGTTTTCTGATGCAGAACATATAACTTCATGCTGCCAAAACCACTTTTTGGTCTTGTCATCACATCAGATATCAGATGATCAGATATCAGATCACTTTTTGACTTCTTGTCAAAGACGTAGTACAAAATCAGTAAGAAACTCCATCGAGTTCAGGCTGCTTCTCTGAGGGTGTAGGGCCTCTGACTAACAGGCAGAGTCTGCCAACATCCACATAAATGGAAAGGAGAAATTCCCTAAAAATATTTCTGAGTTGAGATCACATTCTTTCATAACATTGGTGTCAATCTCTTCCCCGTTTTTAAAAAATGCTGAGAGGTTTAGCTATTTTGCACACTGTGTAGTTACTGACCTTTGTTAACATGTGAGAGCTAGCAATGAATATCTGTTTTATAAAAATTCCATTAACTTTTGGCATTTTTTATTTAATTTGTCTGAAATGGTAGTGTTTTAAATACAAAATTAAGGTGGTGGTGTACTGAAACTGTATATTAACTACCAGCTTTTGAATTCTTTCTGCAACTAGTAGATGAAGGGAGAGAACACATCAGAAAAAAAGGCAGAGGGAATTAGTGGAGGAAGAGCAAAAAATGAGGTGAAGATGTAAGAGGATGAAGTGAAAATCAGGTGTGGGTCCATTTCCTGTGGGTTTTCCTGGCACCTGAATGCTGCAGTGAGGGTGCCCAGGATTTGCTGAACTCCATACCAGCCCAGAGATGAATGCTGTGACCTGAAGGGGCAGTTGCTTTGTTCTTGGCAGAGACAATGTGAAATGAACTCTGGGAATCACAGAGGAATGGAGAAAATCCTATGCTATGTTATCCTATCCTATTTTTAGTGACAAAGCAGTACTAATCAGGTGTATTATTTGTATATTATTTATATATTGTACTCATATATCTAACATCTAGTATTTATTCATATACTTAAATATAAATGTACATATAAACAATGTGTATATAAACAACATGCATATCATACTTACCAGGAGTATCATGCTTAAAGGAATATGACTCCTTAAATGATTACATGAAGAGCAATCCCACTGTGCTGCAAAATGTGGTAGAAAGAATGATCTAGACCAGCAAAATCTGTTGTCTTTAATGCCATTCATTTAGGAACATGTAGCAGTTTTGCTGAGAAAACCCAAGAGACAGATTATGGAGATGGTAGGTGGAAAGAAGTTCCCCATTTTGGATGTTAACTTTCTTTGTTTTCTCCTTAGGGGATACAGCATTGGCATAAGGCTGATCGATGATTTTTTGGCTCGTTCAGCTGTGAAAAAGTGCCGCAGTTATTCTGAAACCACAGACATGATTGCACAGGTAAATAAGATTTATATTTTCTAGAGCTTCATCATTTTCAGTGGTCTTAGTTTTTCCCTCCTCCATCACTTTGCTCTAAAACAGTTACCTACATTTTCTCGATATCATTAATGTCATATCAAAAACCACTCATCTCCACAATCATACCCATGCTTCCATTGGGTGAAATAAGCCTTTTCCTTATCTACAACTTCATATCAACCAGTAGCTCATAGAGTTGGCCTTGAGAGGAGACATGAGTTTCTACCTCTGTAGCATAGCGCTATGTCAGGCTGGGAAAAAATTTGACATTCAACAGAATACAAAAAATGTCATGTTTAGTGGTATAGGAATTTTGCAGATGGTCTTGATAAACCCACAGAGGTAAGTTTACTACAAAGGGTTGTCAGAACCACAGAACTGGTTCATGTAGGTATTAGGTTCATATCTGACTTGAGGACAGAGAACACAAAATGGGATACCCCCTGTGAGAGGCTTCCAATCCCTGACCTAAACTGACCTTAAAGTCAGTTGCTAAACTGAAATTAAAATTCTTCTATTCCCAGTAGCCTATGAATCATTTTGCCATTTGAATAATTAAAAAGTTTCTTTTTGTTTGCTTAAGTTTAAGCTGATTTCTTCTACTCTTCCCAGAGACTGCACCAAACAACAAAAAATGATCCAGTTTTAACAAACTAAATAATATATTCCCTGACTTTTTTTCTTTTTCTAGGAGCATAAACCTTAACCGTCTCATACAGATCTTAAACTTTGGTAGTCTTATTCCTGCCATCTGAATCTCCTCAGCATCTCCATAGTTATTTTAGATGGGTTTTAATGTTAAAATGGTAATATTAGGAATAAGCTGGATTTTCTGCAAAAGGAAGATTCAAGGGTAGTAGAGAAGAAAGAGAAATCCATAGAACGTCCAGCCCCTTTAGACTGCTGAGTCACTGTAAGAGAGGTGGTAGTGTAGATCCTGAGTTAGGTCCTGCCAAGGTCATGGTGAATGGTCCCTTTTATCCTTCACTATTTTCAGCTATGAAGTGTTGCCCATGAAGATATGCCTGGCCTTTCCCAATGACAAAGAACTGTTTGCTTAGGTAGTCGTTCGTTTTAAGTGGAGAGATCAGGGCATCAATTAATTGAACTGAGAGTCATTTCCACTGGCCCATTTTAGGAGTCAAAGATATGCCTGGCATTACCGGTAGCATCAGCTAAATGTAAGCATTGCAGAATGCAATTTCTGATTGCAGAATGGGCAAACAGCAGGCTTTCTATACAGTGAACTAAGGCACCAGTATATGCTGTTTATACAAGAGTATCTTAGTTTAAAGTGTAGGTGGATATTATCAGGTGATGTGTGATCCTGCTCACATTAACCATGTCAGAAATACCTATGTTACATCTGACTGAATTGGAGGGACAGAAGTTATGTTATCATTCCAGAATGCTTATCACAGGGGAACTGGTGGCTGTCACAGAAATAGACAAAGGACCTCTTTGCATTTGCTCTTGCTGATAGGGCTATAAAGTGCACATGTGCACAACACACACATATGCCACGATCTGCCAAAGTTTAAAGCAGAAGCAGGTGACATTACTAAAAGCCAGACAGATCCCATTAACTCATAAAAGAGTGGAAACTAATTTTTTTCCTGAAGTAAAGTGCGTTTTGTGGCCTCAAATCAGATTGATGTATAACAAAGCCCCTTCTTTGGAGCAGGTGAGCTGGGTTAGAGGATCCGTTGGAGACAGTGAGGGAAGCCGAAGGAAAACCATGAGACAAGCAGTATTTCAATCACTGTGTTAAAATACAATGTCATGTTAAAAGAATGATACCACGCATGTTCTTCAGGTGGTATTTGTATTTTCTCTGGATTTTCATGTATATGCCAGATATCTGGTTTTCTGGGTCTTATTCCTCATGATTCCCTTATTTACAAGTGCTTTAGTACAGTTGAACCATCATTCTTAATTCCAGAGGATTCAACAACAAAATACAGTGAGAAATTAACCATCAAAGTAAGGAAAAAGACACTGTTTCTCTGCAGGTTATATTTCAAAAGAGACTTGCTGAGAGAAATAAAAGTACTTGGAAAGATCGGAACAAACTTTAAAGCACACAGTCTCTTGAAAAGACTATTTTTAGAAAACTAAAAGAGTTCTGCAGTAGGAGTATAACCTTTCTCAGGCAAAATGTGATATGGAGAGCATTTTTAAAACAAAACATTTTTAAATAGTCTCCAAGCACATTTGTCTCAGGCACATACCAAAAAATGCAAAATGACCACGCATATAACTGCAAATACCCTCTTAAAGCTGCCAGTTCCGAATTATACAGCTGTTTACATGATCTCTTCAAGTCTTCAGCAGTCGTGTTCCCAGCCAGGAGAAAGGGCTTAAATACTTAACTGCAGTAACTCTTCTGAGGCAGAAGTCTGTTTGAGGATGAGCATGTAAAGTAAAGCCAGGTAAAAGTTAAAGTAATTAAGGCAGTTAAGTAGTTCAACATCCTGTACACATAGCTGTTATCCTGCAGTCCTTTGGAAAGCGAAGGGGAAGTCTGTAAGACCAGGCTGTGGGTCTTCCCTGTGGAAATGGAAAGAGATGAAGCAAAGGAAAAAACATAAAATGAAGAGTAGAAAGCCAGTTTGCCATATTAAGAAGTAAACACCAGAGGAAAGGTACACCTAAAGCAGTGACTGAGGGCTTAAATCTTCAACCACTGGTTCAGACTGCAAAGCCTGGGATTTACTGCTAGTTTATACTGGACTGGAGAAGAGCCAACAAGTTTTGATGATGAGCCAAAGTGAGTCCTCCTACACTGAGTTCCCATGGTGCGCACTGACTTCTGGTGTTGGTGCTGTGACTTTACGTGATTACAGTCAGGACTGAATAAAGAAGTAAAACATGTAAAGGTAGGCTTTCTCCTCATTGGCAAATTGTGATAAGAAAATGCAAATCAGTTGAGGAATGGTATTAAGAAAAAAGCTCAGCTGAAGAAGTAATGTCCAAGACTGGATTCAGAATTTGGATCTGAGTATAACTGCAGATTACTATTGAAACGAGGGTGATAATTTTACTCTATAATCATACAAAATCAAGATTTTACTTCAGTTCCACCTCTCAAGATGTTGACATCATTGACTTGAACAAAAGAGATGCGAAAAACAAACAGCTTCTGGTTTTACATCTAATCCGATAATAATGTTACCTTCTGTAGCACAATGTCACCGTGTCCCAGGAGATGTCTGTGTGTGATGAAGGTGGCAGCAGTTTGGCTGTTCCCTCTGGTCCGCAGTGAGCAAGTGCTGGCTCACAGGCTCCATAGCTGTGTTAATAGAGCGCTCTGCCTCAGGATATATCCCTTGCTGAAAAGCAGCAGCTGGACAGATGGGTTTTATTGCGGAAGCTCAGTAACCCATGAAGTCCACAAACGTGCGTCTCTGCAGCTGCTTGTAGAGAGGCCCTTGGGGACCAATAGAGCTGGGGTAATCCAACCATGTCACCCCCAAGCCCAGGGTTGTTCCCCTTCCCATGGGAGGTGCTGCCATACAAGGTCCCTACATGTTGACATATGGCCAGTTGAAAGTCTGACAAGCTGGCAGAATTTACGAAGCTGGTAAATGTTGCTTTTCAGATCTCAGCAGTGAGAGGGAAATGCATACTGCAGGTTGCTGCACTAAGTAAATTAAGACAGTGAACTGAAAAATGAAGTGCTGCACTGTAAAGAGTAAAGAAAGTTTATGAGTACATGGAATCAGCAACAGATGACAAGAACTTTAAAGCATCTTGCTCCTCCCAAACAGTGACTGTGGAAAAGTATTAAGAATGAAAAATATGCTAGCAAAAATGTAATTTTGGCTGCTTTTCCCCTTCTAAACAGAATAATTCTGGTCCTTCATTAATCCTGTTATTATGTCATCTGAAATTATGGTTTTGATTTTTTTAGCAGCCTGTCTTATCACTTACTTTGCAACATTACTTACACATACAATATTTTGTGGTGAAGAGTCCCCAGAAGTATTTAAAGGGACTGATAAGTTAGTGGCCTCCTAAATATTTCAGTAATCCTAGACTGTATTTGGGCACCATCAAAATGCTAATGAATTTTATTCTTGCTGCTTGAGAAAGATGGGATGTTGGTTGAGACTTTGAAAAAGTGCAAAAAGGGCAGTGCTACATTTTTAATTCTGACTGCATGGATTTCTTGTTTGAAGTAACACATAATCCCATAGAGTTGCAAGTAACATTTTCAAAAGAGACATACGTGCATGTCATTTTGATGGTGAGCCTCTGTACATGTCTAAATAAATATTCTTTTTTCTTCCAGTTCATATAGAAAGAAATGAGAGATTTATAGATGCAACTTTTAAAACTGCTCATTCATTTTACTTCCCTATCTTTTGGAGTCACAAAGAAAGATTGAAAAGACCTTTGTTTTACCCTCTGAGAAGTAGTGTATAGTAGTTTTAAAGGAATTTCTGTTCATTCATAGCCTGGTTTTAAAAAAAAAAAAAAGTTCATATCTATTAAATGAATTACCTGTGTACTTATTTTTTCTGCTGAGAGTTTTTTACAATTTTCACTTTAGAAATGTTCAATTTTGCCTCAGTTTGGTGCTCCATTGCAAAGCAGCTGCTGGGTTTGCATAGTTTCCATGCAAGTTCTCTTTTACACAGGAAATTTTAACAGTAGAATTTGGACAGATTCGTCATACCATAATGCAAAGTACAGCTGAAACTAAATTGAAAGCATATGAGGGCCTAGCACGATTAACTAGTTTTTGTTCTTTTAACAAAGACCTGAAGTTTGACAGAGCAGCAGATACGTAACGGAAGAGTTAAGAGAATTTAAATGAGAAAATGTGGTTCTCACAGAGGAAAATAAATAGTAAACTGAGGGACAAAGCACAGCAAATTGAGCAGAAGTTTCCCGTTTTATTTGTGCACTCATACTTAGATGGACATCAAGAATATAAAATCTAAATTTTCCAATAGAAAATGTTGATTCTGCTGTTCGGGGTTTTTTCCAGTTTATTTCGGATAGTGTTGACAATAGTCTTTGATTCTTTCTGAGCCACCATGGTAGCTGCTGAACTTTAATTCAGGGACAATGTTGATAAGAAACAGCTTTTCTGGTAGCTGTTTGAGGGACAAAACTAGATTCCAGTTGAAAACATAGGAACAAACTGGCTTTTATTTTTGTCTGGTTTTATAGAAATATTCCAGCATCCACATAGCAATTGTATTCAGTCACAGGCACTTTGGTAAGACAACACAGCTAGAGTAACACAGCCCTGGGAATGAGGATCAGTGAGAGATTTAGGCTCCTGCCAGGCACACGTTGCAGCATTAATTGTTCAGCAGCCGCTTTTGGAGGTGAGGCACTCTCATCATGAGTTACCTCTGAGCATGAAGCAGGGTAAGGATGAGTAGAGGAGAATGCCCCTCGGATTTGCCCCTTCACGATAAAGGGGAAGGCCAGCCCGGGAAACACTCCAGTTTCAGATGGTCCTGGCTACTCAGATACAGAGCTTTGAGCTTTCTCCTGAGGAAGAAGAGGGTGCCAAAAGCCCAAAGTGGGATCCTTCTGTCTTCCCATGTTTCCCTCTGATAACTATGCTTTTGCCTCTGTGTCCCAGCTCTAATACCACAGTGGAGACATCATCCTTACATAAACCAACTTGTTTGTCATATTCCTTGGTCAGCTCATTAACCTGCTTGGTAGCATCTTCCCCTTTGCATCCTAACTTGCTTTGGTTTTCTGTGGTATGACCGAGAAAGGAGGTGGAAAGATGGCTTTGTGAAGGGAAGTTTGGCTCAGGCGGTGAGGACAACTTGTTAGGTTGGTGTCGCCTCTCGTGTGTAGGGAGGAGGTGGGACAGGGCAGTAGATGTTGGGGCATCTCTCATAAAGAAAGAGAAAAGTGGACAAATGGGAAGCGACGTACCCTGGAATTAGATAGCTGCCACACCAGGAGATGAGTCTGGAGAGAAAAATCATATGTGCCAAGCGTGGTGTCAGCCGTGCCTGCTGTTGTGACTTCCATTTTGGCAGTGTTGCCTCTGTGCTTTCAGCTGCAGCAGGTGCATTCATTATAGGCTTATAACATGTTCTAAGTCTGCTGTTAAGTGGGTCAGCTAGGATAAAAATCATTTGCTCAAACACCACAAGTTCTTCAAAACACACAGAGAAAATTTCAAGCAGACAGCGATTTCACTCTTGGATTTTATTTTTAAAAAGAGTAAAGGTCTGTAAACGTAGGTAAATGCTTTTCTCTGCTAAAGAAGTTCAGTGAGTATGAGAAAGTTGTGTAGAGTACCCTGGTTTGTTGATAAGAGCCTGATTTGAGCAGAGCAAAAAATATGATTCTTTGCAGACTCAGGGAGACTGGCAGGAAAATGCTGCATAAAAGCCTGCCCAGTCACCCCAGGGAAAAAAACTGTGTGAGAGCCACGTGGTGAATTCCAAGTGGGTAAGGTAAAGCTTGGGGCTCTGGGGTGAAACACATTTCTCAGAAGCACTGATCGTGCAGTTACCTCACCTGTGTTGCCTGCCAGTTCCTCTTGCTCCCGATACTAAGTTTCCTAAGATATTCAGAAAAATGAAAATCAGGCTGCTGTAAAAAATATTTTCTTTTCTTAAAATGTGGAATTTCCTTCCAGGCCCTCTGTTGTACACTGTCTGCAGGTGCAGTATAAACAATATTATACAGCTCTACAGACTGCAGCCAGAGCCTGAAACAGATTTATAACCATACAAAGGGAAATTCTCAGTAGGAGAAGATAATATGGAGGCAAAATATCACTGATGCATTTTCATTATTATAGCAAAGAACTAACAACAACTGATTATGTTTCAAAATAGCAGGTTATTTTTTTAACAAAAACACAAAAGTGCTGAACCATTTGTTAATTCCAGGTTCTTGGTACCCTACACTTTGGCTGTAAGATTTGTCTGAAGAATTACCTGGCACCTCACTATCAATGGAGGTTGCTGCCCCATGTCGCAGGCAGATGTCTCAGGGACTAGAAGACCAGAGCTGATTGCTGTGAGCATCCGTGGCGTTCTAGGTGCAACAGGAGATGCCTTCCGTGACCACTGGTGCCTCAAAACAATGCTGTACCTGAAAATGGCCGGAAAATGACCTGGAAGGAAAAGCCTTTACTTTTTTTGGGCTGTCAGAAAGTCACACTCATCTTCTAGTGTTATATTCACACCTTTTAAATGGTGTTACTTTATGATAGTCTCTTGATTTACATAGGACAAGCATACCACAAGCATTTTACATAGGATATTGTTAAAATCCTCCTGTAGAAGTCATTAGTCATTTCTTTTTGCTGTCAGCTCTTGATCCAGAACCAGTGACGTTAGTAGCACATGAACCCTAGGTGCCATGGAGGACTGCAGCCTTTTCACTGATGTAGGGAAATAATTTCGTTCCATCCTTTTGGAGTAAGTTTGTAACTGAGAGGGAACATGAAGAAGAAGAAAGAGGCCATTGTGAAAAAACATAGAGATGAAACCAGCTAAGAAGTATGCTATATTAGCAAGATATTAAAAAGCTGGAATATATTTATCTATGGTATTTCCCTTCTGTCTACAAAGTCCACCATTGTCTCTCTTTCCTCATTGATTTTTTTCTGGCCTTCTTCAACCAGCCTGTGAATTGTGCTGTAATGCTGTTTGCTACTGCTGAAAGAGTAGAGCTGGGAAGCATCTTCCCATGCCTGAAAAGTTGGCAGGGGAATCGCTTCTGGTTCCTTGTTCTCAAAAAAGCACTTCAGGTTTCGCTCGCTCAGCTTGGTGGCATATAGCTCGAAAATCTGCTCCAGTTGCTCCTTCTCCTTTTCCATGTACACCCTCCAGAACATCAGCTGGAGGTGGCTGACTTTGGACTGGCAGCTGGCACAGCAAGTGGTTAGCAGGGAGAGAAGAGCTGTGGTAACTATCACACACCAGCCTAAGATCTGAGAAAAGAAAAGAAATGAGTTTTGGTTTAAAAACACCCAAGTAAAAATGCTACTTAAATCAAGAGTGTCCAACAGAACGACCACACTGTGTATGGAGGACCTGCTGCTCCTCTTGGGACCCTGCTGCAGTCATCTCCTTCCCAATTTGCATTCAGTGGCTGGCATTAGTGTTAATGGAGCTTCCATATGGGGCCCAAAGGGAGGCAGAAGATGTCAGGACTGAGGCTTCTCAGTAGCACTCATTTTGATGTCTCCTCAGGAAAGCAAAAGCTGGTTGATTTTTACAGTAAAACTCTCGAGAAAAGTTGGCTTATACTAGAGTCTGGCTGTCTCCCCCATTGGTTTTATAACAAAGGGAACTTGGATAACAACAGCTGGAGACATGTCTAGCGCAAGGGCATTTCAGGTTTAGGGACAGATGATCTCGAATCAGACCTCAACTAAAAGACTTTGTATGAAGAAAAATCTAAGAGGTCAATCAAAGGTCTAAATGATCAATCAAATAATGTTATGGTTAAATAGTGCTATATGGAAAACAGAGAGGACCTGAAAGCAGGAGTCGCATCTGGGTAATTTAGAGAGGATATTGATGAGAGCTTATTGCAAAACTATAACCATCTGGCATGTAGAGTATTGGAATTGCTCACTGAATTCTGTCACACAAAGGGAACAAGTGCATAGGGAGAATAAAATCTGGTAAATGGTTTTATCTCCTGAAAGCGTTAAATAAAATTACCCAGCAAAAATTAGGATTAAGACACAATTCTGAATTGTGACAAACTATAAAAGCAAAAAGGGTAAGTAACTTCTGTCCCAGAACAATCAGCCTTTTAAACTGTGACCATTTTGAGATGTGTTGTTTTCAGACTTCTTTTTATTTTAAAAAAAAAAAGCAAACAGCCACTAGAACTATTTTAGCATTAAATAACTAACAAGAATATAAAAGATAGCCTTAAATTTAAAAAGTTTTCCCCAAATTCTTTTACCAGGAGGTTCACTGAAATCTAAGCTATTCTTTTGAACATTTTTTGACTTTGATGGATCAGGCCTTTGTAATGGAAAATCATTTTTATGCCAAAACTCGTTTAAAATTAACTTCTTGCCCAATCTGTGAGAATGCTGGGAGGAGAGGGCAGGAGAGAGAAGAAATAGCAAATGCATTGGCAGGTCTGTTCTGGCACTGCAATAGAATCCAATTCACCTACACAATGATTAGAAATAGTTGCTGTATTTTCAGAGAACTTTGTTTTTGCTGAAATATGCTTTTCTGGCATAATTCAACTTTTTTTTGTAGCCACTTCAGAGTTTGACAAAAATCTATCAGGAACATATTAAAGGAAAGAACTATATCCAGGATTACAGCAAGGACAGAGGATGGAAAAATGTGCTTGCAATTGTTATTGGGGAATATTCTGCTTTAAGGAGAGCAGGGGTGTGAACACAATTTTTTCATGCCTAATGCCACTGGCCTGGCCAATGGTTTTACCCACCTATTATACTACACTGTTACTTGTTTTCAAACAGCAGAACAAATTCCAGTGTGGAACAAATCTTCTAGGTTTCAGAGACCCATGTGAACTGGAACTGATTTTCCATTCTTTAGTAGTGATGAAACGGAGAACCACAACATTTCTCGTGTGAACTCTTCCACTGATGTTAAAAAAACAACTGCCAATAAAATGCTATATTTAGCTGAGAGAATGCAGAAAGTTCCCCCAGGGAAGTATGTGAGGCAGAGAAGCTTGACAAACAATTATTCTTAGGGACTTTACTTTCTTTTATTATTCCAGTCGCTTTGTACTGACTGATGATTTCTATGGGTATTTGAGAAACTGCTCTTTTTAGCAGTTTTTCACTTTCTTGCAGCTTGGAGTATGAACCCATGTGACACTACCCATATAACCCTATATAATCCATATAACAATATAAACTGAGTCACTGGTCTTTTACTATTTCCTATACATACAACTATTGCAGTAAGCACTATCTGTTATTTTCTTCTCAAATAAATTGCTTTGACTGCAGTGCAGGGTTTGTCTGCATTCCGCTCTTATTTGCATGAGGACTTGAAAATAAAACCAGCTCTTGGGGAGGAAATGGCTCCATATGGATACAATTGTCTGACACAAACTTGCTGGCTCCACTTTTCCTTCATGCTGACAATCATCTTTCCATCATTTTCTGTAGCCTTTTTTTTCCTTTCTTTTTCCCCCCTTCATTTTGATTTTTGTTTCTGAATTTATTTACGTTACAGGGAAGTGAGCAGAACTGTATCACACGAATATAGTAAAATATAATTCAATCTCAGCTTCGCATGCTCTGCTTCTTGTATTTTAGTGTTTCTTCCTTCCTCCAAGCAGGACAAAAACATGCTCTCATCTGGCATAATGAAATGAGGAATGCAAACAGGAACAGATTACGTAAGCAGACTCATATCTGTTGGATGGATGGAATCTTATTTTCCATTTTTTTTCTACTGTCAGTCATCTAAGATTTCATTATAGTACCATGATGGTATAAAAAAGAGAGTGTGATATGGATTTTTTAATAGAACAGACCCCTTTAATGGGATGACATCTGTTAATTCAGCCTCCTAAACAATCCAGTAGTTTTTTCTCTTTAGAGCAATATTCATTCTGGAAGAAAGCTTTAAGTTATCTGGTCTTATTGATCCTGCCATCAGTGGGATCCCCCAGGAAGGATGGCACAGCTCAAACTGAACTAAAAGATGGATTGATTTTATTTTGTTAGGCTGCATCATGCCAAAACTTTATGTGAAACCAATGGTTTTATCTTAGAATCTGACATCAGGGTCTTCCACAGATAAATCACAGCAGCAGTACAAACTGTGTAATACTCTTTATTTTTCTTACCTGGGACTGTGCTTGAAGAGTTCGTTTCAGTTCGTCGCTCTCTGCAAAGGGCATGGAGCTCTTGTCACAGGCCACTTTGTGTAGTTCCTCAAAGCATTTCTCAGATTTCCCATGGCAAACGGCTTGTAGGTAGGCAGGATTTTTCAAGCCACTCATGGCACATTCATAAAAAGTCCCATTGAGCAAAGCCACAGAAAGCCACATCACTGGGGCTACCAGAGCATTTAAAGTGATTTGTCCAAAGACATAAAAGAAATGGCAGGTATTCCCTCTAGGGAATATTTTTCTGGGATTCACCCAGCAGCCTGTAAAGAGTTTCCAGGTCTTCCTGTTCAAGAAATAACCAATAACTAGCAAAACAAAAGCTGGGGAGAAGAGAAATACCAAACCGTATCTGAAGTTTTCATTGCTGCAGGGGCATCTGAAAGCAACAAGAGAAAACACACGTTCACCTCCCATTGTCAGCAGCGCCATAAAACTGTAACCTATGGCAGTCTTCTGGTTCATAAAGAATTTCAGGATTGTTTGGAAACCATCCATGTTTGATACTCACTACAGAGGCAAAAAATCGAGACTCTTTTGTCTTCAGGCAGAGCAGTCGGTAGCGGTGTAGCCGGGGAGAGCTCTCAGAGGAGGAGCATCCTGCTGCGAGCCTGCCTGCCGGCGCGCTGTCTAGATAACGCCATGATGTCACCGTCTGGAGAAACGCTCTCACAGGGGACCCCTCCACCAGCAGAGCAGATGTTGCACATTTACAGCAACATCCATCGCTAGTAGAAGGGAAAGCAAGCAATGCTCTATGTCACCAAATAAGTTTGCTGTCTTGGCAGTCTTCCTCTTGGTGGGTTGGGTTGTGGGGTTGGTTTTTTTTAATGACTGCAGATGGAGATCAAAGTGAAAACACACACTCACCAGCTGCAGGAGTTCTTGACCTGTGATTATCAAAGTTGCCATCAAGGTAGTGAAGGACCTGATATAGATGCTAATGGTCCCGGGGGAGCGTGACACGACTGAAAGCACAAGAGTGGTATGGGGTTGTAAACAGAGGAACATCAAAGACAGAATAAACAGCCTTCTGCTGTACTGCCCTGGAGTATCGCACAGCTCCAGATTTGCGTCTCTGGCTCAGGTTGATCACAGAAGAGATAAATCTAGTTTGATTTCCAGCCTGTCTCTCCCTTCCCCCTATTTTCCTGGGGTAAAGCTGGTCTACAGGGTGCTGCATCCTAAAGTTTGCCCTCTGGTTTGCACACAACAGATTGAAGCCGCTGAGTTTCATCCTTTTGCAGGTTGCTTTCAAGATGTACCTTGGGGTCACTGCTAGTGTGAGCTGCAGTAGTGCCGCAGGAAATGAGTTCTCCTTAATCCTGGACAAGAACCCACTCGTGGATTTTGTGGAGGAGCTGCCAGCAGAACGAGCATCACTTTGCTACTGTAACCTCCTCTGTGGGGTGATTCGAGGTGCCTTGGAGATGGTAAGGAAGTGGACATTTGCTTTTTCCATTCTTTGTTAATATGCAGAGGCACAGGAAAACAATCCCACTTGCTCAGGTAAATGAAAGAAATATAGTAGTGTTTAATCTCTCAGATTAAATGACTGTATCTACATAAAAGAGGGCCAGACTGACCCTGGATCCTGAGGCAGAGAAGCACACAGGTTGGCTCACCTCCATGCTGTCCCTGCTTGGGTCTTCAGTGGCTGACTCAGGTGCAAAAGCCAGGTGGCACTGTGGAGCCAGCTAAAACATAGTGTGGAGAGCCAGGGGGACATGCTGAGATTCTCCACTGCTCCTTGAGCCTATCTCATTTTTCTGCATAGGAGTAACCAGCAATAGCCATCCCTGATTCTTTCTAAATACATGAAGATAATATTCTCAGGTTACTTCAGCACCTGCTGAAAGGGAGAACAAAGTATGGATGAGTATTGTGTTAAAACCAAAGCATCAGAAGTGCATTCCTTACTTTGTTCTTAAATTTAAGAATTTTACAAAAGAATAAACAAAGGGCATCATGTGAAAGTCACTGAGTTTTCCAGGAGATACCTTTTGGGCTGCTTTATATTTCTGTCAGTATCTAATTTGTCATATGTCTTAGGTTCAAGAAAAAAAAAGCTGTACAAGTATTATGTATGTACATCAGTCTCAGAATTATAGTATCTGATATAAGACTAATTAACAAATGTATTATATCAGAAGTATTAGTACATGACCAGGAAATTTTGTGATCACAGAGTCATCAAGTACACAATTTAGGTTCTTGGAAGAAAGCAAATCACTGCAATGAAGGGTAATGCATTATACAAATTCCAGTGTATATTAACTTCCTTTTAATTAATTTAGTTGGGAAAGATATTTTAAAACAACCTAGAAATCTGTTTCTTATGAAACCTGAGAAAGGGGGTCCCCTTGTGGTAAGAGAGAGAGGAAAAGCTCATTATACTGGAGGAGCGGGAGAAACTGGGCATTTCTTTGCCTTAACTGATCAGATCTGATTCTTTCTAGGTTCACTTAGCAGCAGAAGTTACCTTCCTCCAGGACAGGCTGAAGGGCGATGCTGTGACAGAAATAGGAATTACGTTTTTAAGGAAGGCTGAAGACAGAAAGCACAAAAGAAATAAGTGAAACAAATATTGGGAGAAACCCTTGCTGAGGGATATTTTGCGCCTTTTGTTTCTGAAGAAAAGGGTAAAAAGGCTTTGCTGAGCCAGCTGCACCAGTCGTGCAGTTGAAAGGTGAAGAAGGACAGGCAGCAAACAGAAGGGGCAGAGCAAGGGGAGAGCAATGTTAATTGTCATGACAGATACAGAATCATAGAATGGTTTGTGTTGGAGAGAACATTTAAAGGTCATCTAATCCAACCCCTCTGCAATAAGCAGGGACATCTTCAACTAGATCAGGTTGCTCAGAGCCCCATCCAACCTGACCTTGAATGTTTTCAGGGGTGGTGCACCTACCACCTCTCTGGGCAACCTGTTCCAGCATCAGCGTAGAAGACCAAAATGGCCTGCCCTTCCTTCTAACATAACCATGCTCTTGAGCTCAATGGAAGTTTAACTCAGTATTTAGCGCATGCTGGATGCAAAATATTCATTTGGACATCAACTGTTCTCAGCTAAACACGGCCACCTTTTCCCATTTTGTTTGTTGGCAATGTTTTAAAGCACAGTTGCTAAGAGGTCCTTTATTTCCCTGGCTGTTTGCAGTTAGCAATAATGAAATCCACTGTGACTGTTATATGCGGTGTCCCACTGCCAGGTAGGTGCCTATTGTGATGCGTAATGGTTTGCCATTCATTGTCCTCCACTGGACATCCTGCTCCCTTTGAAACCAGAGAGGAATGAAGCTTCATTGATGCCCTGGAGCTGGTTGGGTTCATTAGGGCTCTCTGAGGCTGCAGCTGCAGTTCTGCCGGCATGGCTGTGCAGGACCGTCTGGACATCAGGCTGCAGCATTCTGATGACCGCAGCAGTGCTTGCGTTGCTTCAAGCTGTGGACCTTTTCATGTCAGTCTTCTCTTCAAGAGCATTAGCCTTATGACCAAACTGAACAAAGCATGGCATATTTAATGTGTAGTCACTGTAGATCTGTACTCACCTATGGAAGCATGAATAAAAATTCAGAGATTTCCACACAACCGGTTTGCTGGTCGTTGTGTCTGTTCTTACCTGGCATTCAACACTGGCTGTTGAATATCTTTCCTTTGGCAGTGGGTTTGTTACCAGAACATGACTGGGAAATAGAGAAATAGCAGCTTCACAGAGACCTGAGCTATAGGAAAGGTTTAATGCTGTCTGGTGGAATGTAAGATATCTGTGTAAGGGTTGGACCAAAACCCAGGTGCCAGCGCAGTACCCTACCCACAAAGCCAGCTCACCACCACCTCACCAAAGTGCTTGTTTTAAACCAAAATACAAGCCCTCAATTCAGTTCAGTGAAACCCAGAGTTAACTCTAATTTTATTGCTGTGATTTATGCCCTCGTCTCCTATTTTTCCCTGTTTACCTCTTAATCCTGCTACGCGAGGCCACTTCTTGCCTTGGGGACAGCGGGGTTCATTCCCACCAGATCTGTACAATTCTCACAATGATCTTTCTCCCTTCATTTGTCTTAACAGTGTTGTACAAGGCTGGCATAGTGCAATGGAGCTTTAAGAGAACAATTTTGTACAGAACAAAAACTAAGTTATTTATTAGCCAGCCTTGGGCTCAGCCTAGCCTGCTCTTACCTGCCAGGGGTGAGTTACAACACGTAACAATGTGTTACAACAGGTAACAAGTTTTCCTACTTCTAAATTTTATATATATTTTAATAAGAGCTGAAAGGTCTTGTGGAATTCTCCTGATTTCACTGGCTGTGCAGGAGCTCTCAGTGGGGTTTTTTGCTGGTTGTGCCCAGCTGGCTGAGATGGACACATGGTGACTTCAGCTGACCACAAAACCGCCCTTTACAAGGCAATGGCCATTTTCCTTTTTCCAGCAACATCCTATCAACCAAATATTCTTCTCTTTCTATCATATCTTGAAAGCGAATAACCTATACTGTCCTTTTGCAAGATATATTCTCTTAGTTAAGCCCCTGTGGCACTGGATTTGCACAGGGGGGTGTGTGTGTGTGCACATCTATGGTGACCTTTTGGCCATTCCCATGGCCTCCTTTGTTACGCACAGGTAGCTCCAAAACGCTAATCGCTTCCCGGATTTTAAAATATACTGTGCTTGCCTTGAGAAACTAAGTGACTGAAATTAAATATTTTAATCTAGAGCTTGCTCTAAGCTCCACTGAAAGGTGTATTTTCAAGTGAGAGCTAATAAACTAAGCTGGATTTCTGATCAGAACTTCCATTCCTTTTTGCCTCTTGGATACTGCCAAGTGTGAAGGTTTGGTCTTGTCACTCAAGCTGCCAAATGTCCTTAAGGTCTTTGGTATTAATTTGATGTAGTATATGCTGACATCTTTGTAATGCTTTTTATTTTATACATGTGACTCTTCGTAGTGAACAACAACATATGAAAACGCCCATCATGACCAATGGATTTATTTAAATGTACTTAAGCAAAAGTAATAAAGTATATTTAACAACAAATCTGCTGAGAGTTACAACTGCCAACTTTTACATAAAATTTGCATAGATTTCAATAAGAGTACAGAATAAGATTCTTCTTATATCAGTAGGGTTAAAAGACAGCCAGCATTGCAGAGGATTTTCTTTGTTAAAACCCTGCTTCGCTTGTACCTGCTTCATCCACGAATCCTAAACCAGGGAGATTCTGATCTCCTTTCCCAAAACTGATGCTGTTGCCTCTGTTTGTGTTAACGTACTTGTGTATCATGCTGTAATACTGCTCTTGCGGACTGAAGGTATACAAGAATGAAATCTTCTGCCAGTCTTCATTGCTGGGAGTGTGAAACGGTGCTGGGTCAGTGTCTTCAAAAAAACATTTCGTATTTATTTCTGCCAGCCTGGTTGCGTGCTCATTAGCCTTGGTCTTAAAGAGCTCCTGTTCCTTTTTTGAGTAAATTTTCCAGAACTTGAGCTGAAGATAGCTAACTGGGGAGCAACAGCGGCTCACACATGTTGCAATCAGTGCCACAGTCATGATGATGGCTATCAGGAACCATCCTAACAGCTTGGAAAAGAGATAGATGGGTTAGCAGTGGTTCTGCATGGTCATATGTCGGGGTCTAGAATTTAACATTCAGGCAGACATAAAACTGTAAGCGAAGACACCCTGGAGTGCCTGTAACAATCTGGTCACTGCAGAAAGAGGGGATCCCATGCACACAATTCAGCCATCCCTACGGAGCTTAGAATCATAGGATCGTTTGGGTTGGAAGGGATCTTTAAAGTGACCTAGTCCATCCCCCCTGCAATGAGCAGGGACAACTTCAACTAGGTCAGACTCCTCAGAGCCCTGTCCAACCTGACCTTGAATGTTTCCAGGGATGGGGCATCTACCACCCCACTGGGAAACATGTTCCTGTGTCTCACCACATTCAGCTTCTGCACCCCTGAGAGGATCTTCGTGGGTTGATGGTGAATACCCAAAAAAGAAAAGTTGAAGTTCTTTCCTCAACTATATCCGGTTTCTTAACTTTAAAAGCAAGATACTGACCAGCAGTTTCTGCAATTGTGGTCAGATTTACAGTACTGAGGGTGCAGAATCGCCCTGTCCACCTCTGATGCTGTGAATTAGACCTTCTGCTGACTGTGTTTTATCTACTCTTGGAAAGTACCTCCTCTCCTTGATGTCTGAGCCTGAAAAAAAACAGCCAGTTGCCACAGCACACAGGAAAGGTTGTACTCTGCAGGTTTTGTAGGCAGGACACAGGTTTGACTACTGAAAATGGGGATTCATTCTTGTTTTATACATGATTTTAATCTAGATAAATCTCAGAGGGTCCATCTAAAGTGAGTGTCCTAGTAGGAGCTGGTCCTTCCAGTACCTAGTGGTACTTTGCTGGAAGCTCCAGGCAAAGATCTCACAGAGTCCCCTTTCACCTCAGGCTGATTTTTTTCAAGTGAAAAACACAGAGTGCTAAAGAAAAATGAACTTTTGTTCCTTTTGGTTCTTAATTTTGTTGACAATAGATCAGATATTAAAAATAATGGTCAGTAATAAAAAGTATGTCACACTTTATCTCTTTTTGTTTGACTGGTTTGTTTCTTTTAGATTTCATAGCAATATCAGTAAGAATCAGCCTTCCTCGATTTTCCTCCTTTCTTACCCCATCTGAATTAAATAGTATAGAGTTTGCCTCTTTTCAGCCTTTTTCTTGGAGGAGCAGCATGCTAAGTATTTAACAAACGTAAACACTTTTTTTATTTTAATAAGCATTTGTACTGAAAAGGAACTTATAAAAATCCAAGTAATTATAATCTTTTATAAAATTAACTCCAATAACCACTCTTCATGTTTTCCTGAAAAAGAGTGGTAAAACCTGATTTTTCTACTGAGTTAAGACGACAACCAAGCAAACCCAGACACAAAACTGGAGTGCTGCCATGATTTGGTGGTTTTGTTTCACTCCAAACAAAAAAATCCACCCACAAGTGCTATTTTTTTGATCATGCGTTTTGCCTTCAGCAAAGAACACTTGAACAAGACAGATACATATTTGAAGTATTCTTCTAGAATACAAGTGTGAAATTATTAATAGGTTCAAGTGTTGAGATTCGTAGTCAGACAACCTGTCCTTATTTGTTTCACTTTCCAGTTCTCTATTGCAAGAAGAAATCAGCTTCCTCTCTATTTGTAACCTCAGTTTCCTCTCAGCTAACACATAATTACAAAAGTTTGGAGTATTTAGAGGGGTAGAAATGGAAAAAGAGAAGCACTTGACCCTGCCTACGTTAAATGAGAAGAAAACTTACTGTGGAAAGCCCTGGTCTCAAGGCTGGTTCCCTGCCCAGCTTTGAAAGAGGTTTTGTAAATGGCAGTCCCAAGAATTTGCCATGCCAACATGCAAACCCAGAAAATAGCACAGATATACATTTATTACCTTTCTGTTAGTGGGGTGGTTTTTTTGCTAATTGTGTACTTTTAGTAATTCCATAACCTGAGAAAGAAGGACTGTTTATAGTCCCCAGCAGGCTCCACTACACGCCGAGCAGCCAGGGTTGAAGCCTATAGGGTGGAGAGAAGAGCAGGGAGGCTTTACCTGAGACTGTGTCTGAAGGGTGAGGAATTCAGTCGAGACATTCTCTTTCTGTAGTATCTTCTCATCACAGGGCATTTTGACCAGAAACTCGTGGCACTTCTTGTTATCTTTACACATGAGGTTCTTTATCTGGCTATTCCCGCTGGCCGCACACTCGTAGAAGCTGGCTCTGAGCAGGGCCACTGCGATCCAGGTGAGAGGGGCCACCAAGGTTCTGGCTGTCACCGGCAGCAGCACGTGACAGTACCGGGTGCAGGTCCCCCAGGAGCTGTAGCTGCAGTGCTGCTCCGGAGGACAGCTGCCCGTCAGCAGGCGCCACATCTTGGCGTTCACCATGTAGCCAAGCAGAAAGAGGATGAAGGCAGGCACTAGGAGGAAGACGGAACCATACAGCATGTTCCCAGAGTCACAGGGACACTTGAACACTACCGATGAGAAGATCTGCTCGCTGGCAGCCGTAAGCAGGGATACCATGCTGTAACCCACAACAGCCCGGTGGAGGATGAAGAAATCCATCACCCCGCGTAACTTATCCATTTTCAGCCTCTCCTTACTTTGAGGAGGGTGAAATCTCAGTCAGAAAAGGAAAAGGCAAAAGCAAGCGTCCTGAAGCTCCCACAGCTTAGAGAACCTCTTATAGCTTTCACTTTCTGTTGGTGGTGGTGATGCAGTGAGGCATAGAAGCAGCTCTCCTTAGAGGAAACAGAAGACGACAGGCTCACTGCACAGCACCAAGGGCAAGTGGAGACCACAGTGGAAACTCACCCCAGTAATCAACGTCAAAACAACAAACATCTATCTTTGCACCAAATGTGCCATGCTCAGCACCAAGGTGCTGCTGCAGAGGAGAACATGCATCTAACTGAAACTCTTGCCTTGGTCTGGAGAAGACTTGCTTGGTTATGATGCAGCAGTAGAATATAAAGATACAAAAAAGGATGCAAAACCAACAAGAGTCAATCAGACTGAAGGCTGAGTTAGTCCGATCACCTCTTGGTTACAGGAGACAGCTGAGGAGGAGCACAGGGACAGGGAAAGCAAGCTCAGGAACACACTCACACCCCACGAATCTGCATTTCAGGGATTGCCTTTGCATCTAACACCTGTTGAGGTATTTCTCCTAAATTTGTCTAGTTTAAATTTTAACCTGTGCAGACTTTTTAACACCCAAAACATTGCATAGCAAGTGTGCTTATCCTCCATTCAAACCTGACACCACCCCCAAGCTCTGGAAGGGTAAAAGGTAAGACAGCAAATCCCTACCTGGTGGCTCCTTGAGCTCTTGATCTTGTACATCTTCATCATAGCCCCTCTTTTCCAGGTTGAGGAGCCCCTATTATATTTAATCATTCCTTATCTGATCTATACATTTGTATAGATCATACATTTTTTAGTCCATGTTGCCACCTGAACCATTCTCTAGGCTTCACCTATCATTTTACCCATGAGGGGAAGTGGGGAGTATACCAGATTTGCAGTGTAATCAAGGTACAGCTGAAGCACAGTTTGCTACAACAGCATACTGACATGACTTTGTTTTCTCTTTCCTTACAGTAATTTCTAGAATTTCAACTGCTCTGATCATTTGTGAAGCACTGAGTTGATCTTTTAGCAAGGTGTATATGATAATAAAAAAATCTCAGTCCTGAGGAGTAATCTCAATCGGCTCAGTCTATCTGTGTATATACAAAGGCAGGATTTAATTTCACCTACAGTGAATTTAACCTGCCATTTTGCTGGTCAGGCAGTCTAAGAAACTATATCTGCATTTCTTTAAAGCAGAGGTTTGTTTTAATCTATTCAAAAAAACTTCATATTATTGGCAAATATTGTTGCCTTGATTCTTCCTTAGAGGCAGCTAGAGACAATGGTTAGCTTACCTTGAAACCAGAATCCACCATGTCTGAAAAAGTATTAGCAGATAGATGTTGGGATGGCAGAAATAACAGAAGCAAGGTGAAATCACTGCCAAGACACCTCATTAGGGCGACAGGGGCTGCCCCTGAGAGCTAATGGTTTAGCAAGGGATCTTAGTGACCACAGCAGCTCTCTGGAGCAGGTAACAACCACACAGGGGAAGACTACAGCCAAGAAACCCCGCTACTTCACTTTCTGAGCCTAATCTTATCAGTGTTTTATTTATCTGTAATAAAATATGATTTCAGGAACAAGCTTCGGGAAGGGAGCTCTCGTGGATTCACCCTCCCCTGCGAGCAAACCTGTTTCCAGTAAATACTGGCAGAAAGAGGTGGGAAGAGAGAGGACAGACCACCCTGGTTGGAAAGCGGGGGAGCAGCTGTGCTAGGAGCCAAGCGTGGGGATGGCCCGGATGAGCTGGGCTGGCAGCAGCCTCGAGAGCCGGGGGCTTGAGGGGGTCCCGGAGCCAGAGGGGCAGGCAGTGCAGAACCTTTGGCATCCTCTTCACCTCACAACGTTGTTCTCCCAGGGCAACTCCCTCTCGCCCTCTGAATTAGCGCTTGTGTCACCGCGACAGTTGTAGAGCATTAGGTGGGAAGTGTGCAGAAAAACAGCTTTCTGTCCAAAGAACTCAGCATTCCAATTTAACGGTTGGTTTTGCATTGATTTGCATTAAATGTCGTGCCTTCCAAGGGGGATGAAAACAATGCCAGAATGAAGAAGATAGACATTCTTAGAACAAAATGATTATTTCTGTTATTTGAAACATCTTCCCATTTTGAAATATACTTTATTAAAATGAAGTGGTCAGCTGAAAACTAATTGGCTTGTTTAATATTTTATCAAGTTCCTCCTTGATGTTTTAATTTCTGCCCTTTTGTTTGCAGCTGAATGAATGTCAAACATTTTCTGGGTGGAAAAGCTGTGGTCTAACTAGTTTTGTGCTTGTATCAAATACATAACACTGGTCTTAAATGCAGTGTGTGTATGTATGTGCGTGCGTAAGTGCTGGAACATATTGAGGGGGCTTTGCTAGTACATATTGAGCAGATCTCGTAGTCATGTTTGTAAGTCCTTACAATAGGTTACTTATTTTTTTGCTGAGACAGTTGCTATTTGTTTAGAATAGCAAAAGACTGGCTTTGTTTTTCAACTCACCATTCTCTTTTTAGCTGCTCCAATCAAGGCCTATCCTGTCCCAAATTCCTGTCATTAGTCTTATCGAGCTCAACTTCCTCTTCAAGTTATTAATCTGAAATTTTGTACATCCATGGATGTAATAACAAAGAGCAACTCAGCACTGGTTTTCTCTTTGTAACAAATGGACTTGCTTCTTCAAGTGAAAGGCTTGTAAGCTGCATTTTTCAGTGCCCAGTTCAGAAAGACATATGGAAAAGTCTTTTTTTTTCCTAGGAAAATTCTAGTAACGACTTTTTTCTGGTTCCAGGTGAAATTAATGCTTAACTACTGGGGATCTTGTCCACAAGCAGATCTGCACCTACCCTCCAGGTGGACTGACCTCCCCTGGAGGCCCATTACCCCAGTTTGTGAAACCGAGGAAGTTATTCTGACTTTACATTTGAACCAGTCTTCTTACATGTTTGTGAAGTGTCACACAGCTCAGTGGCACCACATAAATCATTCATAGTAGTAATACTTAGCAGAGCAGCAGCCTGAGAAGTAGCACAGTGACTGGGCATGTACAGCTTACAAGAATTTGTGTATATTATACTGCTATTTTAAGGCATTACATTTATTAGCAGTTTTTGGCTGAAAACGAATTTTAGTGGGTAGGAAGGAACCAAGTCTGTAAAAGCAAGTGTAGCTCTTTAAGGGGGCTCTGAAGGGTAAGTTCTAGTACTATTGGTATTGTTTACTGCTGCTTTTTTAACACTGTGGGTCCACTACAGGTCTCATTTCTGTATGGGGAGAGTCCTGTAACCCAGTCCAAGCGTCCTTCAGCAACCAGCAGTGTGAGGGCTTTACTGTTCGACCTACACTGACCTACAATCTACAAGAAGTGCCATAAACAAGCATACAATTCTTTAAGTGTTGATTGTGGATTAAGTGAAAAATATTTGATGATTTTTTAATAAAACATACAATATTTACATAGGACTAGAAGGGTAGACGTCAGGTTTTATCTTGAAATTAAGGAGCCTTAGTGAGGTAGATTACAGAGTTAACTCATTTGTAATCACCCTAGTAGTCAACTAGTCAGCTCTAAGAAAACAAAGCTCAGTCCTTTTCATTTACTATGGAGAATGAAATGCCATACAATTATTTTGCAAATTTAAGTACATTAAACCCAGAATATTTCTATACTCTTATTGTGAATGTTTTGTATTCCATGTTAATGCCATCACATTTTGCTGCCTGGAATTGCTGCAAAGCTGAGATTTGATTCTGTTCCACTCTGTGTGCGTGTGTGGCCTAATGCTGTCTGACCATAGGCTATAAAATAAGCTCTGTACTTTTGCATTCAATTAATCCTTCTTGCTCATCTCAAACTTTAACTAGTTCTTCATGGCAGTACACCTCATTCCCCTATCTCCAGTTTCCCATCCCAGGCTCCTTTGCTCTCCAAATTTTACTTAAAGAATTGTTTTCTATCATTAAGGCATTGCAAGAGCTGACACTATCACTTTCAAAGCTGCCCACACATGGCGATCTTAGTTATGCCAGTAACTTCACAGCCTTCTCTGAGCAAAATCAGGTGAGCATTTTAAGAATGAATAAAATAAACCTAATGAATCTTCTTGTGAAGGGATGCCAGTCAGTTCTTCTTAGTAAGTTTAAAAGAGAGGCAAATGAATATGGAAGAAACTGCTCAAAATTATTAATACAAGAAGTACAGTGAAAAGAAATTTATAGGAACAACTACTGTTTCTAACATACCCCTTGAGGAAGATAACTTCACCAGGAAGCACTGATTTTGACAAAGGAAATGATAGGTGATAACACAGCAAATTTTTCAACCCCTCTCCCAGCAAACAGCCTACACGATATATTAGACATAGCATATAATTAAAATTTACCATACACCCCTCTGTCTAACATAAACATTCATCCACTCTTCATTCAACAATGATGACCACGAGGGAGGTCTAGAAATGGTCTCGGTCTCCTGTAACTTGAATTTTGTTTTTACAGAACTGAGAAATTCCTGCCTTCTGGTCCTCAACCTCATTTGCTCATATAGTTTTTCTAATCAATCTCATTCCATACCTGCAGAATATCCAAACTGTTTTAGTTTGCCACAAATGTACGAGCTGTGTCAGACTCCACGGTGGCTACCTCTGGCTTGTACCTCTAGCTGAGCTCTATTAGACTCAGCAGCACTTGTGTGTGCACTTTCAGCACCCACCTTTCGTATGCAGTGAGTCCTGCTGTCAGCCTGTCCTGCCGCTGGGGAGAATCTCTGACATTGTAACAGGCAGGGAAAATAGTCTTCTTGTTGTTTTGGTTTGGATTTTTTTATTTGTTTGTTTGTTTCTTTGGTTTTTCTTCTAAGAAGATATGATTCAAAAGGAAAGAATGATAGATGGGACATAAGTGATGAAGGCAAAGTAGATAAGATCTTGCTAATGAAGGAAAGACCTTGGGCAATGGCAGAAAACAAGGATGTTCTATCAGCCTGTCGATAAGAGGAACCTTAACTGGGGAAAACTGGGGCTTCCCGTTAAAACTGCAAGGTTGCTTCTTGTTACAAAGTGTTGAAAATAAAAGTGTGTGTCCTTTAGGGGGATGTGGCTCATTCTAATGTGAAAACCACACCTCCAAATCTTAAGCTATACGCCTCCTAAACGAGGCTCTTACTGACTGACCCTACCAAGTAATTTTCGAATGCACGATCCCTTTAATTTGAAGTGAGAATGCAAGTAGCCAATAGGAGCTTATTGTGAAATCATGAGCCGTCAATGATAAGTATAGTAGGCCAGTTTTAGATTTTTTAGATTTTGTAAAATGTAATGTAAATGTAAAAGCTTACAATGTAGAAGCCAAGGTGTGCTGGCTTTGCGGAGTTTCCACCTGGCACCCATCTCTGCACAAACATGAAATACATATCTTGACTCTGTGTGTGGATCAGGTCTTTGCATACCAGATAAAGGACCCATATTTGGGACAACATAAGTAGAAAGCATTCAAGATGCCTGTATTTATGTTAGCAGTAACTTTCTAAGTCTCTGGTCTACTCTTACTTACTCTGTAATGCTTGAATACTCCATCATAAGTTTCATTTTGTTTGCGGGGCCTTTGCAGCTGTAAGCATTTTTTAGCATTGTTGAACAACTTCCATATTCCTCTACTTTACACAAAGGCAGTTATTTAAGTGCCCTCCCAGGGACTCTGGTGCTCTACGCATTTGCCCATTGCTAGCAATCTGCAGGTAGAAACTTCATGAGGCACAGAAGATTGCGTTTTACCAGAGTTTATCACTTCTGCTGTGAGAACCAGATCCTCCACACAGTTTATTGGAGGAATGTCCTACAGAGCCCTCTGAGAGTAAAACAGATGACATTTTAAGCCTAGTCCACTGCATACTGTTGACCACTCACTGGGGAAATGAGATCTCATCATTGCTAATGGGTCAATCACAGTCACCTTCACTATCTGACAAACAATACATGAAAGAATACAATTACTTGATCAAAACAAGGGTTATGCTGCATAAAAGGACAAGCATGAGAGAAGTGAATATAGTTCTAGACTATAATTATAAATTATCTTCTACTATAACTACTTTAGCACCTTTTCCAGGTCATGAAGCAACTTGGCCTTCCTTAGCATGTCCTGAAGAGTTCAGCTCCTCATCCTTAGGATAGACCTGCTCTTTAGGGAGAAAAAGAAATGCATTTGCTGATCACCAACTGTCGTGCCACAGGCTGAATTAATCTGACTTACTCTTGCAGCAGTGTGGCAATCCAGGGAAGTTTCCACGCTCCACCCTCCTCAAGTTTTCTTCATTGGCATTTCCTGTAGGCAGATCCAATGGGCCCATCTTTCCTGACATGCTTCTTCCTTGAGAGGGTCTTGGGCTTTATTATTTTTTTATTTTTTTCAAGGTTGACGCTGCTTAGAAAACAGACTATGTGCTGGTGACAGTATGGACATATCCAGCGATGGATTTCACAAGCCTGGAGTCAACTGCCAAGAAGGGACAGAAAATAACACCTTGGCTTTGTTACCTGAGTCTGACTTACCGGCTTGAAGTCACTCTACTGAATTTTAATACACTAGCCAGAGCAAAGGGGTTAGACAAGAGTATGTTTGATCCAAACTAAGACTTTTGCAGACGAAATAAATGTGAATGTAATGTCCCAGTGCAGAAATACAGATATTTTCCAAACACTATATGCTTTCAACACTAAGAAAAAACTTTTCATTAGTGGAAAATACATAGGCCAACAGAATAATTTGATGTATTTCAGACATATAATCCTTCAGAATAAGCTTTGATTTTACAAGTTTTAAGAAATGAGATAATGTGCTCCATTCCCTTTGCTTCCTTTAGTCACAGTGATGTATATAATAACATACATAGCCAATTTTTAGCTGGACTCAAAAAATCACTAAAAAATCTGAGAATCAGATTCCACCCTCAAGCACACACACCGTGAATTCCCATTCACTTAGTTCAGAATACACTGAACTCACTTTAAACTAATTTAGACTGCAGCCCTGAAATGAAGCATGGACGACTGAACATCAGCTATTGAAGACAAGTTGAGTGAAGTTGGTAGGGTCTCAGATGAACACAGGAACCCATGTACATACATCCAGTTGTAGAATACCCATATTTTCCTGTGGCCAGAGAGGAAGAAAATTAAAATATTTAGAAACCAAAAAGAAGAAGAAGAAGAATAGCAGCAAAGGCAGGTGCCAGAAACACTTCAGTGTTGTGACTCCATTTAAAATAGGGAGTGAAAGATAACCAATCCAGCTGACACTAGTGCTGAGAGCCTCTGCTGTGGACACGAAGCTCACTGAGGCTCCTTCTCTCTTGCACCTCAGAAAAAGAACACAAAGGCAAGGACAGCATCCTCTCTTGTGTCAGCAAGTGTTGAGGAATGCTAGCCTTCTCCAGCCCTCCCACCAGCCAGTAGGGCTGTCTGGGCCAATCCCATTTACTTGCTGTTCCCCACTCCAGCACTTCATGGTAAAGTGAGGGCAGCTCAGATCTCTCAGTGCACGCTGCCACTCGAGGGCGTGAACTGCTTCTTCATTGTGACACAGACACTTCTGCCCAACAGCCCGAGTTGCTGGTTGCAGAAGGCATGGAGCCATCTGTTCTTCCATTTGCTTCAAATTCTTTAAAAAAAAATATGATCTTTGATAAGGAATGAGAGGGAAAAAAAGAATGAAAGCGAAGAATGGGAACAAAACTTGCATGACCATGGGAGATGGAGTTTTAAAATGATCTGGCCTGGAAAAGAATAAGTAAGAAACTAAGCAAAATTCTTTTTGTATCCAAAATATATACTCAACGTTATTATGACTTCATCACTACTTGAAGCAAACTTTAGGTGCCCTATCTGAATCAAAGTTACATCTGTGTCAGTGGAATTCAGAGTGGCCAATAATGACAGTCATATGCAGGTAACTCATAAATCTTTAACAGAAAAATATCAGATGCAAACCAAGCACAGGCTGGAAAGCCCTTAGATTCCCACTTTATGCTGAAATGGGTCTGGTCTCCCATTCAGAAGGACAGACTGGTATATTTCATTTCCCTCCATCATCATGTGTACACTACTCATTTGAATGCTGATCTGATTTAAAAGCTGCTGTAAGTCCTGTCTGTGAGCATAATCAGCTCTTGCAACCACCTTTTTCCCTTTGCCTTGCTAGAATGATGCAGAGAAGTGTAGTGTAAATGAGAGCTAAAGTGCACGACTGTACCTTCCTTTCTAATCTCTCTAATTCTGCAGTTTCATTTGGCAGCTACACAAATCCCATACTAGAATTCAGATGCCACACTAAAAAGCTGACCAAAAAATAAAAGTATTTCTCAAAGGCCTTCTAGACTATAGGTTGACTTTCTATAGCGGATTCTTCAAAGCAATAGCAAATTGACGTAGGGTAAGATAAAAAATATTTGTACAAACTCCACTGTTGACATTAGCCTCATAAAGGCTAAAAGCTAACACAGGTCCTTATTTTCCTGAAGGTTCATAGGTCTGCAAAGAGGACACGGAGACACAAGAACAGGTTATTTGCTTATAAGGCATAATGATTCCCTGAATTTCCCCAGGGCAATTTTATGGCACCGGCTCCCAGTGGAGGGGTGTGCCAGGCCATACAACTAAACTGCAGTAGTTCCTGGACCTTGATTTTTCAGTGTTTCATGGCCAATAATAATATCACATAATATTGAAAACCTAACCAACAGTGTCCTTGAAACTGAACATAACCCAACAATTATTCCTGCATGTCTTCACATCATCACAGAAAGGCAGAAATAAGATTTCCAGTGATACGCAGCTTGTCACAATCTAGTCATACTTTGAGGCACCACTGCAAACACAGAGCTATACCAGGCACAGCTCCCTTCACCTTTGCAAATTAAGTGGGTGGTTTAAAATAGGTGATTAATGCCTTTTGCAATTAGAAACAAAGGGAAAGGTATGTCTTGAAGGTGTTTCAAGAGCTTTCTGAAGGCTCTCTTTCTCCACTGACTATTCATGGATCCGAAAGTAACCAGAGTCCTAAATCTCTGCTCCGACTAAATGTACCAAATTTCATTGGATAAATCCAGGCATTAGGGACTGTAGTAGGGCTTATGTGTGTGAATACCCTGTTCAGTACTGGCTCAGTAGCTGGAACCTAGTGAAAATATTCTGATCTGTTCACTGAAGATGTTTAGAGAAGGAAAGCTCATCACATTTCAACACGTTGGCTTGCAGAAGGCTTAACAGCAACAACGTAGATAATGGTTGTAAGGAAGAGGAAACAGGTGTTTGTGGTTTGAACAAAGGGCTGACGAGCACCATTACTCTAATTATCAAGAAAACTATTTTAATCAAAGAAAAACAACTTTTCCACAGAGACAATTATAATATTTTTATTTAGCAAATGTACTGGAAGAATTGTTTTTCTGTAAAGACATACAGATATGCCCCAATTCGATAGAGCTTCCATACTTTCAAATAGCTGTGATTTTTTGAAATCAGTTTAATGAACACAAGGGGATATACGTGGAGACGTCAAACTTATTTTTGTCATAAACCACATGATTTCATTTACCACTAATCCCCAAATAATTGACCCGGGGCCACCAAGAGCTTGCAGAACCCTTGCTGGTGCTTTATAGAGAACAGGCTGTTCACACAATTTTAACTGTTCTCTGTTTCTAGCCATGTGAACAGAAAAAAAGACATTAAATACTTCCTTAACACCTCTTGTTCCATACTTGCAATTGCTGAGGTTACCACAGGATCACTTTGGTTTTTTTGCTTGTATTTTTATAAATGCATATGAAAGGGCTGTGATCTAGGACATTATTTCCCAACTAAGACATGCTTCAAACTATAGAAAACTTTTATGAAACACTGCATTTAAAATTGAGAACAGACCCCACAGCGTTCATCCTTCTACAGTCCACATTTGACTGAAAGACAAAGGTGTTTTTCTTTCCTGAGAATTGTGTTACTTTGAGTTAGTCCTGTATTTGTCTTCTGCCATTGCCAACTAGGCCTTGTGCCTTTCACTTGGCAAGTACTGACGTGATTGCCATTTCCCACCATGCCAGATTGGAAAGCACGGAAGAGATGACATGATGTAAGGGTCTGCAATAATTATACGGGACTGTCCCATATTGAAGCATTCTTTGGTTTGGCAGAGAGAAATGAAGTCTACTGCTAAGATCTGCCCTGCATACTTGTGTTTAAATGTCCTTTTCTTAAGAGAATGTCCAGAGACATCCATAGCAGCCTGAAATGAAAACTCACTAAATGCAAACCCAATTCTGTATAAAAAAGAACGCCCTTAGAAACAAATCTATTAAGAGGGCTCTTCTCACCAAAAAAATTAATTACAACTTTACATCACTGAACTCTGATGAACAAAGCATAACATTCCCTCAGATGTGAGGCCCAACTCAAAACACAAAAGAGGAGTACTTATTAAGTACTTAGTTTTCCAGGATATTAATTGCTTGCCCTATTCTTCTATCCCTTCTGGTCTGAAACCAATCTTACCCCAGCTGTTTTTGGAATGTTTCAGAAAAAAAGAGAAACTTTGGCCCTATTAGGGTTAATGCTTTTGCATAGACGTATATGACCATAAACTGGTCAACTAGTAGAGGTCTTCTGCTAACATTGTGACTGAGAACAGGAAGAATACAGCCACAATAATATACAGCTGTCTACTAAAAGTATTGCATACAGACATCTTTGGCCATGCAGTCTTTTGGCCTTCTGAAAATACGTGAGCTGCATTGCTAACATGACAAAAAATATAGCAATGTTGAGAATTAGAAAGAGGCGAGTATAAGAAGCTGATATTGATGAGGCACTGCTTCGAGCAGTCGTCCCCATCTGTGCCAGCCCCGATCGGCTTTTGATTGACACCCCAGTTTTGTGCTTCACATAAGTGATATCTGCAAAATCCAGAAGATCTTTCATTTCCTCGTCTTCATCAACAGGCAACTCTTTTTGTGCTTGAGTCTGTGCCTTTTGTCGCACTTTTCTTTCATTTACCTCGATTTGTGCAAAAATGTCAGGAACGGCATCAACAAATTTGTAGCCTTTGGCTACCTTTCTGTTTTTCTTTGCTCTGCCATGCTGCTGCTGCTGCCTCTGTGAGATTGCAAATATCCTGTCAATGGCCTCCTCTGTCTGTCTTTTATCTGAAAACCTCAGCAGGCGCTCGGCGGTCTTCCTAAAGCTGGCCGTGTTGCGCACACGAGACAAGATCTGCTTCTCAAGCTGCTGGAAAACGGGCTTAAAATGCTGCAGGTTCCTCTCCACGATCCCTACGTAGTCCTTCACTTCTGGCACCGTGGAGGTCCTAATGGCAGATGCTCGGTCAAAAACAATTTTCTGGCGGTCTGCAATAACCTGTGCAAAGGGAGAGCGGGACCCATCCTCAGCGGGCCACAGGTACACGGCGTAGGCGTGCTCACTGGTGGTAATGAAAACGTCCAGCTTTGGAGAATCTCCACGGACGGTGAAGCTCTGCACGTCGACGGAGGGCCCGATGAAAAGGTAAATGGCCCTCGTGACAGGGTGCCGCAAGAGGGTCGTTACATTCACGTAGTTTGTTCCATTGTACGGGTAGCCCCGGGGATACATCCTCGAGGTGATGGTAGCTTTCTCGCTGTGGCCAGTGTCATCCATCCAGTACATCTTATATATCCCATCACGGTGCCTAATAAAGGCCCCATGGACATCATCTACAACTGTTTCTTCAAAAGGCACATCCACATTGTGGAAGAAACTGGTCGCTGCCTCCAGGGGGCTGTCATCCTCTAGGTGGATTTGGTCCACTAGCAAGAGAAGCTGTGGATGGAGAAGTATGAGGTTTCTTTGCAATTTTCTCAGTTTCAGTTTAGGATTGTATGCACCGACTCCTTCTCCCCTGATAAAAACCACCCCACTTCTCTCCACGGCGGCAACCACTCGTCCCTGACAGTCACCAGCCAAGTCGTGTTTATATTTAAGCCACTTTGAAGAACAGTCTTCTGTAATCTGCCCTTCCCATGGGGAGAAGCAGCTCTTGGACACGGCAGGGGAAAACATCAACACATTATTAAAAAAAGTATATTTTGGCCCATACAGAGCTTCTGTTATGAAAGGTACGCCATTGGGAGCAAAAGTAAAGGAGTTCTGGTCCGGGTGTTCGTGGCCGGCATTAAAGTTCCTCCACCCCTTGATCCACTCTTTGTACTTATTCTTATGAACAATATCATATATTGCACGTCCTCCCAACTTTCCTGACTTGAAGGAAAGGAAAGGCCTGTTGATTTCAGCTGGCAAAGCACTTCCATAGGTTACCACTCCCCAGTCCTCAAAGTAATGCAGCTTAGGAACCCCGTAGTCTGGCGGAGGTATGGAGCCCAAACTTGCATCATACCTGCCACAAAAATGAGAAAAAATGGTTTAAAAATAACTTGACTGATTCCATTAGCAACACCTGTATAAAACTCAAAAACCAATTCAATATTTACATTAAGGAGCAAATTAACACAAATAAAGCCCACATGTGTGCTTCCCAAGTGAACTAATCATATACTCGTAATGATATTTATCATACTAATACCTATATAAATTTGTTGTGTGTTTTTTATAGAATAATAACTGAAAGCATCTGCTCCATGTTTAAAGCAAGCAATCCTTCTGCCATCAAAAAATGGCAGTATCAATGCCATCAAAAAATAAAAGTATCACTGATCTCAAACTAGCCACATTTTGTCTTACATCATGAAGCTACTACTGACTGCAATACGAAACCAGGCTGTGGACACTGTCTATTTTGCACTAAACATCAGTATTTGCAACTGCTTACTGACTACTTAACCAAGGTAAGCAGAATATCTGTTTCCCCAAACTGATGATTATAGAAGTCTGTAGTCTCTGAACAGAATTACCAATAAACTAAAAATTAATAAAAAGGCCTTTTAAAGGATAATTTTTTATGATTTATCATCCACTTAGTGGACATTAGTTTCCTTTTCCAAGTAATCTGAAGAAAAATTTGCATAGCACTCTTGTATAAATTGTAGTATATAAGACATTAGGTCTAAAAAGAGGTCTTAATTCCAGAAAAGGTTATAATGCTTAGAATTTTTGTTTTATTTGATCTACAGGAATCGAAACAAAACAAAACAAACAAAAAACCCAATCATAGGAAACAAAACCTAACCTTCTGGCATTTTTTTTAAGCAACCAAAATAAACATAACCATCATTAAGCCCAGTAATATTTCTGTTAGACGTTCTCATCAGATTTATTCTCTACAGCTAACCAGGAGCCTCTGCCAGGCCCTAGACAATTGCAGCTCATGCCCTGCATACGGCTTTGGGAGTTTCAGCCACCACTGGGAGCCTGCTGTGTATCTAGTGGTCCTTCATGAAGATTCCCCTAAAAGCAGACCTCCTCCCTGAGACTCCAACTCAAGTGGACATGCTCATCACAAGAGCAACACTCCAGCACAGGGAAAAGGCAATTGTTGGAATGTTCAGATTTTTTTTTCTTTTACTCAGATGCTCTTAAAAAATTTCTTTCCTTTGGACATCAAAAAGAATTTTCTAAATGTAAATTCCCGTGATTTCCATGGAGGTGCAGGAGAAAAGAATGATGCAATGTGGTTGTAGAGGAGACATTCTGTATTTTTCAAGTAACAAGATGAAGGGTGCTTGGAGCCTAATAAATATGCATTCTAACGTGCATATCATAAAGGCAAACCAACATATATTCAACAATATTTTTTTTTCTAAGAGAGAGAAACAGAGCTATTCTGACTCCTCAAAAATGTACTTATTCTCTCTACAGACTGAGGGAATTTATATGTATATCTAAAGCCTCCTGGGTCTTTTCATTTTTTACCTTTAGAAGATTGACATACAAGTTAGCAGAGCTGTAAATTACACGGACAATATGGATCTAGTAATCTATCGTGATATTTTTTCGAAGCATTACTTGCAAATTAGTGTGCAAAACCAGTGAAGAGCAGCCTTAATGCTTGTATTACTTTAGCTTATGTTACTACTTACAGCTTTTAAAAGAAAACTACGCTTTAAATATCCCCCTAATTAATCAGTAAAGAACACAACGGAATTAAAAACCACTAGAATAGACCAAATAAACTGAAGAATATATGCAGGCAAATTTTCAGTCCTTTTGAAACCACTCGTATTCTATAAAAGCAACAGGCAACAGAAGCAAAACACAAAAGCACATGTAGCACAAGTCCAAGGTGTTCCCTGTAGAAACACAGGAACACACACTGTGCATCAATGACAAGTGAAGAAGTTTTTCTGAGCCTAAAAGCTCTCTGGGTCGCACATGGCCAGCTTGATCTCTGCTTCTACAGTACAAATTAAAGATAACGAATTATCACTAAGAGCAAACAGCTGTCAGGTTCCTTTTGAGCCCACTCATTCCCTTTCATACCAGAGAAATTCAGTGTGGAGAGTGCACCACCTCTGCCCTTTGGATGGTGTCCCCGGGCCCTCCACCACTCGGTTCCTTCTGATCTGCTCTGCCAACCAGTTCCCGCTGCCGTTGCGCATGACAAATTTGTCAAGAAACACCAGCTGGCTCTCCGGCCCGTAGAACCAGTTATAGTTGGAATCCGCAATGGCCACAGTTCTCTGAAACCCTTGGGAAAAAGTTAAAAGGAATGTAAGAAAGAACAAAAACGTACAAAGATGTGATTGTAGAGCATGACGGTGAAGCCAACCAGTATGAACAGACACAAACAGAAACAGCCTTTTCAGATGTTTATAGCCCTACTTGTAAATGAGCCATAAACAGGTTACACAGGAGCTGTTTCCTTCTGCTGTAGCTGACTTGAATACTCACCTTTCTTCTTCAGTTATGAGCTACACACAGTCAAAGTACTACAAAAAATATAAGCAGCAGTGTCCCATCCACTTCCTCTCCTCACTCAAATCTGGCAAAGGTAACTTTCTCTTTACAACTTTCACTTTTCCTATGTCAATCCAAATACACTACAGCAAGAAAACAGAGGTTCCTCCAAGGAAAAGAAAAAAAAAATATAAAAAATCAGCTTCAACCTGAAACATCTAGCATGAGTTCACTTTGCTCTTAGAAACCTCTCTCCCCAGTAGATGCCTGAAGCCTCACATGGAGTCAGGACAACTCCTTACATGCCTATGCTGGCACGCCAAGCTGTGCTCAGCCCCCTTTACATACACAGCTAGATCTGGGGTTCTTATAGCTAGTAAAGTTATCATAGAATCATAGAAACATTTATGTTGGAAGGGATCTTCAAGATCATCTAGTCCAACCATCAACCCAACTCTGACAAAAAAAACATCACTAAACCATGTCCCCCAGCACTACGTGAACCCGTCTGTTGAACACCTCCAGGGATGGTCCCTCAACCACTTCTCTTATCACTGCCTTTTCAACCAGGAATTTGAGCAATAAGAGTTCCTGATGAATTATCCTGCAAACAAGCAACAGGAAACCATCATCAAAAAGTTGCAAGACTGCCTGAAACAAAATCTCTTCTGAAAGCCCAACGGGGTCAGCAATATTTATTAACTTATAACTGGTTTTGTATTTGTACATCTCCTTCTTTCAGTCACAACTATCATATCAGAGATGTGAGAGACCAGAAAGATCCAGCAAAATAACATAAATACTAAGATGTCAGATATTTCTGATTCTCTCCTTGAAGAAAATGGTTCATGTACCCCTGCACAGAGAAACCTATTGTTTGAGTCAATTACATTTTCCATATGAAAAATATTTTAATAAAAATGGTATAGAAATCTATTTCAATGTTTTGTGGAAAACTGGTATAATATATAAAACTTCATATAAATATAATATATAAAACTTCATATAAAACTTTCCTATACTTTATTGACGGTCTTACCCTAGTTTCATAATTTTCTATTCCTTTCATCTAGTGTTTCAGCGTGATAATATTTGTCAAAGGAAAAAAATCAATAAGAAAGTTGAAGAGTATTATTTTCAAATAGAAAACCCCCGAAATAGATCTGTTTCAAACTCTGAAAACCAGAAATCAAATTCTGAACCACTGCTTTTTCTCCCAAGTGATGCTCCTATTTTTGACTGGTTTTAAAAGCCAGAGTTTAATGAACAATGATCTTTAATAAGCAATGGTAAACAAGGATGTCACTATTTCGATGGATGATGAAGGTGAAATCCAAGGAAAGGGTTATTTTAAAAAAATCCAAGTACAATGTTATTTAAAAATGTCCTACTTCAAGTATGGAATTTACTGCTGCTTCAAGAATTAGAAGATTCATCTTCATTCACCCAAATGACCTACCTGGCAGGACAGTCCTGTACATAAATGCAAAGTGCTGCTTGAGCCAGGGGTGGCTGAAGTGATTGATATCAAAGTGCCTTTGGACAAGAAACATGTACTGAAACAGCGACCTGGTCGTGTAGCTGCCGTAAGCCACCCCTTCGTAGAGGGAGCCATCTGTGACCTCCTGCAGCAGGACTACTGACTTCTCCATGATGGCCAACACTTGCTTGGTCCACAAGTAAGCTTCCTGAAGGTAG
Source organism: Gallinago jamesoni (assembly GCA_025769975.1). Taxonomy (NCBI): domain Eukaryota; kingdom Metazoa; phylum Chordata; class Aves; order Charadriiformes; family Scolopacidae; genus Gallinago; species Gallinago jamesoni. Next base: position 68,203,781 of record JAOQGH010000023.1, read on the forward strand.
CCTGAAAGAAAAAGGTGTTGGTGAATCTAATTAAGAAATAACTCCACCATAGATCACAATTTATGTCATCTGTACTTCCACAGCGCGATCCTTTACAGGAAGGAATCCAGAGCTCTAAAATACATCCTAGCCCTGCAGTGTCCCTGTAGTTTCAGGTGAAAAATAAAACACTATATATTTAAACATAGGAAAGCAAGGTCACGTGAGGAGGGAAAATTTATCAAACACCTTTTGCTAATGACATGGGATTATGCTTTCCATCTTAAAGGAAAAATTTCCTTAGTGCATTCTGGACATGCAGAAAGGGGAAAGCCATGCCAAGACTATCGTATTTCAAATTAAAGCCATATGAAAACAAACTCACAGTCCCCACTAGAGGGTTCCAATAATGCGAGTACTCTAATCAGTCATTTTTCACTGGCATGATAATCAGTGTGCTAAGGAGATCCTCAGAGTTTAAAAATACATAGAAGTTCACATTTTAGCTGCAGTTAGCCGATATTCTACTAATACACACTCTATTTTAGGACATGCTCTGTTCTACTTATGTTTTCATTTTATTGTACAACCTACAGGGTTATCCAAACAGAAGTTATTTTGGAAAAGTTTTGCATGGTTAATTCCAAATGCAGATTCCTCAATTCCAGAATAAAATTAATCTTCCAACTAGGTTAAGTTTCAGCCTCCACATACATAAGCCCTAGACAGTTACATTTCTTCTAAAGAAAACACTTTGCTATTTCATCTGCTCTACACAAATCAAGAGCTGGGAAAAGGTTGTGAGATCGTCTCAGGGCTTGTCTGCCTTCACCAAGGAACAAGCACAATCACAAGAGCCTCAGCACTGCACTTATGCCTTGCAGGAGGCAGCATGTGGATCCAGCAGAGGAAAGGCTACATGCTTTCTCTTATTTTCTTTTGGATTCACTGGCAAGAGAGGTAGGACTAAAGAGAGACCAACTGCCTTGCGCTTATATATGACAACTTAATTCTATGACAACTCAGCTCAAAGTGTCTGGACACAGGTTTAACCAAACTCATTTCAACCACGCAGCAGAGCTCAGCTGCTGCACGTCACGCCCCATGACGTGGTGAAGTGGTGCCTGCTGGATGAAGTGCTCATGCCAGGCTAAGCCAGCACGAGCTACCTTCAAGCCTGCTACCAAGACTGCTCCACGTCATTCCCACAATTACTGTACTTTTGCTCAGCAGAATGATGAGCAATTCAGACTTCCTGCTACTCAAGGCTGCCAAATCCTGCACAGTTAACAGATAAAAAAACCCCACAATTGTAACGTCTAAGGAGTTAAACAGACAGCCTGAATCTTACAGGGTATTTTTATCCACTGGCTGAAGAGATAAATAGATGGGGAAGTCCTGAGCAAGAGGGGCAGGTGGTGTTACTTACTCCTGCTTACTTCACTCAGCTATCTTGACACTACTTTATCACTCTGATGGAGTCAGCAGCGCAGTGGTCTGTCTGAATAAAATCCCAAATGCTTCCACCCTTGTTTTCTCTTGTGACATTAATAGCCACAATAGCTAGCTTTTGACTACTGCACGAGCAAGAATGCTATTTTCCATGATTCATCCCAGAGTATTTACCACTGTAACATATATGTTCTCTTTACTTAGTTTCTTTCTATGCTATAACTCTATACATGTAGTATATTAAAAGAATAATAAATAAATAATAATATTTAATATATATTTAGTATAATAATAAATAATAAATAATATAAAAGTAACAGACTCAACCCACTGTCAGGCTGCACAACAAAACAGAACAAATCTTACCTAAATGTAGCAGTACCTATATCAAATTAGGCCTTACTTAATTTTGTGCCTAGAATTCATTTCAATTAGTTTCATTTTTGAGTGCTATAACAATATTTACATGCTGCCTATTTAGTCTCTGCATGCTTCAATAGATGAATACTGTTTAAAATTATTAGTTGAAATTTAAAACTTTTGGAAGAAAGGTTTACACTGCGATACACCGTTTGCAATTTCTATACATCTAATAGAGAGAGAATTGTATGTTTACTCCTTTTCTCCCTTCTTTTTTTCCCTTTCAGAAAAAGCCTTTCATCTTGGAAGAATTTTTAAGAAACGTTTGGTTCAAATTTCAGACCAGAAGAAAAACTTTTCCCTAAAAAAACCTGAAATTTAAATGAAGTTGCTCTATATTGAAAACAACAGAATTTTCATTGAGAAATATAAAGTCTGGATATTTGGACCTATTTTCATTTGAAATATCAGCACAAATTTAAAAATTGCTCAAGTGTTGCTGAATTTGCCTTTTTTTTTTTTTCCTTAAAAAACCCAACCAACTATCAACCTTTGGTAAAAGAAATATTGCTCAACTTTAGATGTGATGCTAGCATTGTTTGGAACAAAGCATAATTATGGTCTATATTCTAATGAAAAGCAGGGTCATCTTGCAAACTGCCAGCTTTCTGCAACAACAGAGGCTTGGGAAAGTTTTTGCAGGGTGCAAGGGCACAGTTCAGAGGCAAAAAGGTAAAGTCCTCCTCATCTCCATAGGAAAGGATGCTGGAAAGAAAGATCCTGAGCTGTGGCCTTGGGTGGATAAAGTTATACCTTCACAGCACTCTCAGGGAGACAGGACAGAAGCCTCAGATGAAATTCCAAGATTATCTTGATGTCTAGCCCCCAGCTCGGAGCGTAGGGTGTTTTTGAATCTGACCTTCTCAATGCATTGTGTAAAGAGACCAAGTGCATCCCTCTTTACTGATAATCTACCCTGAAAGACCCCATCTGCAAATCTGGGCTGGACAGACGATACACAAGGGGATTTTTAATTCTTATAGTTTGGTAAAAATTTCAGCATCACTGAATTTACATACACAGGTATATATGGCACATACATTATAGCTTGTACATCAGCCCACAGATTTTTGTTCTATTCAGTAAATTAAATCTTTCTAAGCAGCAAAAGAGCAAACCCAGTACTGCTGTACTCCCAGAAGCATTTCTCTCAGTTCCTGAACTTTGCTGCATAAATGGCTGATTGAGTTGATACACTTCAGAAAAAACATTCCTATGGTTTAGCACATACCTTGATTCATCAGAACCAGGCTTCCAGCCAGCAGGGCCACACAGTTGGTAGGCTGGTGGTTGTGGAGGTACTGGAAGCCCCATCCACGTCTGTATGATGTTTCGTACATATATCCCGAGGCATTGGCAATTACCTCCAGAAATCTCTCCTGTTGAGTCTTGCTAAGATAGCTGTACAGGAAGTCATACGCAGTGGCAAAGCCAACCAAGGAGTGAGCAAGAGGGACCTCATCCCACGGGGCATCCTTCACTAGCCTGTCAATAAAGAAAGATGCCAATTAATTGAGTTTCACCTACTTATTTTTCTCCGTTACTGTACTGTGAGGTGTGTACGACTTAACGTTTCTGAAGCTAGACAATTCATGTTGAATTTTAAAACAGTAGTAAGCTGTTTACCAAGCCTCTGAGACAATATTTTTCTTTCCTATGGAAAGAACCATTGACTACCATGAACTATCAACATAGCGTTGACTAGCTATATCATGAATCTTAATTTCCATAGTAGTTCTAATTTGGCTTTTCACTTAACCTTAGCACATTCAGAAATCAAATGGGTGCAGCAAATACCACTTTAAAGGCTTCTGTCTGGAACAATTACAAAGTTACTGAGACTAACATATACATTAGTGGGGAAGAAAGGAACAATGGAAGAATTAGAGTTAATTTAAAATATTTAATTAAAAGTTCAGTGTAACACTGTAAATTCAGTTATAAACCATACGGTGTATAAAAACATATGAATTGCTAATTAGAATGTACTTAAAGCTATATAATGATCTTTACCTGACTTCATCTTAAATGGGATTTGTCAGTGGAACTGATTTGTTAAGATATAAGCTAACTTTATGTTTGGTTTCGAATGCAATACTGCATCAAATTCTATAGTATAAGAGTATGTATTAGTCTCTCTGGCACCACTTGTGATAACTTACAAAACACTCTTCTATATGAGAAGTGCTACATCAATCAGTTATGACCATAGGTTGCTGATTTCTTCATCATTACAACCTTCAGTGTAAAAAACCCTTATGTTAGGCATCCTAAAGCAATATACTGGCATAGTTACCCAGCTCAGGTTAGACAAAGTAATTTTGTCGTAACTTCCCTCAAATTACAATTCTGGATAGTAACACTTGTATAGAATTTAACAGAGGAGATGCACACAAGTAATACAGAAAATTAAAGATGACGATTTAAAGACCCTCATTTCTAAACATAAATAACCAGAGTCAACATCTGTTCTTAAAACGAAGCTCTCTTGAAGTAATAGCTCTATAGCTGATATAAATCAGTGTATCTCCATTAAGTGAATTTCAGTGGAGCCAAGCAATGTACACCAAACAATGTGGAACATGATTCACAAGAAGAATGGTCAAGTAGCAAGCATTAAATGCTTTTTGTATCTAAATTACACTCTCATTTTTCAAATGGATCTCCAGTGTCAGATTTGGTAAACGGCCTGGCTGATAAAACGTGGGAAAGCCTGCTACCATAGGCCTGCACTGAAAATATTATGTGAAAAAAAGTTTTCAGGAAAATCTATTAACTTCTCTGCTTTGAAATAGTAAAGAAAAGTTGTGTGTATTTATACAAATAAAGATAGGTAAAAATGTGCCAATATTTTGCCCTAGAAAACAGCTATTTTCTAAGCATCTCAGAAGTAAAACTTAACATCAGATAGTATGAGCCTCAGCTTAGCAATTAACTGCCTGAAGACAGCAAGTAACCTTTACCTCAATGCTGCATTAGCCTCTTCAGCCTTGTAAAGGTATCAGATGTTAAAAAAAAAGAATCCAAAGTAGATAAAAATATCTATAATGGATCCTTTAGCATAGAGCATCTAGTTAGTTACTAGATAGAGCATCTATTAGTTACAGAAGCACACTTAGCAAAGGCAACTGCTTGAAAAATTCTAGAACATAATTTAAAATAACAGCTAAATCATAAATGCATCCTTACAGATAATAATAATAAAAAACCACACTATATTTTTTTTACACTTGTAAGCCTTTACCTGTATACAAAAGTGGTGCCTATCTGGAAACTTGAGAAGTTTATAAAAGAGCAAAGAGTGCTGAATGGGTTTGCTGCCTAATGATCAAATTCCATGAATGTCCAAAGACACAGGCGTCATTCCGCACAAAGAAGTGCTGTCTGGACAAATGCTGTGAATGGCACAGGACAAATACATGTCTGCAGTGTTAAGTTCACAGAATCACAGAATCTTAGTGGTTGGAAGTTCTTGTGATATGTGTCATATAAAATATTTTTGTTGCTTTATTTTGAACATTTAGAGCTTGATATAAATTCTCCATGAAGAAACTGGAAAAATAAAGAGATCATGGATAAGGTTGGTACCATGGATAAGTGGTATGGTTTTCTTACATTCGTTGAGAATATTGCATGGTGCAACAGGGTTATCTCTTCGATTCGCCACCTTCTACAAGGAACAAGGAATCTGAAGGGGGGGGGTTAAGACCCGATTCTTCAGTCATCAATTTATGATGTCAACCATCATGCATGCACTGCATTTCCAAGGCTGAGAGTGTCCGTACCACCTGCACTAACTAAATGCGATTCCATGCTTTAAATAAGTATACCAATTGTATAAAATTTTGGATGGGCTGTAAAAATCTACATAAACAACCAGAAAAAATTGTGGTAAGATTATCACAACCTCTCCATTTCTTAACGCTACTAATGTCTCTTCTTGCAGTAGAAATGGTTTTCTGTATCTTTCCCTCATTTCTCTCTACTAATTACTTCCCTATTGAAACCAGAAGTACTAGCATTTCTCTAACAAGTATAAGCCAAGAGGTAAAATTCACTGTCTGCAGTTCAAGGCAGGATTTGAATCAAACTCTCCTGATTGAGTTAGCTATCAGGATCTGTGGGATGTTTAGAATTGCCTTTCCTTCACTTTGCATCCATTTATTAAAAACAAATTAAGTAAATAGGAAAACAATACTCTCAAGCTTGAGAAACAGTACACCCTTCCAGGCGGCGTGAGATCTGATTTCTAGCCTCTATGTCCACAAGTAATATGGCATCACTGCATGCAAAATGAAGCATTAAGCACATCCTGACACATATATTACACAAGTAATCCACATCCTGAAATTTAAAGCTCCAAGCTTTCCCATGACAAATTACTTACTGCAGAACAACTCTTGAAGGTTGGGGGCAGGTTAAGCTCATGACTGAAGGAAGCCTGCCAGTGCTCCCTCCTCAGCACTGAGCCCCTCACTCTCACTATAGGGATGCAGAGGAAATGAGTCAAGGCTCTTTTCTAAAGGCTTTCAAGTGAATACCAGTTCAAGGGCAACTCTCTAGTGCGTTTTGATGCAATCTGACTTAGACGTGGTAGGTAGACAATAGCATGGTTGAGTTTAATGCACATTAAATGTCAAGTGTGGATGCAGATGTGGCATGTGGCCAACTGAATTCTTGATCCTGAAACTGATTGCATAATTGTACAGTCTTCCCAGTGCCAATGGCAATGATGATGTCCTGCAACTCCACAGACCCTTACTATTGTTCTGACCCACTTTGAGGGGAAGGAGATACAGCTTTAAATCTCCCATCAGGCAAAGGAAGGAAATATTCTTCTGTGGCCAGAGGGAGTATACATACCAAGAGGGAGTACACCTACGAAGGAGAATGGGACCACCAACATTTATTTTATAAACTAGACTCCATTTTCAGTATTTTTCTTACAAAACCTCCAAAACAAAATATTTTCTTTTGCTTAAATGGAATATTTTCTTCATGAGCAGAACAATATTTTCCAATTTTTGTTTTGGAAAGCAAAAAGAAAAATCCTTGAAAAAGTTTGTTTCATCCAAAGCAACCTCTCAGCTTTCACCCTTTCCACATTTTTCTGGTTGGCTGCCAAAACAAAAGCCCCATTATCTGCACAACCTAAGTGCTCCGTCATTTGCTACAACAAAAATGTTAAGAATAAAGAAAGTCCTTGAAACACTGATGATTTATATTTCCGGTGTCTAAGGTAAAACATGACAAGTTTGCCCCTATCTCTTTGCCAGTCGTGTTTCAGCAGCAGCCAGATGTGTTTGTGTTCATCCCAGCTCAGTTCACAGGAAGACAGGCAAAGGAGTGGTTACATTCACATCAATATGGGGAGAAAAAGGCAACATATAGACAACATTTTTCAGAAGTTTTAAGAACTTCCTATAAAAGTAGGGTTGTATTGCTTAGGTGTGGAGGAGGGAACTACAACTTTACTCCTTTGGAAACCTTCATCTACTTTCTATCCTCTTTCCCTCTGTTTCCCCAGAGGTTTACAATCATCATTCTGCTGCTTCTAAAGCTTCTTTCAGATCCTCTTCTCTCATTTTTGGCTTTTCACAGAAGAGTCCATTCACACTGGGCTTGCTCTTAGTATCAATCATGATCCTTCTGTGTTGACACCTTAATAAACAAGAACTGAGTCTGTTTTAGTAGTTCTCAGTGCCTTATTAAGCAGACACAGAAATGTAGTTATGTTATTATTTCAACAGATTACCACTAGCTCTTCTTGTAGCAAATTTTTAAACCAGGCATGCCACAAAGCGAGCTCCCTGTAGCTACCACAGAACTTCAGCACCAATTTATCCCCCAGAGACCCTATCAATTAAAAAAGAAGGTATAAAAGAAAGCCTTAGAAATCCAGCTAGCCGTTTAATTTTACAGTCATACACACTTTTATTTTTAAATGCTACATATGAAAAAGATAAAAGCAGCGTGAGGGTTTGGTATCTCACTTACTAACATAATATATATTCCAGATACCAAAATCATCTTCCTACCATTCCTTTTCTTTTTCTTCCTCCCTGTAGGAGACTATATCATCATCCCCCAAGCTTCTTTTATACTAAGTTCCACGCCGCAGTCTTGTAAAACCCTCCTAAGTTTTCTTTGAATGTGACTGCTTGTTGGTTATTGGGAGTCAAACAGATGTTCTAAATTTGTGGCATCAGCACAGAGATGCACGTTATTTCAACACAGCACATGTGAACTTATTTCAGTTGTACATTTATCTACATATTTAATTATGTATGTATTTTTACTTTGTAATCCATATTGTTCAACACCGAGCAACTATCTGGATATTAACAGCAATGTTCCTATAGCATGCTCCAATACTTTTAATAAATAGGGACTAACAGAAGGATATAGGATTGCTGGTTAATAAGAAATAGCAGGAAGGTCAAAGATTTGTCATGCCGAAGCCTCCCGTTAGTTTCTCCTTACTTTCTGCTATTTCCTTGGAATGTTTGCACGTGCTTGACAGTAATTATCTCCCCTATGAAAGCCACAGAGCCAGGCTCACTGTCAAATCCCACACCTTACTGCACATTGGTAACATACTTGTCTTTAGAAATGGTGCGTCAACTATGTGCCAACAACAAATAAATAAAGTTACAGAAATCTCTTGTCCGTCAGTTGCAGATCTCTCCTGTCCGTCTCTCCCGCTGTAAGAAGGGTACAGAATTTGTGAACTTCTAAGGCATCTGTTTATAAGCCAGGCTTAGTAAAGAAGGGGGTTTTTCACTGCTTTGTCCGAAACACAGGATCTGACTGGCCTCTTATTTCTGCACGATGTGTGACTCCGATTACATCACTCGGCTGGGTGCGGGAAGGGGCCGAGGCAGCATATGGAAAGAATCAGGAGCACAGACTCCCTCGGCCAAAAACCCACTTCTGGTAGGGAGTGCTCCAGGGGACAGTCAGAGATAAAATGCCAGAAAACACATCTATATCCTCTGTTCTCTGTAAAATAAGATAACACAGCTTACATACAAGGACAAACTTTCCCTAAGATTTTAGGCAGCACCTAGACACCAAATCCTAGGAAAACGTAGCAAGTTATTTAACACCAGCTTTTAAGTTTTACAGGCAAAACCATTAAAGTTAATCTGTTTTTATTGAAATATTAATGCACTGTTTCCTTGCTTTTGCTAGTCTCCAAAACATTGTTTGTTCCCATATGATTTTGGGTGATTGTTATAGTTAGCTATTAGCCATTGCCCCTCTGTTTATTTTAAAATGTAAACCTACTCCAGGATGTAGCAATTACAGATGATCTGTTATTAGCAGCATGCCTATCAACGGCCGTTGTTATGACAAACGGCTCAAGCTCTGTTAGCCTACATGAATAGGAACTCAATTAAGGGTGTACTTTATTATGTGACATAAAATGACTACTGTAATAGATGAGAAAAGACAGAACTGCTTAATTACATGCCCCTTCCATGCATGTATCAATTACCAGCAGACTTTCTCATAACTGTATCCTGAGATATTGAAACATATTTAGACTATTAAGGAATCTCGTTAATGTAAAGATGAAATTTAAAATGTCAGTCTCCTTAATCTCCTGGCATTCTGGGACAAACATCCAGTGACATTTTAAACTATATTTATTTTATCCAACTACTGCACACACTACCAAAATACACTCTCATTTTCTGGTAAGGCTTAAATTTTATTTAATATTGCCACAAAAATTAGAGGAAATTAATCTAACTGGATTTTTTTAAAATTCTAGAGCTATTTTAGAGTCAGCAGAAGTCAAAAGAAATCCAGATTATACTGTTGAAAGAACCAAGCTGCCAGCAAGGAATCTATATGACCAGCAGACTTAACTGTCCAACACACGTTGATGAAACTGTCAGTGATAAAAACACATTTTTCAGGCAATTTACATGGCAATTTGGGCACCTGCATTACAGAGGAAGTCTAGGGAGAGAAAAGTTCCTCTGATTTACTCATCATCTTACTGATCTCTCTCTGGAAAAGCCTTCTTTACTGATGACAGAAGGAGTTTTGGCAGGTAAGTCTCCTAACATTCAAGGCTCCATACTTGGGCAACATCAAACCCACTCCTTTCCACTCTCCTGATCAAAACACGTGTGCCTTCAATTTATTTAATAAGGATAACACTTGTAATATATCACTGAGAATCATATTTTCCGCAAAGTCCAGGGAAAACTAAATGCCTAAATAGACCAGACAGCCTCTTTTTTAAATTCCATTACTGTGACATTGCCAGAATAGTTCATGTACAGTCTTGCATAGTGCTTTAGACGCCGTAACATCTAAGTGGCTGCTAGCAGTGCTAGGACACAACTCTCCTATTTACCATGTTTATTCTCCTGGTCTTATCCTAAATGGAGAAATGTGCACAGTAACATGTTTTATGTTACTTTTTAGTTGAGTTTCTTTGGAAAAACAGACTTACATCATCTGTCTGGCCCCTCCTTCAGCTGGTGACCTATTTGAGCGAAGCCAGACAGAGCAGTACATGTCTCAGAGATGTGACATTCCTACAGGTTCCTTAAAGCTACTGTTGGACAAGGGAGAGGGATTTGTATTACTGCGGATCATTATCACTGATGGAGTTCCAGTGTGAACTTCACATTGACAGCATTCAGCCATAAGTTCTTAGGGGAAAAACAAAAAAGGAAACCAGATCCATGTTTCTGTCACAGCATTTGAAAAGCTGGCCAGTTGGAGGCTATCTAAAAGTGCTGCTTGTCCGAGCCCTAATCATCTATGTTTCTGATTTTTATCTTCTGTACTTCTCCTACTAAGCACATTGCATGTGCTTATTTTGCAAAGCAGAGAACCTTGATTAAACCTTGATGGGTTGCTGAATGACATGTCTACATCAGAAGAAAAAGATGGAAAAAGCATGGCTTCTCTTTCACTGAAGTAACACAAGGTACTTCCTTGAGAGAAACAGTTGTTTGGGGGAGGTAAATATCATCAAAGCTAAGTGGAAATAAGGTATCAGCTCAGTTCTGATTGATATCTGGTCAGTTGGGACAAAGGGGAACATTATGGCAAGGGACAGAAAAACTACAATTAATCCAAAGCAGGAATCACAGCACACAAGGAACTGAAATGAGGTTCCACTACTCAAAATATTCCTTGCTCCTCTTTCTTATTGCATTAAAACAGATGGCCATGTAAATATGCTTTTACACTGCCCCCAACAAGATAAGAAAGTGCAAACAATGATACTTGGGAGGACGGTGTTGAGTTTGGGGCTGTCTGTAGGTCCTGTTGGAGATGGTTACACATCCCTGCATCCACCTCTGCACAGCTCTATCGCTCTGCCAGTGTGCCAGGAGAAACACAGACTCCCTCTGGAGGCAAGTAAGACTGCAGCTCCGTATTACTACGCTTCAGCAGAAGATTTTGGAAATTACCACCATTCTGTTGTGACAATACTTTTCTTCCCAATTCCCACCTGCCCCCTCTTCTGTGGCATACAAGCAATGTAAACCCAGCTCATCTCTTCTCTCTCTCACCACTTCTTTTGTTCTAGTTCCTGTATATCTGTGGCATTCACCACTTTAATGCTTGGTATAGGGGACCTCCAACACTGTAATGCCTTTTAAATCATGCCCATCAGGAGGACATGGAATCCAAGTTATGCTAGCTCAAATCCAGCAAAATTCCAATGATGGTCCATGGATGGATGCTGTTGATAGGACGCTACTAGTTGGTCTTAACGCAAAGAAGGTAAGGAATAGTAGTTTGAGCAATAAATACTGCTCAAAGGCTTCGTCCTGTCCTGACTTCTTCTGAGCTGCTGCAAAGCTGTGGGACAGCAGCTGCGACAGGGGGGAGCAGTACCCCCTTTTTTTTTTTCCTCTTCTTACTTTACAGCAATTAGGATGGTACACAAAGCATTAATTTGCAACTGGGTAAGTCCAGGTAAGGTGAAAATCTGTGTGTCACTGCTGGTCCAGATGAGGGTAACTGCATTCAGCAAGTTAGTCACTGTTAAAGTGAATGTTAGAACAAATGAAATAATTTAAGCAATTCACTCATCCACCCATTCCTCCAACTGCAAACAATTTTAAGAACAACTTTTTAAAAAAAAAAAAGACAAAAATCTACCAACTAGGCTGAGCTGCCATCCTCTCCATGTAATCCTTGGCCATGTTGACAGCCTTGATGTTTTCAGGGTAGAGCACACAGAACATCGCGAGGGCCCCGAGGTTGTTGCCATAAATTTCATTCCACCGAGCGCTGAACTCCTTGGGGTCCCAGGGCGGAAGGTACTCCAGGGGATTCGACAGCATCGTTTGCACCGCCTCAATCAGACGAGCCGCGACGTGCTGGTGCGTGGTGGCAGCCTGGAGACGCAGGGCCTCCAGGTCCCCTTTGGAGAAGTAGAGCATGGGGTAGCTGTCGTAGTTGGCATTGACAAAAGGAAGCATGGCGTCCTCCCTGGCGCCGCAGGAAAAGGCGAAGCAGACGGCGTGTATGAAAAACACACTTGGGGCTCCCCGTGTGTGAGTCCTCATTGTGGCATCAGATCTCCAAGTCTCAGTGGCAGCCAAACCATCTTTGAAATATCCTGCGGCAGATGGATGTCAAAGAGAGAGTTAGAAAACGAATCCACGAGACACTATAATTCAGGATGCTCTCTAGAAAATATGATTCCATCTAGACCTATAAAACCCCAACTATTGCCCAAGTCGCTTCCAAATAATTTCTGCGTGAATACTCCAGACAAAACACCTACTGAGCAACTGACCCTAAAGAAAAACCTGCACACTTTGAAGAAAGCTCCTCCCTCACACATCTTTCCCCTCCAGCGGCTGATCGGAGGCAAAGGATCACACTGACACCTCTTTTACCCGAGGTTTCAGATAATCAAAGGGTGCCTCAAGCAGCAGCGCTGACTGTGCTGGGGAGGGGAGAGGGAGGAGGGAGCCAGGGAGGCTGTGCTGGCGGCAGCCAAGCCTGCGTGCTGCCTTGGCTGATGTTAGCAGCTGGAGAGGGAAGGATGAGGGAGGAATGCGGGAGGTTTGCGCTGGGGTCATTTTATACAGCGCTTGAGGCCTCCGGTTCTGACACGTCCTCGTTTTCAAAAAAAAAAAAAAAAGAGAAAGAGAGGAGAGAGAAAGAGAGAGCAAATACCTTGCCTCTAGGGCATTTACATTTTTTTGCAGCATTATTATTATTATTATTTTTCTAAGGGCCTCTCCATTTTCCAAGTGAAGATTTACTGCCAGCTACCAAGAAGGCCAAACATTAAAGTGCACATTTTCCTACATACAAAACTTCTCAAAACGCCTTCAAATGGCGAATCTATGCAGAGGTTAAACACAAGTATTTAAAATAGTAAGTCGCTTTGTAAAAATTATCAGCTATCTAGCCTTAAGTCTCAGCTAAAACGTGGCCCGGATTCCCCTGAGGAAAGCCAGCAAATTCCTAGAATTCTTCCAAGGGGAAAGGTTACAGAAAGCAGACCCAAGAGAGACAGTTTTATGTAAATAATGAACAGTAGTTTTTGATTATTAAAAGGAGAAATCGACAGAAGGAAAAAACACCCTAAAAACAAATATGAAATGTTTTTTTCCATGGAAAACCTGTTTCATAGGATTCAGTCATAAAACTCATAAGAAGCTGAAGTACAAAGCAACCTTTTATTTCTCCCCAGAGCTTCCTACCTAGAGATGCCAAAATTTTCTAACAGAAACCTAGGCTGCTAAAAGCTTATTTAGAAACCCATGTCCTGATTCAGTAATGTCATTAATATGTGCATAGGCAATAAGACAACCCTCATAGACTGGTCCCTCAACAACTACCAGGTACACAGATCCTTGAGGTGCTTGTGTTCAGTTCCCAAAATTAATTTGGGAGCAAGCAACTTTGGCTAAGACGAACATCTTTTCTTGTGAATTCCTGCCTAGGGTAAAAATAATATTGCACCCTATAACTGCCTACATTTATATATCACAGTGCATAGCATAATTACTTTAACAGAGCCGAATGGAAGATGACATTTCATAGTATTTTAATGCATTTTCCAGGTAAGTTTTGCCCTTTTTTGGATGTAAACCAATCATTACAGGACACATTAAGGAGATCACAGTGTGGTTTATTTGATAATAACTTTTACTGTATCTACGTATTCTCTCACCACATACACAGAAACATACACCATTGTTTATCCAAACATACTCAAGTCTACTTATACTCATCTATAAATAAGGAAACCATACAACAGTATATTTTGAAACGAAGGAGGTAAAAACCAGTCTAACTAGAACATCATGTTTGAAACACGATGTCATGATATCATATTTAAAACACGATGTAATTTTTTTAGCTGTTGAGAAGAACTACTTCTTTATAATTAAAAAAAAACGAACCCAAAAATCACACAATTTTTCAAAAGTCTTTATGATGCTTTAGAACTGGGACAGAGGAAAGAACCTAAAAAAAAACCCTCAAAGAAACGCCCAAAAATGCCTGTAACTTTTTCTGTGATCATCATACATTAAAAGAAGTTTCCTGGCTTACACAATCAGAAAAAAATCCCAGCTAGCAGTAAGGGCTTCATGCATTCTTTTCCTTGCTTTGATTTCTAAGTATTTCTGCACATGAATAAGAATAAAGTACATACATAAATTTAGGGGTGGTTTTAAGAGTTCCCTAAATGAGGGTCTTTCTGACCAGAGATTAGGGAATATACAGTCAGGCTGCCCAGAACTCCCTCTTTGTAAATCTTAACACACATTTCCCAGAATTTCACCATCATCAAACACCTCCAGTGTTGTCTAAAATTTATAGTCCGTATTTTAAGAATTCAATAACACCCTTATTTCTCCCTTTACACACATGTGCATTTAATAGTGAAAGTAAATCCTTTTTACACTATGTACATGAGAAGAAACCACCATACCACATTGTTTAGACAAACAACAGCATAACTGGAAAATAGATCTATAATACAGTCATAGGCAGCTCATCCAGAGTCAAAATCTGGAAGAAAGTCAATAGGGAGTGACAAAAGCAGGACTACAAAGTCATTCTTATTTATTCTTGGTTAAATCACAGTGATATATTCCTGTCGTATGAAGACAATAGCCCATGGCAGCCACTACTCAGTAAGGGTCAGTGAGCCCTGTCATAACTTCACAGGGCTCAGCTTGGTGTGACTGGTGGATGGGAGGAGGCAGCAAGTGAGGAGTCCACCTTCCTTTCCATGCAAAGCTCTGTGGAGGCACCAGCCACAATCACTTGGGGAGAATGACCCATGCGAGAGCCCAGGATGGTGTGGCTACGGCTCAAACTCTGCCACAGAGAGCGAGGAGGCGGACAGATGTTCCACATTTTCCATCTGTGATGTCCTTAATAGCAGGACCAGCAAGGTAATAACGAAAACAATCACAAATCTCCAAACAGAATAAACATGTGGATTTGCAATAAAAACTAACCCAGATAGTGAGGAAATACAAACTGGATGGTTCTGGGAACAGCCATGACAAACCACTCCCCAAGGGGATCTCAAACAGCAGAACTGCCTTCAACCACTCACACCATCAAACACTTTGCTGACCAGGACCACACCTCACCACACGTTTCACTGATGTGTCCAGGTAAGTCCAGAGGGCTAATGGGCACGATCATCATTCTTCAGTTCAGTAACTGTTTAGAAACTCAACTGATTAATAAGGTGTATATAAAACCACTTACAAAAGAACTAAAGCACCTTTAGCAGAAGAATGTGACTGAAGGTAGTAACATTCAGGGGCTATTTAAAATTTATTACAATGGTATAAACGTACCTGGGGAGGGGGGGAGAAGCCAAAACCACTGATGCAGAATCCATCTTAAGCTGTGTTGCTCTCTAGATTTTGACATTTCCTTAGTTAACTTACTCACATACTAAAAGCTAAAGAAACACACAGTACAGGTCAAAGCCGCACGTACAAACCTTGATTACCTGCATAGCTTAGGTGAAGCCAGACACACATAAATATCTGTCTGCATAAGCTCCAACTTAGCAGTTGTGAGTTTGCCTGCTACAAGTTTGTTTGATACGCAGCGCTCAAAAGAATAGGAGCTTGGTCTTTCTGATCGCTTAAATCACACTCACAATACTATTTTTTTTAAAGTTAGAAGAATTTCTTGCTCTCATATTACACTATATCATTACCAGGCACATCTTCCAAGAAAAACTGTACCAAGCCAATCAACCTTTTCTGAAAATGAGGGGGATTTTATTCAGTTTAGAAGCCATAACCTGATAAAGCATTAAAAATTAAAAGGAAAGTAAAGGATTCCCTGAACTGGGCATGAGTATATCTAAGTTCACAAAATAAACTTGGTTTAATACCATATTTAAAGGAAAAGAGAGACTCTGTTTAATCCTGGCACTTGGGCGCAGAAAGGCTGCTCCAGGGGCAAGAGCAGAGGAGTGAGAGAAGGTCAGCGGAAGGGTTGAGGAGAGGACAGCAGCAGGAGGACCATCAGCTGGCACAACTGCCCTTGAAGCACTCTGACCTTCTTGTGGATCATTACAAGAGTAAAACCACAGAGAATTGTGGCTTTCTGCAGTATCAGTTCTGAAGAGCCACTATGCTTTGTGGATACTTTCTGCCGAGACATTTGCATCACTTCTTAAAAAAGCAGAAATTGCAGATGTCTCTGCTGGCATCATCTCCAACACTGCCTGTGACACAGGGACCTCATCAACCTTTGCAGCCAGGGACAGAAAAAGTGGGATTTCTGGTGACTAGAACTTCCACAAACTGGAGGCATCATAACAGGTTACCCATGGTTTACTCAGGTTTCTGAATGAAAGATCCTCCCAAGGCTGGAACACAGAGTCAGACCTGTCCACTCAGTCACACCAGGAGTGACTGTCACAGCTCAAAGTTCTCACCTGTGCCTGCTGTTGTCCTGGGCCCTCCACCACCTCACTGCATGACCCACCAAGGTCCTGGGCCCTATTCCACCTCACTGTGTACCCGAGGGAAGGCTAATGCTCAAAGAGGAACAGGAGTCTGCAGCCAGAAGGTGGATGGAGATCCACCTTCAATGAGAGCTGGACTTCCCACTGCCACGCTATCATTTTCTTCTAAATTGCTCAGGAGATGCCACAGGCAAACTCCTGGAATCTCTGCTGCAGATATGCTGGCTTTCCTCTGAACCCCCCTGATAGTGCCTACCTGTCTCCAGAGAGCTAGGTCCTATGCTTGTAAGAAAAAAATAATATAAAAATTAACTAGTTTAAACTCAAAAATACTATTTAAAGACATCTCCACAGATTTTACAACCTTTTGTCTTCTTCTGGGCAGGTCCTATTTCCCACAAAGGCTACAGTTCTCATTATTGCTACCTGAATTACCTCCACATGTGTTTAGTAAGAATTGTGTTCAAATATTTAATGGAAAATCTGTTCCACCATACTGACAAAAAGCAAATCTTCAGGTTCAGCCTGCAAACTTTTACCTTAGACAGTGGTCCCTGAATCAGCAAGGACTTAACTTGTATAAATTGTTTGCATCACTTCTTGATAAATTATTCAAAGTGAAAGCAAGCTGCTTCTACATCATTTTTTGTAATGCTTTGTCAGTTCAGAATTTCATGTTGAAAAACAGTGTTACTCTACTCGTCACAACTTAAATTACATGATAAGATCACCTTGTTAAGCTAAAGTACTAGCTAAACTGCTAAAGTACTAGCACTAAAAATAACATTAGCTATCTTAGCACCCAGTGCTAAACCAAGTAGGAGAGTCATAGATATTTTAACAAGAAATGGTCAGACACCAGCAACAGCTGTGGCCATACCAATGCCATGGAACTAACAGGTGATGTTGCAGTAAGATGCACGTGGTACCTTGTTCCACTTTATATAGATAGGTATGCATCTTTTCAGGATGATGCTCACAGCTGCCAAAATGTGTTTGCCACAAGAAGCACTGGGGCAGGTTAGTACTTTGTCCAAATAACTCAAATCACTAGCAAATCTTTTCTAATAAAAAACTTAAGCCAAACAAACTTTGTACTCTAACAATCACAATAAATCTACAGGCCAATGTCCTGAGCTGTACAGCTCCCACACCAGCAAGCAGTACCGCCGAGTCCCTCTCAAAGCTGCAGGGCTGGACGCCCGTGCAGGACACTCCACGTCCCAAGATAAGAGCAGTCAGGAGTCCTTCCTCCACTGCCCGTTTGGTCAGTCAGATAAAACACCATTGACCATCTCTCCAATAAAAATGCTGGAAAGGTGTTAGAATCGCTGCTTACAACTTGAAAAGCGCCTATTATGACCTTAGCCACCAGGGGACATTATTTCTTCCTCTGATTTTTTGACTATGAGAAATATGCTACATCACAATTATATAATATTAAAGGTATTTAACAGCTTAAATACTGACATCCCAAATATAATTCAGAATTAAATGTACAATAAAATAAACTATAGCTCGGGTACCAGGTGTTAGTATTGCACTTGTGCTTAAGCAATCTGAAATACCTTAAAAGAAGCTTTGGATCAACTTGCATGTCTGAACAACAGCCGTGCTATGAAAATTGTAAAGACAACCAGAAACAACCAGTTCTTATAGGAATTATCAGTATATGACATCATGTCAACACTCAAGATTTAAACTTCTGCCTGTCCTTTGATCTATGCACAAATTCAATTGATCTATTTAGAGCAGTACACAGCCATCTGAGAGCATCAGTCTGGGAGAAGGAAGGGTTGCACTCACTCTTCACCATGCTACAAATAGGAAAATGCTTTGCAGTTGCTGTCTTAAGTTTACAGTAGGATGTGTAAGGTATCTGCAATGGAAGTTTCATCAGTTTATTCCTTTCACTTAAAAGCTCATTTGCCTATTTTACCACTATATATAAATTTACAGGGTATACACACACTGAATGCATCACCTTCTCTCTGCCTCAAGCAAAACCAAGATTTAAATTGTCTGCATGCCCAAACCATAACCTGGGAATCTGGAATTCTCCTCTATTTTATAATTTATCCTACCGTATAAGTGCATTCTCAATAATTTTTTTTGGTTGCACTGACATTACTATTCCTAACCCTTATGGGGATCTTTTGTTCCATACTTCACTGTATAGAACGAGTGAGAAAGTCACTTTGATATCCAGAATCCCGAAAGTGATGATTCCCGACCAGTACCGACATGCCTGTTAAGGCATCCACATTCAGTGAATGAAAGCTCAGGCACTTCTACCATCAAAGGCGTAAAACTATAAAGTACCACAGAAAGATTTGCTTTTGTTTTTTTTGTCTTACCCTGAGCTGAAGTAGTTTTTAAAGGGAATTTCGGTAATGAAAAACATAGTTATTTTTTGCAGAAACATTTTCACAGAAACTAGCAGTAATGGAGGACAGTTAGAGAATTTTCATACAGGCCCAAAGGATGTATTAACTATGTTTGTCTGCCCCATTACTGTCCCAGAGGTCAATCCTGTGAACGACTCATCCATCCATTATATTGCGACAGCATGCAGGGCACTTCTGGTGCCTGGGACTATGATCCTCACGGAAACTGTCACAGTGTCACTGCAGAAATACAGAGCAAGAGCAATCTGGGTGGTGACATGGTATTAGTTCAGCAGCTGCTAAGAAGTAACTCATCCTCTTGGCCCATGGGGGGGGCTGGAAGGCTGTGAACCCTTCAGTGCAGGGTATCAGAAACCACCCTTGGAGCTTCCTCTGACTGCAAGCGACAACCCAAAAACATGACCCCACCTCAGGAGGGGAAGTGAGCAAAGGAAGAGATTATCTGAGATAAAAGAGAGCATGGCCCCTGGGTGGACAGAGCTGTATGACCGCATTGCAGAGGAAGAGCTGGGAAACCTTCAGAGGGTGGCTGCAGTGCACAGGAGGCACAAATAAAAGATAAGGTGGGATCAAAAAATTCAATCATACATGGAAAAAGGGAAAGCAAATTTTACTGCTGTCAAAACAGAATTCCTCCTGGTGCTTAATCCATCCCACTCAGGCTGCTGCGTGCCATGGCGCTTCCCTCACTTTTTAGGAGGCTGATTACAGCATCAGAAACTTCTGATACTGCAAGTAGTATATCCGCTTCTGACTTTAATTGCTATCCTCTTTTCCAACTCATAGTCTTGAACTTTATTCTTCCAAATACTTGCCAATGTTATAAGTCCCCCAGCCTGTTGTTCACCTCTACTACGTGTAGTTAACAGTTTTCATCTTTTCTCCTTGTTGTTTTAATTGTCATTCATCCAATTGCTTCAAAGATGTTGGAAATGAATGAAATATTCCAGCTGGAGTTTTACAAAACTAGTTCTCACTCCCTGTATATCTGTATCTATCTACACACTTGAGAAGCTGAAGATCTCAAATAGATTTTTTTTTTTAGAAAGCATTTCCACAGGACATCATATTAATAGACAGGAATTCTAAAACACATCACATCCTTCGGTTGCTATGGGATCAAAAATTATTTTAACTATGCTTCCCTATCCTGTTTATGACTCAGCCTTGCACACAAAACTATAGTATCATTTTATTTGTTATTTATGTTGAAGTATCGTGACATCATGTAGGAGCACCAGCAAAGTCCATTTATGAACTTTAAAAGACTTCAGCCTCAGAAATTTAAATGAACACTTGCTTTTATATTACCTACATCAGCAAGTTTGCTGATGATACCAAATTAGGAGGGCTGGCTGACACTCCAGAGAGCGTCAACCTCTGCACAACCTGAACAGGCTGGAGAGCTGGTCAGAGAAGGACCTAATGAAGTTCAACAAGGAAAAATGTAGGGTCCTGCACCTGGGGAGGAAGAACCCCAGGCACCAATACAGGTTACGGATGGATCTTCTGGGAAGCACTACTGAGGAGAGGGATCTGGGAGTCCTGGTAGATAGCACACTTTCCATGCGCCAG
>JAOQGH010000023.1:68225053-68254268 GCA_025769975.1 Gallinago jamesoni
TGAGTGATGTGCTCTAGGCGTTCCTGCTTTAGCAGGGAAGTTGGACTAGATGATCTCTAGAGGTCCCTTCCAACTCTGACAATTCTGTGATTCTGTGATCTATATCACCTTAAGATGCATGTAGGCAGACCTCAAATGTGTATTCACATAGAAGAACTCCTCTTCCTTTTGCTACGGGATAAATGCCTCTGTGTTTGCAGAACTAAATTGCACCACTCTACCCAGTGGTCACATCTCACTGCAGATCAGTATTATTGGTACAGTTCTGTCATTACCTCTGCTGCTTTCATCTGTTATGTCATTATCTATGGTTTATATACATATATGTAGCATATAGTCAGTCTGCCTATCTACCCATCCACAGATAAAATGCATGAGTACCCAGAGGCAGCTGATCTTTTTCAAGGTACAAACTTGGAGAAACAATAAAAGGTATTGTCATGTAGTTCCTTCGGGGTTATCACTACTGGCTGCCCAGAACAGGCTTGATAAAAAGTAACAATTACATTTTCATGGACAGAAGCCTCAAAAACAGTTAGATACAGGAGTTAGAAGGCTACATTATTCCTGCAAAATTTAGCTACAAATCGGCATGACCAATTTGTGTGAGTAGGCATCAAAACAACCATTAAATTAAAGGTTAACTATGGAATTTAGAATTGTATAATCTCATTCTGACCTTGAGTTGTGCAGGCACAGCTCTCGCAGCAGAACTGAAACCTGACACATTGTTTTGGCAAAAAATGCAATGCACCAGGGTTACAAAGCTTTAAAATGACATGACATCCACAGAAATGCTTTCAAACAACTTCTGAAAATAATAGGCAGCCATTTGATTAGAAGACTTAAGAGGGCAGACCAGGTTTATGTCAAACATCAGCATTTTTACTCTTTCTGATAAAACCCAACAAAAACAAAACAAGAACATACACCAGGTCACCTGTGGTGAAAAAAACTTTTATGTTAAAGTGTTGTTTGCCTGGTACTGAGATAGATAGAGTACCTGCCTGAGTCAAGTGACCGAGGTCCCTACAGCCCTGCTCTACGCAATGCTATTGCTGATTTCTGCTGTACGCTCTGTGCGAGGGGAAAAACAGAGAGAAAGACCAAACAAAGGTAATTTCAGGCTGCGGACATAATGGCCTCATTGTGCCTGGGCTTTCACACCTGACCGTGTGCCCAGACCGGATGAAAGCACGATATCAGCACCTGATGTGAGAAACTACTTCCAGCACTCTGTCCTTCACCCAGTTCCCCAAATGACCAGACCCCCCCCCCCCCAGTCAGCTCTGCCTTACCAACACATCGCTTCTGCCAAACTGCTACTGACAAAGCATTCTTGAGAAAGGTCCCAGGTGACATCAGTTAAGTTTCCTTTTTCCTAGCAAGCGTTAATCCCCTTCTCTGTCCCGTTCCCGTCCCGAGCAGATAAGAGAGTCTGGCCGAAGCACAGCACACAAGGGATTGGGGTTTTGCTAATGGCGCTCTGTCACACCTCTCCATCTCCCCACTGGGCTCAGCTGAGCTGACAGACATCAGCACAAAGCTTACCCGTGCTTTGTAAGTACAAGAAAAGAAGCTCAAAGGAAGGGCTTTCTGCCAAATATGGAGTCTATTTATAATAAATACGTGGCTACAGTCTTAAACCACGGTGCCAGTTTGTGTTCAACAGCTTTAGGGGACTACACTACTGTAACTAAACTATTTTGTATTCCTCAGCTGAATGGAGACAGCAAAGAAGGTGTAAACAGCCAGGACAGACTTGCTGCTGAGATATCATATTTACCAATTAAATACAACTTGCTAAGCAAAAGCCATATTTTCTTTCACTCTCCAGACACTCAGATTACCAAATCTAAACCAGGATACGATAGTTACAGAAATTTGTTTCTTTCTTTATGTTTCTAATCCCTTCGGGGGGTGGGGGGGGTGGAAGGCAGGGAAAAAGGGTTTTATTTCTTGCAAAATGTCCAGGAACAATAGCAGTAGTAACTACTTTTCTTCCTGCTCATTGCTAGAGTATGTTGTGGGTGCCAGATGTGCAAGTTGCCACACACAAGCCTAGGAACGTGACTCAGTTTTGGCTGAATGAAATCACTTCTGAGAGAAGGGACACTTCAGTTTTACAGACTGTCAGCTTCATTTAACCCCAGTTCTCAGACTGCCAGCTACCCATGTATGTGACCATTTCTCCACCAGCAAATAAGCTCACTGCCTTCATCCTCAACCCAACAGCTGGCTGGTGATGGGAATGACTTTCTACCACCACTGATCTAAGTATTATTTGAATCCGGTTTTGAAAAAGCATTATGTGCTTGCTCTTACTGTACTTGAGGAAAAGAAATGGTACTCGCAGACCTCATGTGCATGGCATTTGAGGCGAGCCTTTAGAAACTACCAAAACTGAGATGTCACTCTAAAACTACCTTTCAGTTGCTCCTGTTTACTTTTAACTGTATGCAACCTATGAAATCACATCTAACATTCAGCCAGGTAAGTAAACACATTTTCCTCTCCATTGTGGTGCAGACATTTACTAAATATCTAGTCACAACAAATAATATAAACTGCAACAAAAACTGACCTCTGTTGGGCAACCGAAATCTATCGACTATTACCATAGGCAATCAGTTTGTTCAGTTCATGTATTTCTCCCTTCGCAATCCATATGCTTCATGACCAAATAATAGGTATTAGAAGACTCTGGATATGAACATATAGTGGAAAACCAGCACACCAAGTGTCTTCTGAGGTCAGTCTGCACAGTAGAAGATACAGATATGTTTTTAAACTGTTCTTATCTCTTCCTCTTGTACGAAATAACAGCACCCACTTTTTTTCATGGCAATTCAAACTTATGCAAAGTATCACAGTGCTTCAAGCAAAACAACAAAACCAAACTCATACTCTGAATAACAAGAAACAAAAATGAAACTTTGTTAAAGTACCAGTAGTTCTGTCCCAATAAAATATGCTGTGATTAGTACATTTTTGTTTCACATCCCAGTGAAGTTTACAGACACCCAAGAAAATCCCTTTGCTAAGGGAACTGCTACTTTGTTGACTTACATTAAAAACTTAGCTAATTTATATGTGTTTCTTCAATCATCTAAGCTATGACACACAATAAAAGAACTCATAGTTAAAATAATATTTTGCACTTCTGTAAAAAAATGCACCCAAGGATCTCCAAGTACTTAGGAAGCTAATTAATTAAACTTCTCAACGCCCCTGTGAAGCAAACAAGCACATTCATCTGCTTTATGAGGAAGGAACCGGAGTCATGGAGAGGTGGAGTGACTGATCCGAGGCTACCCAGCAAGAGTCTTTCAGAGTAATAAACAGCATCTGAATTATTGATTCCCACTGCTGCCCTTCAGCTGAATTGTTCCTTTTTTTGAAATACTGCAATGAGTTTTAATAATTGTTGGCATGATAAACATATGCAGAAATACTTAGCCGAGATTGTCTTTGTTTAGACTATATTAAAACTTTAGTGTTATTTAAATTGCAATTGATCTTCTAAGGGTGACCAAAAATCTCCAGCTAATTGAGCGTTATTTCTGGTATTTCATTCACCATTGTATCTATTTCTTACATTGCCATTGCTTATGTCCAAAAAAGAAGCCACTCCAGCTTGAAAATATCACAGCTTTATAATGTTTCAAGATGGAATGACAAGAAAGCAGAGAGAATGGCTACTTTCATTCATACCAAAGTGAATTTTAAGAGCTGGCATGAGCTGCACCAAGTGATGATGCCTGGCTTTCACGCAATACTAGCTAAAGGAACCGCGACTTGCTGTCCTGGGGCTGAGAAGATTGGGCTTCGTGAGTTAACAACCGTGGTCCCAGGCCACTGACTTTCCCAACAACAACAAAAAAAACCCACCCCAAACAACCCAGAAAAGCGGCAGGAAGTTGCACGGGGCAGATGGCTCCTTTCCTGTCTCTCAGCCTCCCTCGGTGCAAGACCAAGGATGCTACCGCTTACCTTTCACACGCGCATGTTTGCGGGGCTCAACTCATTAGCCGCGGGCTCAGCTCATTAGCCGGAGGCTCGGAGGCTCTTGCGGTGCTGCAGGAGAGCAGAAAGCCGTCACGCACGGCGCCCGGAGGTCCAGCATTAAACCGAAAAAGCCACGTCTCCCCGCACGCACCTCCCCGGGACAGGCGGGGCTCGCCCTGCTGACTGTCCCGCACCTCGGGGAGGGTGCGGATGTCCCGGCGGCGGGGCCCTGGCAGCATCCCCCGCCGCATCGCCCTCCGCTCCGACGGGGACGGGAGGGAAAAGCCCCTGCCCGGTGGCTGCTCACCGCTGGACGCCCCCCGCACCGGGCCGACCCGGACCCCGCTGCCCGGACCCCGCCGGTGCCCGCTTAACTTGTGAATCGGGATCTCAGGAGGCGAGGGAGCGCGCTGGGTCCGACTCCCCTCCTTCCCCTTCCCCTCCCCTCCCCAAACCCGCCGGTAACCGGCGGCCCCAGCCCCTCGCCGGCGGAGAAGCGCTCCCGCGTCCCGCCCCGCCGCCAGCCGCCCCGGGGGCCGCCGTGGTGCAAGAGGGGCGGAGAGGGTAGGGATTGCCCGTTGGAGCGGAGGGGACGGGACGGAGGGGTCGGAGGGGAGCGGAGCGCTGCCCCGCACTGCACCGCACCGCACGGGCACTCACCGCCGGCGGCCCCTGCCTGGCGCGGCCCCGCCGCTCGGCAGCCGGAAAGTTTCTCCTCCGCAGCCCCGGAGGGACGGAGCGGGGCGGGAGGGAGGGAGGGGGAGGAGGAGGCTGGAGCGGGGAGGGGGGGGCTTTTTCAACTCAGGAAGAAAGTGACTCCCCGCTCCCGCTCCACCTCCCGCTTCCCCGCCCTCCTTCCTTACCTCTCCCCGGTCCTCCTCCTCCTCCTCCTCCTCCTCCTCCTTCTCCTCTCCCGGCCCCGCCGCCCCTCACACCATGGCGGCGGCGGGCAGCGCTCCCCTCTCGGCCGGGAGCGGGGCCGGGGGAAGGCCGGGCGGGACGGGCTGCGCAGCCGCCCGGGACCCTCCTTTCGTTCGCTTATTTATTTGTTTATTGATGGCGTGCAAACGGATTCCCCACCCGTTCCTCCCCCGGCTCGTAGTTCGCGGAAATACCCCAATTCTCGTTTTTTAGGACTCCTTTCTCTGCGGTGAACGCGTTGACCTCAACCCCGGAGTGTCGTTAATCTGATTTTCTGCACCTGGAGCGGGTGGGGTGCGTGTGTCGGGGTGCGTGTGTGTGTGTCCTGTGGAGGTTAAAGCATCCGGAATGACCCATTCGTATACAATCTCCATGTCTAGGGCTCTCACCGTACTGTAAGAGAGCCATAGGACCTCCTGTCCAAAAGTTCTCTCAAGCCAGTAGAGAGACAATCAGCCAAATTGTCAATCTGCTCTTTGAAGTACGGTGTGACTACTTATATGAAGGTTTCCCCTGTAAAACAAAAACATGAAATGCCATCACCATTCGAAGCCAATCACTCTGATGATTTTTTGCGTCCACTCAATTGAAGATACTTAGGAAAGTAATATAAAGGAGGATAAAATCAATGATCCTTTGGAGCACTTCTTCCTTTCTCAATCACTATAACCACGAAAAAGGATGAAGTGAAGAGTTTTAAATGTTTTTTGGGTCCTGAAAGTTGAGCATGTTTTATCATCTTCAGATACTCTACCGGAATGAAAATAAAAATATTTATATGTGATGGATCAGGATGGTGTCCAACTACCTGAAGTTTACATTTCACATGGCTTATTCTTCATTTTAATAAATGTTTGCTGATGTTACTGAATCCATCAGTGGGCTCTAAGTGCTCAGTTCCCTGTCTTTAAAATGTAAAAGCTGTGTTTTCTGAGGATGGTTTTAAACAGACTCATTGTGGTTTAGTGTGATTTCCTGCTGTTCTACCAAGATTAATAAAAGTGTGCAAACTAGGCTTAACTATAAACTATGCATTCCTCTTCGCTCCTTCGCTCCCGTTGTATTCCCGCCCACACCCACTGACAGTCTTAGCGTAATGCACAAGCGTAAGTTCACAAGCAGTTGCTGCAACTCCCAGAGCAATGCCAGAGCCTGGAATGAAGCCGTGCTTTTTTACCAGTAATGACATGCCTAGAAGCACTAAGTGCTCCGGTTTCAGTCATGCAAACACTAGATTAATCATAAGATATGTTTCTAAACACCTATTTGGATGGTATCCTACATTGCATTGATAGTAGAGGTGTAAAATACTAATGTTGTGACACGAATGAGCACGAGAAGAGCTACAGCCTTCCTGGTCAGACCAGATGTGCTAAAATTCTCCACGTATTTCTAAAATCATCAGGATGCCTGAAGTGATGGGGAGGGAGATGTCTAAGTTCTAGTTACATATTTACATCATGAGGTATTTAAATATATTAAGCATCTGACTTTAAGTAAAATGGACTTGAACCTCACAATTCTGAACAGCATAATGCCCGATACTAATCCTGCCCTTAGCCTCTGGCTGTACCTCTCTGTGTTTCAGAGGAGCTGCACAGCGTGAGGACTGGGTGCCTGGGCAGAGCTCCCTGTGGCTCCCCGGCAGCCTGCGCTCTCCTTTCCTGTCACACGGAGGATGAGCTGGGCTGCGCCTGGGTCATGTCTCTGCTCTGCACTTTGGCCGTGGTGGAGAGACATGCACAGAGCGGAGAGCCACAAATCCTCTCCGCCTTACGTCCTTTTGTGTGGAAGGGGGCTCATTTTACTTCCCAGCATGCTTGTCAGGCTAATTAAATAAGCTGAAGCGTACAGGACCATTCAGAGATATCTAAGAGAGGCGAGATCTGTCCTTTCTAGATTAATTTCAGCGTTGCCACAACTAATTTAGAAACAAGCATGACCCCGGGTTTAGCAAGCATCATGTATATGGAAAAATTGAAAAAATTAGCCTAACAGATGAGAAGATTGGATGTGATAACAGCCTTCAGCTATGTAAAAGCTGTTGAAAAGATAATAATCTCTTATCCACATCCTCTGAGAACAACATGTAAGTTGCAGTAAGAGAAATTTAGGCTCAATAGAAAAAAAAAAGTATCTGTAAAGTATGCATAAGGGTAAATAAAGCAGAAGTGAACAGAGAAGTGAACAGTAACTTTGCCCCTGGAGGCCTCTTAAGTACAAGTTGGACATATACTTGACAAGAACAGTTCAGGGCTAGAAAGTCTGATGGATCTTGCCTTAGAGCAAAGGGTGGGCCAGATGACCTGTCATGGTTCTTTCCAGTCCTGTTTTGGATGATTATGTTCAAAATGCTACTTGCACAGGCAGGATTATGGCTCGTCTTTGATCTTCCAATGCCCTTCACCTCTTTAGTGATGGGTATAACCTCCCTTGCTAAGGTTGAGCTTCTCTCTGTGATTTGCTAGCCTTGCTGCATGCCAGTGAATTTGTTGCTGATGACAGCAAAAAGAAAACAATTAAACAATAAAACAATGTCAGTCTGGGGAAGAAAGTCTGGGTGGAATCCATCTAACCTCTAAACGTGTCACAGACTTTTGTTTTATACTTGGCTGATAACTACCTCTGATCTAGTCACGTTAGACTTTCTGTATAACTGCGGAGAAAATGAAATACTTTCGGGGCAGAGTTCATCTGATCTGTTTTAGATGTCTTCTTTAGGATGTGATGAATCAAGCCCCTCAGCTACCTGTTCTTGCCACCAGCCCTAAAGTTGATTTAAATGACTGACTCAGTAACACGCCATCGTACAATTTCCACTCCACTGTCCTTGAAACCTCCCACTCCCTCTCTGTTCCCAAGTATCAGAATCCTACTTTAGTTGTTCCTTTCTTCTATTTTTGTTGAAAAGGTCCCACTGAGATTAATAATTTTTGTATCTCTCATTCCCTTAAATTACATCATGTGACATTGTAACGTACAGCAATCTGACCTTTCTGGTGGCATTGCTTCAGACTGGGTTTAGGAGACAAGCTAAATTTACCTTTTGGAGCTAAAGACCATTGACTTGGCCAGGTTGTGCAGAGCGTGTTCCATGGAAATTGTTTGAAAACTGTTCAGGTCAGAAGCTGTTCTACTCATATGTCAGATGTTCTTTATTTTTCCTTGGCTTTTGTGGCAAGCAACATTACCAGGAACATGAAATGTCTGGTCTCTGTGTGACTGAGCCAAATGTACGTGGGAAATGTTGCCCTTTTCCAATAACAGCATTTTTTTTTTAGGTCACACACATAGAAGTCACTGTCCTAGACACCAAAGTATACAGTGCATGTCTTGAAACTGTCTGCTGCATCAGAGACATTGTGAGCAGACAGCTCTTGGTTATGAGATCTTGAGAACATCTGTCCTTTTCCCCCCTTATAGTAAGTGATTTGGGAAGGGAAGACTTCCAAGAAGGCCCTGTGGTTATCTGGCTTGCAGAGAAGGGAAATGCACTTTATTTTCTTGCTGCATCAACAAGCTGGGTCATGAGGATGTGAAGAGGGAGCGAGCCCCTGTTGCTGTGCTGGGGCAGTGGGGAAGGAAGGCAACAGGGCTGCACGGAGCCAGCGATGCAGGGCTTATCCTTTCTGGAGGAGACACAAAGTATCTGCTGATGCTTCATACTTTTATAAGCCTTTGCTTCTCGATTGTGAAAACGGGGGGATGTTTCCTTTTTCTTTTTTTTATGACTGAAGATGTTGGCCTCAAGAAGGAAGCTGTATGTCATTCAGTCTGTTCCACATATGCAGCCTTGGCCATTTTTTTCTTTCTTCATGCCCAGTCTTTGCAACGGCATTTTTTTCTCCTTGTATTTTTCCTCTGTGTTTTTTTTTTTTGCTTGTTTGTGTTTGGGTTTTTTTGTTTTGTTTTGTTTTGTTTTTAAACTATCTCCTGTAACCGAAGTGCTAGTCCCTGTGTGATCTGTTGGTCTCTAATTTCTATGTAAGAGGAGGAACATCTACCTTTGTCACTGAGTGACAAAACTCTTCAAACAAGAGGAAAATACAAAATTCTCCAGATTCTTTCACTAATTATCCAAAACAATTGATTTTCTTATGACTGTAACCCTTGCATTCCCTTTGTCTTTTATGCCCAGCTGTCATGATTTCTGATCTTAGTGCTGTGAGCTGAAATCTGTAGGACAAAAGCATTTGGCCATTCTTTTCTTGTAGCTGAACTGCAGAACTGCAAATCTAGAGACTTGCATAGCGCTCACTCTGCTCTCCTTGCTCTGGGCTGCTCTGCCCAACTCTTCCCCTCAGACTTTATTAGTGCCACATGAAGGCAAATCCTCTAATTTTCAAGACTTATCCCAATTCCAGTCTCATATGGAGGAAAGTTGGCTATCTCCTCTTTTCCAGATGGGGTGTGGACCACACAGTGTCCTAACTTTGTTGTTGTTCCTACTACGTCCTTCAACTTTATGAGTGTTGCATGATTCATAGCATTTACTACTCGGGGATTTGGGACTCTGGCTCACTGTGCAGGCAACAGCCAGAAATAGTCACAGCTCCAAAAGGAGGTAATGAAAAGGAGTGGTCTGAAATCAGCCCCAAGAATCAGAGAGGGTTGGAAATCTGGAAATCTTGTCTAAGCTCGTTAGGACACCTTTCTGGCTGGGGCACATTTAGGGTGGCGCAAAGTGATTTCTCTCAGAAGATCTAGCCAGTTGTTTCCTACAGGTCTGTCAGGTGCCAGGTACATTTATGGGACTGGAAGGATGCATTAGTGCAAGAAACGCTTCTTCCCTCCTCTGCCTGCTTCTGTATCTACCAGCTGGAAATGCTTCTCCCTTGCCCACAGATGGTGTTTTACTCTTCTAGGTTGTGGTAGCCAAAGTACCAGTAGGGTAGCTGGAAGGGGAAAGCACTAGACATGCTTCCTAAACAGCTCTTCTTTGTATGTAACTGGAACATCTTTCTCTGCTTTACATTTCCTTTCTTTCCCTCTTTCTTGCTCTCACCATGTGTTCAGCCTGGCTTAGCCCGAAGCCAGCAGACAGAAAGTCAGATGGGAAAAAATTCCTGCAGATTTCTTAGTGAATGGGAAGCTGCAGCATCAGTAACCTCAGCAAGGAGAGAGGTAAAACAGTGGGGAGTGGAGACAGATTCACGGTCCTCAGACACGGCCAGGAAGACAGCAGCCATAAAGCAGGTACGTAGGTACTTCCTGTGAAACACCAAAAAGGATCTGGATTCAATAAAAAATTATGTGTATCATCTGGTCTGTGCCTTTCAACAGCAGAATCCATTATGACAGCAGTAGGACAGTATAATTTTAATTGCTCTTACAGTACTGTAGGCATCATAGACATCAACTGGGTTTAGGTGGTTTAGGTTGGTCTCCTGGTAGCTGTCTGGTTGCCTAGCTGGCCTGCTCCTTCATTAGCCTTACCCTTTCTTTCCTCTGGTGATGATCAGAACAGGTTGGGGGGGGGAGGGGGGGGGCACTCATGTGGCTTTTCATTCAGCTGAATTGGTTGTTACTTTATGTTCTTAAATATGTGACCTTTCTCAACACGTCAACTTCTTTCCTTCCAGATTTCTGCAATGTTATAAACCGAGCAGTATCCTCTGGGGAGCACAAACCATGAGAGAAACCTTCTAAAGACGGACTTTGTCAGTGCTCCCTGAGAGACGATTGCCACAATCTCCCTCTCTGGATGCCAGATATGTTGCAATCATGTTTTCCATTTGCAATAAGGCTTAAAGCCACCTATTTTATGGAGTCACTTGATATGTGGAAACTCAAGCAGACAATTCAACAACTGCTGGAATTCATGAAAATAATTACAAGTCACTTATCCCCACCCCTAGTTCTTGTGTTTCATACTCCCTCTCTCTTCCTCCGTACACTTGAGATGGGTAAATGAAAAAGGTACAACTTAGAGACTGTATTTGAACTTGTAACTGACTCTTCGTTCCTCTTTGAAAGCACCTCACTCCCACTTGCTGCATCCTAGTTGAAGCCAAGGCTCAAAGGTGGGGTATCAGATCAAAGACAAACACAGCACTAAAAATCAATTTCCACTTAAATATAATACTTACACGTGCAGCACTAGAGGCAACCGCAGCCACCCGTTCCGCTCAATGGATCCTGAAGCAATGGTGCCCCATCAACTGGTCGTTCTGCTTGTGGTCATACATAACCCCTAGAGACAGCTCCATCTCTGCTCCTTGTTTTAGGGGCTTCACGAGGTTGTTGTTAGTCTGCATCAGTAATGGGGCGCATTGCTGTGGGGCTTCTGGTATCATCCTCTTCCCGTGCTTCTGAAGGGGCTGCTGTTGGGTGTTTCAGGGGCCCCTGTAACCCCCTCACGATGGCTCACGCACACACACATCCGCATCTGTGAGTCACTGGCAGGGCCCTCCGCACAGCAATGCTTTCTGAACCCGTACACAAATATGTATACGTACATACAAAGACTATTGCAGTTACTTTCAATGATATCTGCCTAATGGTGATCACAGTAATGGTAGTTATCAAATCTATTTTCATAAATTCATGTAATTGTCTTCAGGTTACAATTTTTTTTTTTTTTTGCTAATTTTGTGCATGGATTAATATCAGAAATGTGCCAGGTATTTCCAAATCCTGCCAAATAACAGGAGAAAGGTTAAAGAAAAGAGGAAAACCCAACATAATAGAAATATTTTGGTAGTTATTATTTACTGTAATATATGTAAAATCTCTTTCGTGATGCCGTCTAGCCATGTATTGCCCTGTCGAGCCATTAATGTCAGTTTATGGTGACCCTCAACCTTATCCTCCTTGAGCTTCATCTATACTCCATTTTCCATGACTATGTCTACTGATCTAGAGATTTCCCGCTGTACTGCCTAGGAGTGCTTAGTTTATTTAATTGATCTAAAAACCTGACACCTCCTATGAAATGCAGGTAATTCTGTCATTCCCTTAATCTCTGGGTTCCCCTGTCATGGGATTCTAGCTCTTAATTGCTGCCTGTTCATGTGTGTATATGTGTGCGCACTCATACCCATTTTTCTGGGCAGTTTTGAGGGAGAAAACAGGGCCAGAGAAGTTCACTGCTGCTGTCTGGCTTCAGCATTGCTGCAGCTGCTTCAACAGCAGCCAAACAGGAGATATTTTTGAAGGCTTCTGCCGGTATAAGATAAAGATTTTTTAAATCTCTCAAGTCTGTAACATCATGTTACTTTTCACAAAATTTACAATGACATCATCTTTCTCTGGATTAATATAATTTGCAGACTGCTCAGCATCTAGAATGACCCATTTGAATTCCCACTGTGAGCCTGGGAATGGTCCCGGGGGGATGGAGTAGCAAGAAAACTGCAATTCTCTGGTATTAATTTGAGATAAGGCAAGAAAAGAGTTGCTGCACTCACCTGCACTTTTATTCTTCAGAGGTGGCAGAGGCTTTAAAAATTAATCTTTTAAATGTAAACTTACTAGGCATATGGAGTCACAATTTTCAGAGTTGCATTAGTGTTGTGACAGAAGAAGGTCTGCTGAATATTAATGGATCCGTTTTCCTAAAGTATACCCTGAAAATATTACTTTTGTTATTTTTGGACAAGAATATCTTTTTTTTTTTTTTTTTGCCTCCTGTATATAGTGTAAGATAATTTATGATTTTCTTCACTATTAAAAGGAACTTAAGTTCTTCAACCTTGTAAGAGGAAATCAAACCGGGTGTTTAATTTGCTTATGCTGAACATTTAGTAGTCAATGGAAAATCGAAATACCCTTGTGGGTGGCAGAACCTGCTTTTCGCGGGCCGCGGGAGCCGCGGTGGGTGCCGTGCAGATCGACATTCCGTTTGTGCTGCTGCCATTTTGCATCATCTTGCCCCCTCCGATTCGCAAAAGGGGCTGGAAGCCGTAACATCGTTTTGAAGTGGCTGTGATGGTTTCTCACCCCGGTGCAAGTATTTAAAAGTCGTTTACGACCACGCATGAGAGAAGGACGTCTGCGCTCTGGCAGCGCCAGCGGGAAGCAGGAGGGGATTTTCAGCGCAGTTCTCATTAAATCAGTTTAGCTGCAGCGGGGGCAGAAGTTAGACGCGGTGCTTCAGATGTTTGCCCTTCTGTGAACTGTGACATCTGGCCAGCTGCAAAACCTCTGCGGTCTTCCCATGCTTGCCAGAGAACTGCTGTGGGTACCCACCTCATACTGCAAAGATTTCCCTTACACCCCTGCCCTATATTCAAGACATCGGTCAGTCACGCTGGCTACAAAACTAGTCCATTGACCCGCGGATAGGAATCCCCAGTTTGTCCTGTAAAGATGCTGGCAAGCTTTTCAAGCTGGAAATCTCCAAGTCTGTTTAACTTCCTGGATTCCATCTTATTTTGGCCCTAATCCAGGCTGTTTTCAAGTTAAGCATTTCTATTTATAATGCTTACGGAAAAGCAGGATTTGTTTCTTGCATCGAGAGCTTTCAGAAGAAAACCTCTAATTTTTTTTTAATTTTTTTTTTCCCCTGTCCTGTGACTCACCAAGGGGGTTTGATGTTCCACTTACTCAGGATTGCAAAAAACAAAATTATAGGCAACTGGATTTATAATGGGATTGAGCCCTTCCCCTGGGGGGTTCTGGATCAGCTACGTGGCTGCTGGAAGGGCTGCTTCGTGAGCAGTTAACAATAGATGTCTGTGGCTGCACCATTATAGCCATTACATCAGTATAGCTCCAATTTGCCAGTGAGGTATGTTGTATCCCCCTAAGTTCTAAAGGACCTGTCATAAAGACTGTTAAAAACCCTAAAGCCTGTGCAGCTGCTGGCTAAAACGCAACCTAGGAGGACGTGGCAGGCATGGTTTTCACTTGTAGTGAAGCAGTCGTATTGTTTTCAACTGTTAGAGCCAACTGCTGCTATAAAACATAACCCCAGGCAATGTGGGCAGGGCTAAAGGTTATTTATTTGAACGCAGGTAACATTTAGAGCACTGAGGGTCACTGCAGGGGACAGGGGAGCAGCATCTCAAGCCCTAGGACACGGGAGAGCCAGTCCAGCCACATCGCCTGGAGCCCTGGCGCCCTTCTGCGTCCCAGAAGATGTCCCCACCGCACATCTGTGCATGACCACCCCCTTTTCAAGTTACCGTGTCACCATTTTATAGATTTGGTTTTTTGTTGTTGTCATGGCCGGCTGGACAATGGCTGGTCACTCCTTAGGCAGATTTCAACCTGTCTTGGGAGTGCTGGTTCCTGGTGCCCAACATCAAACAAATTTTCCCAGGAATCCCCTCAGGATATCACACACCTGGGACTCAGACAGGCCGGGAGATGCAGCAGCCTCAGAAAGGCCTGTGTCCAGCCCTGCCCCGTGTCCACCACGGCTACGCTCCCTGCGCTTGTTTCTTTAACTTCTGCTCACTGGGGATTAAGAAGCCTTCGGTTTCCAGGAACAAGCCCTATTCAGGAAACACTTGCAGCGAGCTCTGCTTTGCATTTTTGCAAAGCTGACTTCCCTGTAGGTATTAAGGCATTAATTTATTAAAGGTATCAATTTATACTAGTTTTTGGTTGGTTGATTAATGTTTTATCCTTAGTGGGTCAAATTTTGCTTTGGTTGAGGCTGCAGCACAAACCTCTCCTTGCACTTCTTCGTGATGACCTCCTTGTCTCTCTTTTTTCTTTTCGCTGCTCATCTATGAAGTAAATTCACGGAACATACATTTTTTTGACAGAAATAACTTCTCTTTATTTTAAAACTCAGACACGTGTGCTTTATACCAAAACAGACGCCAAAAGAAACTTGGTATTCATCTCTAGTTTTAAGCAAAACTGTGGCTTTCAGGGCTATATAACCAGACACACTAATTTTAATGAATCTTTACAACTTTGTCTCCCTGCCAATATTTCAGATAGTTTTGCAGGCACTTCAGTGACCTTTCTGTCAATGGCCTCTCACAACAGAATCCAAGAAATCTCAGAAATTTCCAGAGGTAAAAAAAAAAAAAAAAAAAGAGAGAAAAAAGGAAGAAGCGAAGATGGTGGCTTTACAGTGTCATGTTAAATATGGCCAGATCTCTACCACTTTTCTGCCATGTGTATTTCTTCTCCCTGGTCTCCACGTCACCTCCATTTCCAAGAGATCTCCCATCAGCACTGACTGCCCTCCTAAAGTACCTTCATTGGTAACATCCATTTTGTAATTTTCAGAGATTCCTGAATAAGAAGATGTTTTTAGAAGAAGTCATTAAATCTTGATTTCACAAGAACACTGTTTTTAGGGCAAAGACTTCAATTATTTTTCCTAAGTCTTCCTGCAGCACATGGTGGCAGAAGGAGTCATGCTTGCAGCAGTCTTCTGTTATCCACTTCTTTCTCTGCTGCTTCTTCCAGCAGCAAGTGGCTGGTGACAGCCTTCCTCAGAAGCGTCACCTCCTAGTAGAGCAAGTCCATATATGTGTTTATCCTGGTGAGCTTTGTGTTCAGGCTGTCACCTTTCCATTAAAAAAAACACATACTGCTTCTCCACTGAGACGCCAGGAACCAAGGACTGATTTAGATGATTTTCACTCTAATTTTCATTCATGATTCAATTCTAATTCATTTTCTTAAAAAAAAAAAAAAAGAAAAAAGAAAAAAAAGCCCTACCTACAAAAATCAGTTCCAAATTCAGAACAAAAAAAGCATGAGGGTACACAATATTGGTTTGGACCATAACCTAGTTAGAAATTATTTGCAGAGGATTATTTGATTCAGGTTAGAATTTCAAATGATGCTGTAATCAGGTATCTGAGATTTTAATCTGGGTATCTCTCTGCTTAACACAAATCATACCTTTATCATTACCCAGATTTGCTGCCCAAGACATTGATGCTAATTAAAAAATTTCAAAATAATCTCAGGTCTTACTTATTGTTACCTTCTTAAGTCAAATATTTTCAGCCTATAGTCCATGAGGAGGAGAATGGCAACCTCATTTTCCTTCCTCACCCACCTTGTTTTAAGGAAAGCTTTTTCTCAATTTTTGCCTCATTTGTTTTATGTTTCCCTTTCAAAAAAAACCAATGCAATGTGTTAAATTGGAAACACTGCATATTACTTGTAAGTATATTGGACCACAAGAATGTAAAAATAACATCCTAGGTAAAGGTAGGAAAAAAGTATGGAAACAAAAGCTGATGTCTCTGAAATGAGGTAGAATGGTGTTTGTGTCTGATTATGACACAAAGTATTTTAACTGGTGAAGCTGCAAAAATATGGAGTGACACAAGTTAAGTGTTAAAATAAGTTAAATCCATTCTGATAATTGTCTAGGCCTAAGAAAGTAAAGTCTTTTTCTTGAAAACAAGAAAAGAAGCTTTCTGTTTATTGTTCTTTAAACTTTGAGGGACATTTATCCACAATTCTGTCATCCCAGTGTGACAAAACTGCTGACTACACAAATTTGCATCTGCTACCCTGTGTTAAGATACTGATGGCTCCCTGTCAAAATGCTGGAGAACGGGTCTTTAGAACTGAATCCGTAGAGAACAGGACGCCCGTTTGCCTAAATTAGCTGATGAGAAAGCACATATTCAGTTTATGTCTTCAGTCTTGCTTTTCTTCAGGGCTGAGGCTGTACTTGGCAAAGACATCTCTAGATAGCTGGGTGCTACTCTTGGAAGAATTGCAAGTGTGAATCCACTCAAGCTGAGAAGAGAACTGTACACAGGTTTCCTGCCTTCTGCAGAAGAGCTCTGACTCTTGAGGTATTGAAGACTAAAGAAGGAAAAGGCATGTAGGGAACCTTACTGTTGAATAGTGGTTAGGCACTTTCAGGAATACGAAGCGTGTGACAAAGGCTTTCAGGACTGTCAGTCTGCATTTAGCTGCCTAAATCCCATGGAAGTCTCATTTTGGGTTTGATGCATCTTTCTCTTTGGATCTCAGTCTTTCTGTATCTCCAAGAACAGTTCCAGGGAGAGAATAAATTCCTCAGAGCCTGTAAAACGCTGATCTATGGTGATAACCTGGGCTGTCGAAGGTAGCTCTTAACGAAATATGGCTGAGGGTCTGGTTCATGTCTTTCCTGGGGTTTACAGCATCACCTTAAATAGGGATAATACTGAAAATGTCCTTGAAAATGTAGAATGTAACTTGGGATGATTTATTACTAGCACATTTCTCTTGAAGGCTTTGGGCAGTGCATGGAAAAAGCCACTAGCACTTTGGGAAAAGTAGTGGTGGTCAGGAGGTTGAGAGAGAAGGATGCATTGCTCACCTGCTCTGTCTGGACTAGAGCAACCAGTGAAACACAAGTCTACACAGGGGTCTGCTTTAATCCATCATTCTATTTTATGAAGCATCACACAGCATTTTCACCAATTAGCGTTTGATAGCAGTTTAAGTAAGGGCCACAGGATTATTTAAGAAAAAAGCCAACAACCTATTTCATAGTCACTGACTCCTCATTTGGCAGCAGCGCTCTCGGAGGGCCTGGGTAGTACCCGGCAGTCGCTGAGCTATTTGAGGAAAATCGTGTAAATCTATAATCCAGTGGTAAATCTGAAAGACAGAAACATACCATGTCTGATTAGCAACACAGCCCGTATCACATAAAAAATAAGCCAGTGGTGAACAGCAGTACTCCCTAAGCCTTTGAGCTGTTTGCTCACCAGCATTAGGAACTCAATCAGATTGCACGATTACATATTTATTTGACATCTTCAGCTATCCAAGGGATTGACTTTCCGAGTTTACTTAACTGCAGTAAAGGATATTCAGTTCCTTGATTGCTGAAATAATGCCAGTCATAGAAAATTATTTAACTAATGCTTAAAAACTAAACAACAATTTTCATTGGGCCTAGATGGAGTTTTCCCACTAGAACAGTTTCAAGTTCATTCTTCGATTTGTCACCTATCTCAGCAATTTGCTGATAAGAGGGCTACAGTTAAAACAAAGACGTGTCTGTCTTTTCTTTTTTTTTTCCATGGCTGTTATAGAAAGATTCCCCAAAGGCACCCGCTCTTAAGACCTTCTTGCAGCCCAGTGTTAACAACATCATTTTGTACCAAGCGTTCTTAGAAATCTGCACTTGTAACTTGGCTTACTCATCACTTCACTTCCAGTCTGTAAAGAACACTGAGTGCATTAAAATAGTTCTGAACAGTCAAAGCTTTCTTTTCTGTAGCTTTTTATAAAAAGCCTTTACTGCCAGCAGTGACCCACCCACCCTCACAGCCAGAAAACTGATACTTCCCATGCTCACCTCCTATTCAAAGTTCAAGAAACCAAATTAAAAAACCACACAAATAAAAAGTCATTCAAGAAACAATCACCCTTCCAATAAATTAAAAAAAAGGGCTAAAAACCAACCAGCAACCAACCAACAAAAAGGGGTAGCTCCTTCCTAAGTTCTCTGTTTAGAACCAAAGCACAACATAAAAACTATTACTCGGCTCTTCTGAACAGTAAGTTATTCATAACAACTTTTTTTTTCATTTGGAGTAAAATTGGGGTGATGATATCCTGTCACTATATGCTAGAATATTGGAGGGGTTTTGTGCTCAGCAGCTTTTGTGAAACAGAAAAACACAATCTTAGCAGTTTTGGCACAAACCACAGGAAGTTCAGGTCTGTCTCACAAGTGACCCACAGGCAGGCACCAGGACAACATTCAGGTCCACAGCTTTAAAACCACACTAAACATAACTAAAGCAAGCAAATTAGTATTTAGATACAACTGAAAGTTCAGATAGAGGCTGTAATAGAATAGGAATGGGAGGAGACTTGATTGGAAGTGAATTACGCTTTAAGAAATGGGTTACTTAAGCTTGTCAAAGAAGTGTATTTTCTCATTTTGTCTGAATCAGGGGAATCTCTGGAGCCCATTCTGAGCACAGCAGAACAGGCAGATGTTTTTCTAGTCTGCGGAGGGCCCAGTGGATTTACTGGCTGCTGAGCCTCTTTATGACAGCTCTGTATAAAACAAAGGTTCCCAAAATAACAAATAGTACTACAAAAGAAAGCAAATATTCCCGAATATCTTTATGAGCTATAAAAATTAAATGCCATACCATTACTATTATATAAAAGCTTTCACTAGCTTCTTAGTCTAGCAGCCTGAAACCTCCCAAGAGTAGTTTAACCAAAGAGCAGTACAAATGGGGCAGACTTGTTGCAGAGTTGCCCATGCTGAAGAAAAAAAACAGTTGGAGAAAAATAGTCATTTTGTTGATATTTCCTGGTAAACTAGCTTTACTCAATCAGCTTAACCACCAAAACCATTCTATATCCAATGCACAAGACTATAAGAGAATGATCACTTTTTTACATATTCAAACGCCAATCTATCCATTTAAATATTGGTTTTGTCTGAACAAGCTGACTTTGAAAGATGATCAGAAGGTATCCATATGTAAAAACGCTGCCTAAGGTGTCACTGAAAGTTCCATGAAGCAGATAACTATTCTTCCCCCATTAAGCAAATCTACACTATGTACCACAAACATAGTAAAAATCTTCCTCTGTTTCCGGGATTTTTTTCCTCAATGACTTCATTTCCTGCATTTGCTTTGCCTGGAATATGCAACATTTTGTATTATTGCTTTATTTGTGTGATATATTTATGAGAAAACTCTGGACTGATCCAGAAAGTCATACTTGGAATCTTGGTGGCTATGAATAAACACACAGGGAGGAAGAAGGGCCAAGTATACAGGGAAAGAGAAATGAAGACTTTTTTTTTTTTTTTTTTATTGGGGGATGCAAAATCTATGAAAAAATGAAAATCCAGAGAATGTGATAGATGAAGACTGTTCATTTATGCTACGATCATTTAAACTAAGTTCTTTGAAAACTTTGCAACTTAAAATAAATTGCAGTTGCCCTGGATTGCAAAGGTGTCATGTGAATTGTACCTCAAAGCTCAGTCCAACTTATTTTGCTGTAAATGGCAACGGTATCGCTCAGTCCAGCAATACTGGCTCATCAACAAAAACCAACGATGCAGGTCTGGAGTCTGCGTCCTGGACGCAGCAGCAGTTCATTTCTCATCTGGTCTTGTTCCATATTATCACTGATGACATAGAGAAGAAATAAGCAGCTCCATTTTGCTAAACTGAAATGCTTGCATAGGCCACAGCTTGATGCAACAGCATGCAAAAAATAAGACACAGTATTTGATAATAAAGCCAGTCTCAGGAAAAAATAGTTGCTTATATTACAGAGCCATGAATTGGGCAAGGGGCACATACCCAGTCCTCTCTGAAATATAACTTGACTGCGAGGCTCAAATCAGTCCTAACCTACACTGATAGTGAATTCAGCATAAAATTTATCTAATATTGCCACTATCCTAAAAAAATCCAAACCGCTGAACAAACCAAACAGCTTGAGACCGGAAGAACGAACTAGATGGTTCCACCCAATTGCTTGAGGACCACACTCCCAGAATTTTTTTATCATATTTAGCTAATTCAACCAAGACTCATTGTGTTCCCAAGACAAATAGGATATTCACTTTTAGAGCCAAGAGACTCCTAGAATTCAGACATGGAGGGTCTCAAGGTCTATGTCCCTTTCTAGGTCTACAGAAATAGTCAGTAATTAGATGTATCCCCCTGAATTTCTGTCCCATTCCTGCCTTTGCTCCCACATCAGAGCCTGAGTGCAAGTGAGTGATGAAAACCAGTTTCCTTCCAGTGAGCATTCAGCATTACCAGTGTTTCCCAGTGGCTCATGGGTTATATGCCT
This sequence comes from Gallinago jamesoni, assembly GCA_025769975.1. Taxonomy (NCBI): domain Eukaryota; kingdom Metazoa; phylum Chordata; class Aves; order Charadriiformes; family Scolopacidae; genus Gallinago; species Gallinago jamesoni. The sequence goes on from JAOQGH010000023.1 coordinate 68,245,700, forward strand.
TAACCTGAGCTCAGAAGCAGGACTCCTGCCCTGCCTCACTTGCAGCACTCCAGCAGCCCTGGTGTAAATAAAATGGCAACGATGATGTTTGAGCCACTGTCAGTTACTGTGCTCCAGTTATGCAGATTCAGGTATTAAGTGACATTAATTACATCACTGTGCCCTGATGCTGATTATGTATACCTACATCCATGCCTGTATTTAGGTGTTACGCATCGATTTACTTCATAGCTATTAAGCTGACAACATCTCTGTGTCTGTGTGCTGTTCAGTTAGTGTAAGCAAACTAAATGAAAGCCACAAGTTTTTATCAGAATAAAAAATGGAGTTCCAGCCACAAGGAAGCAAAAGGAAACCACAAGAAGAAGGGAAAACGTAATATTCTCGATGAGTGATCAGGAAAATATTTGAGTAACTGAATGGAAGACAATTATAATCTATTCCAGACACAGGCCTGCTTGATAAACTCAATACTCACATCTAATCCTTTTTTTGAGATTTCCTCGAACAAACGAATACATTAAACAATATAATCTTAACTAAGCTCTTTAGATGGAAGGCTTTTTTTTTCCCCATTTAAAAAACAGTCCAAGACTGAACCAGATTTCTCCCCAAATACACAGCAGAAATGTCAAGAATCATTTTGCAGTATTGACCAACAAAAGCAAAGCCAACATTTTTTAAACGTGACACCACAGCAGCGTCCCTGCGATGAGCGAGAAGCCCTGCAGAGAGCAGAACCCCCCTCCCCTCTCTGAGGTCTGCTCCCCGCCAGTCACCAGGGCTGGAGCCAGATGCTGTGGAAACCTCCTAGTAAACAGCAGGGTTGTGTTCTTACCAAATATATCCTCCTGATTATCTCCAAGGAAAAGGCACAGGGAAGAAAACTAAAACCTCATCAGTGATACCCAATTTTATCTTGAAAAATCTTTGAACTACTTAATTGTGGCAGATCATCAGCCAGTACTATTTTTTTTTTTTTGCTTTTATAGGAATTCCAGTAATTTACACAGGCTTAGAGCTTTGCCATAAAAGTTTGCTTGTATTTCAAAGTTGCCGTTGAGGAAAAAGGAAGAAAATTATTTCTTAATGGTAACAATTTCTAACAATACTTTCTTAACAATAGGGTCAGCACAACTGCTGCAGGAGAATGCAGTAGTTTGGCTGCGCCGTTGAGTGAACTGCTCTGTGACTTGCCAATCTACAGGTAGATTTTAAGAGATGGGTATTATTTTGAAATACTAAATGCTTTTATTTCCTGACCCATTTCTACTTTGCTTGCAGCAAGAACTCAGAATGTGAGGCAGCGAATGAGGGCTAAAAGCAAAACCCCCAAGGTTACGAGTAGATTCACCCGATAGTAGTTATTTTTAGCAAAACTACTGAGGCCGATTTTCCTAAACAGGAGGCCAGATGTTTGCTGTACTAAAGCAAAGCTCCCGAAATAGTGAAGTCAGCACAAGGAAAGAGTTCCTTCTGTCAATTACATGAAAATCACTGCTGCTGTCTGCGCGCTGTGCCACTCAAAAGTGAGAGGGGAGGAGGAGGAGGGAGGGTATCTGTGCCGTGTCCTACGGGGAAAGGGGCACTCCTCGGTACCGGTATGCTCGGTAGAAGGGAGTTGCTAAAACTTGTGAGTTTGGGTGTAGCTGGCACTTGCAAAGTGCCACATGAGCCAGCGCAGATTATTCCTGTGCATCCAGTAACAAAGACTGAAACTAGCCTCAGTGAAAGTGCTGTTTTGCTGCTTTAATTGCATCTGCATAAGGGCTTTTGCCAACACAGGTGTATTGGTCAGAGGTGATGCCTGCAGCTCTGCTGGCAGACATGAGCCTGGCCTGAGCATGAAGTTCACCGCCAGTGGGTTTTCCTACTGGATACTCTTCTGCCATACCTAAGTGTGGAAGAGGGTGACACTGGAGACAACCCAAGTGGCAAACTGCAGGGAGATGTGGAGCAGCAGCATCACTATCAGAGTTTTGCAGAGGGATGAGTCCCTGGGGGATGGAAAGACCATCCCATCGCGGCTGTTGTGGTTGCCCGTAGCATGCAGTTTTGCCACAGTTATTTTGGGAGCAACAATTCACATTATTTCAGGTCTATCCTGCGGCCGAGGGACCGCTGACCCCGGCTTGAACAAAAGGGCCTTGCACAAGGCACGTGTTAAACTCACATCTGAGCCCGGTAGAGTCTGCAGCAAAGGAAAGCCTCAGAAATTCCTGTGCTGTTTTGTGTTTATATGAGAAAACTCATCATCTGTATGTAAGAGAAATGTCTCTCATTTTTGTTTTAGTTTAAATGGTGATATTGGAGATCCTTTGAGAAAATAGCCCTGTGTCATTGCTTGATCTGGAACAAGAAAATATTGGACTATAATGTTTTTAAATATTTAGATGAAGACTTAATCTAAAAAAAATCCCGAGAGAATGCCAAGATCCTACTAGCAGGTGTTAGTCTTTCAGGGATCTGTTAATTAATTCCTGTCTCAATGACTCATCCTGGATCTCAGGACAGTGGGAAGGGCTTCTGAGATAACTTGAAGAAGTTAGCCTCAAAATAAGCAATCGTTTGAGATGACAGGCATTTCTGATTGAATAAGAAAAAGAAATAAGTTGCGTTTTGAGACTGTAATGGAGCTGTATTAAGATAAATGCAGTGATGACAAACCCCTTTACTTTCATTTTGAGGTAAACTCACCAAGATAAGCTTACTCTCCAAACTCGGGTTAATGTTCCCCTCTCTTGTAAAACAAACATTTTCTTTCTTTTTCCCAGTTTTTTCCTCTGGATGGGTGACAAATATTGCTTACCTTGAGGTAAAAAGCCACACAGAGACACGCATTAAACTTTTTAAGCAGTAAAGACAAAGCCTACATTGTATTGTGTGTGTGCGTGTTACTATCTTAATCCAGAAGGAGCATGTTAGGCACCAATCCAGAGTACATAAATGCTTCCAGCAACTTTTTCTTGTACGTGTGAGGTTGCAGGTTATATTTGGTGATTTACCTATTTTCACTGGTTTTCACACTCAAAAAATATCAACAATTTGTATTACCACCAGTGTTTTTAAAGAAGCAATCTAAACCCACCCCGTAAGTCTGAGATCTAGTCAAAACCCAATTATAGCTTTAATTACAGCCTGCACATGAAATTATGCTGCCTGAGTTGAAGGGTAACTTTAAAGCAGAAATGACTGAGTGGTTCCCCCTTTCTTAATGAGTTGCTCATGAGTTCTCCCTTTAATCTTTTAGAGGTGGCTGTACTTTGACATCTCACAGAGCAGAGTAACGATGGCAGGAACATTTCTGTCAGTTATTGGCTAGGAAGTAATCTTTTGGGTTCTGCATGATTTGACATGGCCTTCAGGGCCACAAGTCAATACACCTTTCTGGAGGAGGAAGGAAAGGCTGAAGAAACTGTAAAACACTGAAAGCTGTCCTTATTATGCTGAAAATTAGTATCAAGTAGTCAAATCTTCTGGGTAATTTGGGGTTTCAGACCCTTTGGGGAAGTTTCAGGACCCTTGGGAAATAGCTGGGTCCTGAAGAGTTTTTACAGGCTAGTTCTGATTTATTGAATAATAATTTGTTAAGGTTGAAACACAGTTTATTGTCTGTTTCAGTTGTATTTTGCAGCTGAAAAAATAAATGCATTATATTGTCTGTTGTGTTGAGGATGTTTTTCTTTCTCATAAATGAAGCCCACTGAAACTTGTTTCCTTGAACAGATGAATCAGATTTACAGTATCTAATGCTCTTCAATTTCTATATAGAGCAAGATGCTATCAACATATTCAGGACACGTATCTTCTCTCTAGTCAATTATCTTTGCTACCTATTTTTTAACCTGCATCAAAATCTCAGAACCAGAAAACCTCAGAAATCTTGCTGTTATATATGTATACCGATTTTTCACTAAATGTAAAAATAGGTTTCTTGCATAAAAAGTTTCATTATAAAAACGACCTCTTCAGCCTTTTAATAGCAACTACTATTTATAGCAGCTAAGCTCCAAAGCAGTTTAAATCCTCAAAGCATTTTGATAAACTTTGTCTTTAGATGATATTGTATAGATACATTATTACACTGAAGCTGGGAAGTAAAAGCCTGGTTGTAAGGTAAGCCATTAAATATAAAAGGTTAGTGCTAATTAACAAGTAATGTAAAATATAGATAGTTCTATATGTTTAAGGAAATTATATTCTATTATTGTATTATTTGAATAAGAAAGAGCACATAATTATCACTCAAGTTACAGGAAAGACTAATTTAATTTTAATAGGAGCTGGATTTTACTGATGTAATGTCCATGAAAAAACATCGGAACTAATGTATTAAAATACAGGGCATATTTTGTTTCATTGCAACAATAATTATGAATTATACTGTTCATGATGACTCAGAAGTGAGTATATGGCTAAATGCATAGTGAAATTCAAGACTTCCATGGTAATAATTGATTCTTCAAGGATATTCACCTTTACAAGACATGTTGAAGAAAGAGTGTGAGGTTGCACTTTGTAGTTGATCTGTGACAGGCAGACCCATGCATCTGCGACCCAGGCGGTGCCAGTTCTGGTGCCCCAGTCACAGTTGCCTTGGGCTTTCCATTGTGCAGATAATTTGCAGCTCTAAGCAGAAACATGAACTTCTTTGCCATGGTTCACTGGCAATTTTATCATTATATTTATACAGGAAGCCGGCTGATGACTCAAACTCACATAGAAAGTGGCAGGGTACGGATCTGTAGGTGTCTTTAAAGGGAAGGCTTTGATAAAGTATAACTCCACAGTCACTTATCACGGAATTTTTTTTGGATCAAAGACTTGTTAATCAAATATCCACCTGAAATGGTGCTACTGGCTAGTTATTTTAGTGACTTTTTCTGACAAAAACTTGCATAGTAAATAAGATATTATTATATTTGATCTTCTTTGTAAATCAGAAAGATCTTCCATAATTATTGATGGCATATCCATATGATGCAGGACCTACAATTATTTACATGGGTATCTGGAAATTTGATCAAATGGCCACAGAGTAGCGGTCACCTACTCCTTGAAGGTAAAGTTCAGATTATTCAAATATGATAAGACTACCCAGCTCTACTTGGCTCATTCCAAGCTTTCGGAAGTGGAGGAAGATGCATTATAAACTGGTTTATGCAAAATGCCATTTTTCAGACAGATCCCTACACCTTTTAATTTCCATGTGTGTGTTTGAATGTGACATTCCCACGGTAATGGATCCTGGTTTGGAAAATTTGGCTTATGGTATCATTGTGCTTGAAAATGGTCAAAGTCTGTAAGGGAGCTGTAAATTAGAGATTCAATAGCAGAAAAGTGAAGAAACAGATGGATTTTGAATGAGGCATGTAGAATAGGAGTAGAGGCATTGGCTTCTACTATTTTATTAACCATGTACTGTCAAGATAATCATGAGCTCATCAGCCTTCCAATTCTTGAGAAAAACTTCCCTGCTTACTGAAAGCGGATAAGGAGAATCAGCTCATAAAAGACCTATGAAATGCTGAGAAAACTTTCCACTTAACACATCTTCTCTTAATATTACCAAGACATAACCATGATGTTGCTCTTCAGTTAAACCTTTTTAATGTCATTTTAAGGTCAAGGTGAGGATATCTTAAATGAAGCGTTTTATTTTCCCTTTATCTGATTTACACTCCAAACTGAGGAAAGTACACAGTAGTATAATAGAAGATCCTTTCTGCCCTCTGGGCAACTTTAACAATAAACAAAATGTCCTTTTTCATGCACAAGGAAAAAGCCTCTTCAGAGACTGTCAGGGGAAATTAGATGACAAACTGTGATGCAGTAATCTGCAATCCCACTAATACTTTCCTTGTCAGAGGTGAAATTAGAGGTCAGAATATCTGTTGCATCTTTGAATGGAAACACCTTTTGAGTTAGATACTGAATTTTCAAGGGAAGATGGGGACAAAAGTGCAGAAGATCCACTATTTTCAATTAGGACAGAAAGCTAGTGAAGATTGGATTAGATTACCTTTTCACCAAGCTGCCATTTTACTAATTACACATACAATTTGTGTATATGTTCTGTGATTTTATACTTTGCATGGCCAAAAACTGCAACAGCAGCATTCCCCGTGAAACCCTTTCCCTGCAATGCTCTTTGGTAAGTATCATATTGCTCCCTTCAGTTACATGTATATATTCTTCAGGTGAAACTATCAGAAGGCATCTGCACCAAACTTACAACACGCTGGTGAAAAAAGACAACTGTCAAAGTTAATTCTATTCCAACTTCTCAACCCTGATCCACAGCTTATTTTTAATTTTTTTTTACATATTTCCTCTATTAAAAAAAAGTAGAAACAGGCTTGAATGGTTTTATTACCCAAAATGAATTTCTGATAACTGTCTCAAAAGAATTATCATATGAACTTTGATGAAAATAGAGTTATTTTTGTAAAATACCACTGGTACTGAATAACATTGACTAAATTTTCGAATAATCTTTTTCAGTGAAAAATGTGTCTTGAGAAGTAAAACAGGCTGTTCTTTATGCACAGGTATATGTTGCATCCAAACAACAAGAATCGATTTTAAAGTTAGTATGGCTGCAACTGTCTGCCTTTTTGCAGATCCCGAGCTGTTGGGATATTTACTCGCAGGTGGCACTTGCTATCCCTCTCACAGATGTAGAAAAGCCAGGTCAGAGGCTGCTGATAGAGAAGCCCTGGTGAGCCCACCACTCGCAGGAGAGAGTGCGCCTCCAGGGAGGTGGTGGCTCGTTTGGCTGGGTGAGGTTGAGCAGGTGGCTGCCAGGGCCGTGCTGGCTGGTGGCCCAGAGCTGGGCTCCTAGGGTCAGCAGGCCGGTAGCCTGGCTGTGCCTTTGGGCTCGGGGGATCTTGAGGAAAGGCCCGGGTTTTTGCAGTTTGGCAGTGGAAAGTCCTCTGCCGGTAATTAATTAGATGAATAGAAAAGGAAAAGCTGGAGCGCATCAGACTTGCATAACCCGTTTGAATCTCTTCTAGCAAGTTATTCCCAAATAGCTGCAGCTAAGCTTTGACTTACAACTGCAGCCAAAACTTTAGGGCTTGGCAGAGCAGGGGCTCTCACAGCTTGCTGTGACAGGAGTCAGACAAGGTATTTGAGAGGAGTCAGGAATTCCACAGCATCCATAATAATGAACATCTGCTCTTCCACAAAAGCAAACAAGAAATACCTCTCGCTGCAGGAAACTATAGATGGTCTCATACCTTTAGCTTTGAGTCTGCGTTCAGGTGCACAGCTGCAAGTTACAAATGTTATTCCTCTCCTGTCCTTTAGCTCTGGGCTATAAGTTTCACAGACCCACCAGCCCCTGCCCCAGGATCGGTCCGATGCCACGAGGGATGGCTCAGTGTCCCTCCTAATGGAGGAACAGACTTTCCAGGGACTCCACCGCTGACAACAAGCAGCTATACTGCCTCCTAATTTACACAAATACGCCTTTCTGGTTCTCACCCCTTCATCTGCAGCTGGAAACTTGGTGGTAGTTTGTGGTCTAAAGCCTTTGCCAGCCCTGCGAACTGAGCTGTGGTTTGGGGGAGCTGGCTGGGAGGCAGGGTTTCACAGAGCATGGCTGACCGATGTGTTCCCTCTAGGCCAACACTTCCAAAGCAAGCCACAGAAAGACTCTGGAAAAGGTATTAGAAGGGAGTTTTACAGAAGTTACCTCTCTCCTGGCAATTTCCCTTGGTCTATTTAGGCTTTGAAGCTTTAGGCTGAAATATAGACTTCATTACGGCAAATATGAGTAGCATAAATAGTGGCATTGTATGAGTTTTTTGTTTTGAGATAGCCTTACAATGTACGTAGAAGTGTAAAATATGGTTGCAAAGAACAGGTCTATCATGGATTCTGGTGTAGAAATAACTGCTGGGCAAATCTGAAGTGCTCTCCCAAACAACTTTTTATTCCTTGATTTTATGCATGAAGTAGGCAACAGAGGGGTTGGCAAACTAAATGCTTGCTGTGCTCTTCATACGGCTAAGCACCTCATTCATTTAATAATTTGTTTATTCATAGAATCACAGAATCGTTTGAGTTGGAAGGGACCTTAAAGATCATTGAGTTCCAAACCCCTGCCATGGGCAAGGACACCTTCCACTAGAGCAGGTTTCTCAAAGCCCCATACAGCCTGGCTTTGAACACCTCCAGGGATGGGGCATCAACAAGTTCCCTGGGCAACTTGTCCCAGCGTCTCACCACCCTCACTGTAAAGAATTTCTTTCTGGTATCTAATGTAAATCTCCCCTCTTCCAATTTAAACCCGTTGCCCCTTGTCCTTTCACTACACTTCCTGACAAAGAGTCCCTCCCCAGCTCTAATATAGGCTCCCTTCAGATATTGATAGGCTGTAATAAGGTCTCCCTGGAGCCTTCTCTTCTCCAGGCTGAACAACCCCAGCTCTCTCAGCCTGTTCTTATAGGAGAGGTGCTCCATCCCTCTGATCATCCTCGTGGCCTTCCGCTGGACCCATTCCAACAGGTCCATGTCCTTCCTGTGTTGAGGACTCCAAAGTTGGACACAGTACTCCAGGTGG
>JAOQGH010000023.1:68254368-68288856 GCA_025769975.1 Gallinago jamesoni
GTTGAACTTCATGCAATTTGCACAAGCCCACCTCTCCAGCCTGTCCAGGTCCCTCTGGATGGCATCCCTTCCCTCCAACATGTCAACTGCGCCACCGAGCTTGATGTCATCAGCAGACTTGCTGAGGGTGCACTCTATCGTCACTGTCCACGTCACTGACAAAGATGTTAAAGAGCACTGGTCCCAGATATTTATATTCCTTTAGATACTATATTTATATATATTATAAATAGTACTGGTCCCAGATATATATTCCTTTAGATATGGTGTATTGATAAAGTACAGGAATGATAGACCAACAGACAGAGAGAGGGCCTTCACCACCACTTTTAAATCAACTGATAGGTACTGCACTTGCAAAGTTATTGCAGTATTACTAATAAAACTATTGCTGCAAACCATACATGGTCCCTCCGGGGATAAACACCAGTGAAAACCAGAAGATCAGCCATAACTGTACCTTTGACGCAGCCTGGATGTAAGAAGGCAAAAAGCCTGAGCTGGTTTCTCAATTAGATGAATTTTTGGATAACAAGACTTTGCTTGTGATTGCCTTGTTTTGCAGATAAGGAGAATATTTTAGGCTCGAGCTCTGTCCATAATGATGCAGTTTCAAAAGCAATGCACGCATATGAAAAACAAAAGAAAAGCCCAGTCCTAGGTATTCTTGGCTTCATTACATTCCTGTGCTCATTCATCTCCATTTCAACTGTAAAGGTGTAAGTGAGCTGATTGAGGAAGGATAAGAAGCCAGATCAGAGAGAAACATATTTGCAAGTCTAATAAACACAGGTAACTTGGAATGTGTTTGTTTCCTAAGGTAACTCACCACTGAAAGTAGACACAGCAAAATACTATGGGGAAGTCCTGAATCAAAATTCAGAAACTAACCTACAGTTGCGTTTCTCCCACTGGATAAATTAAGCATCTAATATTTGCAGGCACAGACAAAAAACCAAACTGTTGTAGCAGACAACTGTTAAAAGCATAAACCTCAAAGTAGTTAATAGCCACTAGTATTAAGTGCTGCATGTTATGAACAGAATATTTTTGAAGATATTTCGGATACACGTAATCTCAAAACCAGATCTACAGTATGATAAAGTTACTATGAATACTACATGTTCATTAGAGGAAAAAAAAGCCGTCTTCCTTACCTGCTATTGTTTCAAGACTAGGAATTGCAATAGTGCTATAAGTGCTAATACATTTACAGGACCACGTGCGAACTAAGGTTTCCTCTGCATTTTCCAGGCCTGGCAATCTGTCCATGAAGAAAGAGCCCCATTGTTTAGATATGAAGCAAGGAGCTTTGGGTTCATCTCCCTGAAAGAAAAATAAATAAATATGTAACTTTAAAAAAATAAAAATCTTCTTCCTTTATCCAACCACAAACATTATTTCAAGGAACTCCAGTGATTCTCTGATTTTTGGGGAAAACTGTACTGTATCTCAGGAACAGACACAGTATTGTATCTCTTTAAAATATTATAAAGAAAAACAATAACAATCTTCTTCCTGTAAGTCCCCAAGCTCCTGTTTATGCAATTTTTGGATTCCATAGGACATAAAAAATTGGCTGCAAATATTTTCCCTTTAAAAATCTTCCCTTTTCCCTGTTTTTCTGTTTTCAATCATGTGAATAGCCTGCTGTCTTCCTCTGCTGGAGAAGCTGGGTAGCTGCGGGGCAGACCGTAACCCAGTTGGGAACTCCTCCAGGGAGAACAAGAGTCTCCCAGTGCTGGATGGAGTAACTGCAAAGGATGAATCGTGACACCTGTAGCATGTTCTCTGTTTCTGAGCTGAGGGATGAGTGAGAACAGAGCCGCAGGATCCATGGAGAGACATTCAGTTGCCTAGCAAATTGTGAAAAATTGATTATTTTTCATGTATGTCTTCAGACAACAACATGTAGACTCATTATGTTTTAAAGAAAGCATTAAAGCAGCATTGGGAAAACTGGGTTTTTTTAGCGGTCCATCTTGAAACCTGCTATAAATTGCTATGAATGGCTAGAAAAAGCACCAGGAGGCCTCTACAGAAAGATGAAAAAATGTAAAACAAAACTGTGAACTACACTATTGAAAATCTGTTAAAGTCATTTGCGTGCAAAGTATCTTTTCAGACCAGCAAAGCACAGAACAGATATCCTAGCGTGTGCCTCTAGATATGTGAACTTTTCTACTTTATTTTCCATTTAACTGCTTAATAGTTTTGAGAATCTGCTGGAATAATATTTGTTTATGACAAAGGTCCATGGCTTTTGATCACAAGAAGGTTGTTGATCCAGCCTTCACGTTTACAGACCATGTCAGGAAACACAGAGCTATTCTTTTAGTGATTCTGCGTAACAGTTTTTGTTCTGAGCATAGGTTGGAGTGGGCAGGAAGTATTGATCTGATTTGGGAAAATACAGATATTGGTTTCTGTCTTCTGATGTAAATAGGTTAGAAAAAATCCCATACCTTTTGTTTCCAAATAAACAGTTAACTTAAGAGCTGGTCTTTTTTCTGGTTTGGGTTTTTTTTTTTTGCCTCACACACAAGGACAGCATTTTTTTTTTTTTTTTGCCAAATCTTATCTTTCCATGCAAATCTAAGGAATTTACATCAGTTATAATTAAATGTAGATACTATGCTGAATTAAAATCCATTTCCCAGCTGGATGACACATGGAGAAAATTCTTAAGGCCATTACAGCTGTTCAGGTGATTAATCAAAACAACCACCCCAGTGCTGGTCCACATAAGCATTTGCATAAAAGACAGACCCTTGTTTATTGACAAGAGTAAAAACCTGAGGCTTCTGGTTTTTTGAAATGCATGGTTGGTTCAATAAGCAATTAAAATTGCAATCTGAGGAAAAGGATTTTTTCAGAGGAATGATTTTCAGAGTGGGAATTTCTTCCTTATTAAGAAGGAAAGAGTTAATGTTTTGGATCTACAGCCCAGGCCCTCAGTAAAACCAGTTAGACTTGAGAGTTGTCATCAAGTCATCTGGTAGAGAACTCCCAGTCATTTTGCTACTGACTTATCTCCACATGACAGAGGATGTTTGATAAGGTAAGTCTTGATCTCAAATCTGAAACGAGCTGTCAAAACTTTGCCCACATCCTTAGGAAGCATCAGACCTCGCTCCCCCTGCCATCCCCAGCTGATGCCTAGAAGATGTCCCTATCTTATCTGCCTCACACATAGCCTGCAATGAAGGACAGGCCACGTACCATGAATCTATACATCTGTGAAATGAGGAAGTAGTCCCCTGTTAATATCGCTAATCCTCACATGCCTGGAGGCTCCCAGGAGGCTCTGTGTCCCCAGAGGGTTTGCTCTGGCAGCAGGACAGTAGATCCTGTGAAGTGCTGAGCAATCTCTCTTTCTTATGCAAAATCCCAGAGCATGTGGTGTTGCTCTCAGGCATATTGGTCAGACAGTAGCAGGTGAGATGTGGATTGTGTCAGTTAAGATACAAAGCCTCCAAGACCACGTCTAGACTTCAGAGAAATGATGGTACCAGCATTCAGCTTAGGGCTTTCCACTAGGTTAAACCACCTGGAATACTTACTATCTCCTTTGCTTTTTTAACTGCAGACAAATAGGGCCTGTTAACAGAGCGGACAGAATCTGTTAATAGGACCCTTGGGTAACACTGATTTGTCAGCTTACAAATGATCTTTCTAAAATACAAATAGGCAGGCAGATGAGCTCTGAAGTTTTTCTACATTGGGTAAAGAGATGACAGAAAGAAGGATGTAAAGGAGACAGGAGTGAAAAATCAAGCTGTTAGTATTTTTTAAAGGCATTATTCAGATGGAGATTTGACATCTTTCTACCAAATGCAGAGCACTAGGATTACTTTACTGCATCCAATATGAGGGATGGTACTGATGGCTCCATGCCTTGTGCCAAGGCAGCGCACCACCACAGACTCTTACGGATAGAAAAAGTCAATGTTCAAAACAGGTTTTTGCCTGTGTAACGACAAGTATTGGAGGTGTTTTTGTCAGCACAGCTGTGTTGGTCACAACAACCAGATGCCCCTGAATAACACATCTGTCCTGGGTATGCAAATGGGCAAGCCTGCCACTGGTCTAACTTTTGCACAGAACCTGCCCCCCACAAGTCATGTGCAAATAGAAAACATTTCACTCGTAATTATTGTAGCTAAACTACAACATGCATCCCTATAAGCAGACTTCCTCTAAAACAAAATGCATTTCACTTCAGGATATTGCTTTAAGGTTATTGCTTTAATTCACCAGGCTTCACAACAGCCCATCAGGTTGTTCCTGAAAGTACTGTTAGATTTGTCTTAAAGATAAGCAGGAATGGAGAGACAAACAGAGCCAAAAGGCACAGAGTAATTAGCCCTTGTCTAAGACCATGCTGAGGGAGTCAGGGAAATTCAGGGCTGGGGGGGTTGGGGGTTAAGGGCTCTGACATCCCCAACCAACCAGTCTCTAGGTAATAATGGAAAAATTAGTTTTTCCCTCTAACTGCAAAAATATCACCTATATCTGCCAATAAATTCTTCGATTTCTGCTCCATTCGTTCCTATAGCCCAAGGTTTTTACACACTGACTAGCTCCTCTGTAATCATTTCCCTCGAAATCCTGGGACAAATTCCATTTTTTCTTTGAGTTTTCATTGATAGAATTGATCACACATTTAAAGAACAGAAGGCAAAAACAAAGCCTCCAGCCAAGCAAACCAACCCCCAAATCTGGGGGGAATCTTATTTCAACACAATGCTTGGTATTTTTTTCCCCCTGCATGCTGCAATTCACTTAGGAGCTGAGTACTTGAATGAATAGTTTTTAGTTTGCTATTCTCTTCCTCATTTGCTTATGACTCATATACTTGAAAGAACTGCAGTTACCATAATTTCACAGCTATGTGTATCTGGCTTATATCATGCATTTAATTGAAGGGAAAAGACAAAAACTGCTAATGAAAATGGAAATTACTGGCCTCCTAGTTTGTTGTGAGGAGGTTATTTTCTTCCCCCCTCTCCAATAGTGATGAAATACCAGTCAAACAACTGAAAACAGGTTTTTGTAATTTCTTTCTGAAAAATGCAATTGCAAAGAAGTAATATTTTATTTCTTTAATAATATTTTGTAAAAGCTGATAGAAGGGAGGATTGCATCTTGTATTACATTTTCAGTCCCTCTCTGTACACACAGCATAGCATGGAAAATCTGAAATAGTAGTGTATTTTTTTTATTGCCAATGAATGATATGGCTGATGAACAATACTAAATCTAATCTGTAAGAGCCTAGTTTTCCAAAACCAACCACCTGACTTTGTACAATCCTTTGAATTGGCTTTTCTCCCCTCTTAACCAAAGGGTTAATGGGAGAAGTTGATTAGGGGAATGAAAATAAAACTTTCATAGGCTTGTGAAAGGAGTCCCTTTGAACTAGTCCTGTTAAGTTAGTGGTGTCCAGTCAACTGCAGAGATATGGATGTGACCTGTTGTTCAGACTCCAATGAGCAATGTGGTAATGAAATAACACCACTGACCTGCCACGGCCCCCCTGGTTCAGGTTCCTTTAATCAACGTGATTCATTTCTCCTTTGCTTGCTGGCTGTCACTGGCAGCGGATGTAAACTGAACAGGGGTTGTGTGTGGCAGGGGTGGTGTCTCCCCAAGATACTGCAATCTCTTATCAGGAATACTACAGCTTTAGTGGAAGGTCAAGCACCTGTCTAAAAGTCTCAATTTCCTCCTTGGTAACTGCAGCGATAGAGAAGATGGATCTTGCGAGCAGTCAACCAAAAGAAAACAAAATAACAAAATCATCATTGAGCGCTTAGAAACACATCACTCAATAACTCTTTCTTTGTACAGGAAAAAAAAACCCCACATTTTCTGGCTGTGTCTTTAAAAAGGTGTGCTTTAAAAGCATATATTAAAAATACTTAAGAAACTATGGTCGAATAAAAAACTCCAAGCCTTAGAGATATGAGTTCTGTGCAGCAATGCAGCAGAGTCGCCAGTCACAGAATGAACAAATTTATGTAGAAGAATGAGTTACTTTTGTAGCATTAATTAAATCAAATTATAGTAACCTAGATAGCACTACTACTCCCTCTTCCTCCCCCCCACCCCTTCCCCCCTTTCAAAGAAACACATTTTCCTTGATAGGACAATTGAGTTTATATGTCTTAATTTTTGTTTTCTAAAACCCAGGAAAAAGCCTAAACATTACTGCTAACATTTCTTTATTTCAGTGACTGAAATGTCCTTGTCTGACCTTAGTTTAGAAATAGGATAGTGGGGAAGAAATCAGGATAGTGGGGAAAATACTGGACATGTCTATTAAAAAAAAGTAGAGAATGTCACATCTATACTGTTTCAGTCGCATTGAAGCTATCCTTTTCTCCATAAAAACACAAGGGCTTTTAAAACACTTCTTAGTCAGATTAAAAACATCTCTAGTATAAAAGCACCGCACAAAAAAGCCTCCTATCAGTAAGTTCACTTTTTCATTACAAAGATTAATTATTTAAAAGGAAAAAAAACCTTAAGTGCTTTTCAAAGCAAAGTGCAGAAAGCACATATATATATGTATATCTGCAATGAGAAGAAAATGACCTTTTATTTAGGAGCATAAGAAAAGAAGAAACAGTCCAAACAGAGAGCGAAGCCTCACTGTAGTTCCCACATAGAACACCCTGGAGGTGCAATGCTGCCGCCTCGGCCATCCCAGTGCCATTCCCTGTCTATTTTGTTCTTCAGCAGCTGAAAGATAAACCACAGTAACCTTCCACCCTCTGTGTAGGAATTAAAGTGTGACAGTTGTGCTAAGGCCCTGCTTCCCAGCTGTGATCAACCTGAAAATGGCATTATTTATCTGAAGTGACTATCAGTAGTCTGCACTGGACCAGACTTTGAAACAGTCCCTTTTATCTGAACACAGCTGCTGCTGAAATAAACAACCTATGAGGGAAACAGCAAATTAAAAGTTCTTTGTGTATCAGGAAAGCACAAGCAAACTGTATTTCACAGAAAGAAAAAGAGAGCTTTAAAACAATCTAATAAAAATTCCTCTGTGTTTATAGTTGGCCAGGACAGGCAGGGAAACATCATGAACTTGGCAGAGTTCAGGTGATGGACTTGTGATAAACAGCCATGAAATTTCTCCTTGTAGGATGCAGGGCAGGTTCTTTTTACTGAAAAGAAGACTATGTTTTTTGTGTAAGGGACTGCATATACAGCTCATTTTCTGGAATTTAGCTGCGGGTAGAGTCTCTGTGTCACCCATGCAATGATGAGCTGGGACAGGACAGCACCTCACGGTGTGGCCAGGAGGGTACATCTGTGAGGCATGCTGGCGCTGCCAGCAGCCTGGTAAGATAAGCTCGTTCTTAGTGCAGATGGCATGAGGCTTTTTTGTAACTTACTTTCTTCTGTTCCAGGAAACACCTGCAAGGAACCCTTACCTCATATTTTCCTTTCTTTTCCAAGGGCTCAGATTCAGTCTCTGCAGGCACTGTAACTTTGTCCCCCAGAAGCTCCTCTAGGATGAAGACAGTTTCCCAGTTGCTATAGTGACGTGCTGGGAAAATATCTGAGTGCATGCTGTCACCAAAATAAACAACCTATGAGGGAAGCAGCAAATTAAAAGTTCATTGTATATGAGGAAAACACAAGCAAACTGTATTTCACAGAGAGAAAAAGAGCTTTAAAACAACCTAATAAAAATTCCTCCGTGTTTACAGTTGGCCATGACACACAGAGATCTTATTAATGTCACAGTTTGGGGTTTTATCTTCAATCAGCTCTGGAAGGAACAAGCTCGCCCTGCATACCCTCCTTGCTCTCACCCTCCAGAAGCATTGCACAAGGATGCCTGGCTGGGACCTGACTGCTGCTGAGATTTTTGACTGACAGAAATATCCTGACAGGAAGCAGTGGAAAAGACTACCAAGAAAATACCCTAAACAATGGGAAAGAATTTTGGACAGCTTTGGAAACAAGGGAGAACATGGACGATCTCTTGGTGACTCAGAACTCTTCCGTGCCCAGGGAAAATGCAGTCCCACCGTCTTCAGTGGCATTTTCACCCATCCAGACTTGTAATTCAAACAACATGATCCTAGTTTTCACTGATACCACCTTTTAATCTATTTGATTTATTTCCTCAGGGAGAGTGTTTATTTCCTGATGACAATCTGATTCTCCCCGAAACTACAGAAATGCATGACCATGCACAGAGAATAAAGCATCTGGAAAGTTTACATATTCTACCAGTAAGAAGACTTATATGCTGCTTCCTGTTCTGAACTGCAATCTATTAGACAACAGCAAGCACAACCAGAACAAAAAATCGTGACCAATCACATCAATAGCTTTAATGAAAGTCTATCTGGAGAATTTTAGACTGAAACAGGGTATTTTCAGAAAGATTTACTCTCACTTATACCTTGGGATCCAACTTGCCAGTCATCTTCTTCAGGAGTCCATACAGCTGGATAACGTTGCCTTGGGAATACCAGCCAGGCTTGTCCAGCGATAGCAGAGCCTCCTGCTCCTCGTCATTCTCTGAAATCACCAAGGAAAATTGCTCGCTGTTAGTGGTAAGAGGTAAGACAGACTGTAAGAGACACCATGTACCTCTCCCCACAGACATGTTACCTACTGCTTTTAAACAGTGATAAATACAACAAGACAGACTGAAGTAGCTCTTATGGGCATTCGGCAGCCTTAGATCAGCACAAGCAATGAGCAGTTATCACCCAGTCTTGAAGAAATTGCATCCTGGGCTGCATCAAAAGAAGTGTTGCCAGCAGGTCCAGAGAAGTGATTCTCCCACTTTACTCTGCTCTGGTGAGACCTCACCTGGAGTACTGTGTGCAGGTCTGGAGCCCTCAATATAAGAAGGACATGGACCTGATGGAGCGGGTCCAGAGGAGGGCCACAAAAATGCTCAGGGGGTTGGAGCACCTCTGCTACAAGGACAGGCTGAGGGAGCTGGGGTTGTTCAGCCTGGAGAAGAGGGGGCTCCGGGGAGACCTAACAGTGGCCTTCCAGTACCTGAGGGGGCTGGGGAGAGCCTATTTACAAAGGCCTGCAGGGACAGGATGAGGGGCAATGGGTTTAAACTGAAGAAAAGCAGATTTAGATTGGATATTAGGAAGTTCTTTTCAATGAGGGTGGTGGAGCACTGGAACAGGTTGCCCAGGGATGTGGTTGAGGCCCCTTCCCTGGAGACATTCAAGGTGAGGCTCAACAAGGCCCTGGGCAACCTGCTCTAGTTGGGGGTGTCCCTGCTGACTGCGGGGGGTCGGACTAGATGACCTTTGAAGGTCCCTTCTGTCCCACATGATACTATGATTCTATGAAATGATGTGCGTACAATATTACTGCTGGTGGTGTAACCCACATTGGCACATATCCACCCTGGCAGCTATCAGTGAATTGGAAAAATCAGTCAAAGCTGCCCCCCCCACCCCCAGTCACCACCCAGCTGTGCCACAGGCTTCATTCCTAGCTGGTCCCAAAGCAGCCAGATCTCTCCTGGAGTCCACATAATAACCCTATTGCTCATTCAGATCCATGCGATATTGTTTGATGAACTCCCTTTAGCTTCTTGCTGGAGCCAGAATACTAGCCTAACTGAACTGATGAACTAGAATTTCACCAGAAATATTAATATTAATATCTTCTGTCTATTGAAGTCGTTAAACAAAAGGGTGATTTTGTTATTCCGTCTCAATCAAACATGCCTTACTTTTTATGCTACCGAGAGCTGTTAGAAGCCAATCCAGTACTTTGATCAGACTTAGGTACAACATCAGGACTTGAGTTTTTCTCCTGCTTTTTAGAATGTTTTAAAGTACTTAAAATGTGTTTGGAAGAAGTCTAAGGGTAAACTTCATTTGGTCAGAGACTGCTGAAAGCTGGAATGCAAATTTTGGAGAACAGTGAAATGACAAGACAGCTTTACATTTAAGAGCACTGAAGGTGTACGTGGTGCAGTACATTGGTCCTTGAAATAAAAAAAGAAGCAAAAAAAAAGGGAAATAGAGAGAGGCAGTAAATCATTCGTTAGTATTATGAATCTAAGAATTTGAATAAACACAGGGTTTATTCTTAGACAAAACAATTCTATATTAAGGGTGTTTTATAAACTAGGAAAAAACAAGGAAATTCAAAGTTGACAATAACAATTCATGTGGAACTTGTATGGAAATGTCTTTTCCTTTGCTCTTCTTTGGAAACCTAATGATGATGATGATGATGATGATAATAATAATAATGATAGCATAAAAAAAAAAATCTTAATTTCCTGAGTTTTAAAATACCGTTGACCAAATAACTTTTGACCAAACAGAAGTTGCCAAACATCAGCAAATTTGTTTTTTTTTTCTTTCTATTTTCAGGCATATTTATAAGTCTGCCTGAACAAGCAGACACAATCTTCAGACAAAATGGAAACAGAAAAAGTAACTTATGAAAACAACTCTTTTCAGCTGCTATTAGAAGTTTCTTGAAATTTGTGAAGTTTTGTATAGCTATCATTGTCTCTCCACTCAATCAGAAAAATACAAGAGAAAAATGGAACTATTATAAGAGGGATTTTCAAAATAACAACATTGCATTTGCAAATAGGAGCCCTATGTATTCCAGCAGCATGAGAAGGCTCCAGCAAAGAGCAAGACCTTGCTTTACTGCCTCTATGGAAAGGCATGAGGGGCAGTCCTGACTGAAAAAATTCACTCTAATTACAAGGTAGAAGATCTCTCACTCTGTGAGATCTATTACTGTCACCCCTAGCAATGGGATTCATCTCACTTAACCCAATGCATCCGGAATTTAGGCTTCTAATTTGCAGTTACAATCTGAACTAGTTGGCCAGGATCCCCTGGTTGGGAAAAGACTGTAAGAAGCACTTTACAGAGGTGCCAGCTCTGGAGAATAAAGGATGTAATGAAGTTAGGAACTTCCCTTTTAGGCAGTGAAATGAAGAGAAATTTCAAAGCTTGGTTTCTTCCTTTGTGCTTGGAAGCAGCAAACAGCATTGAGATGTTTAATTCAGTATGGGAGCTCCTTGATTTTGGAAGGAACTTCAGAAATCTGAGGAACTAGGAAAGGTCCTTTATAATATTTGAGTCGGGTTATAGAGATAATGACTCTGAATGGGCAAACCTTACCTAAAACATCTCATGTGGCTGCTTGTGCTCACACATCTAGGGTGACCTTCTCAATTTTATTTCAGTAATTTGAAGTGGGAAGAAATTTATGGTGTTTCAGTTGCAGTAAGTCATTAGCGAGAAGGGTTTCCAATCCATTTGCACTGTCCCTGTGGCAAAATGTTGTCAAGAAAATTATTCTTCAACACTTAGTCTTAAGGCCTCTCGTAGTAGTTGTGCCATGTAAAAATTGATGCGCAACAACTTAAAGAACATTGGCTCTGGTGTTGTATTGTATTCTTCAGACAGCAGTTACACGATGGCACTGAAGACATCTGCAAATTTCCTGCAAAAATGCTGCGTAAGTGTGACTATGGTAATTCCTGATATATTTTGGATATCTGGAAATCCCACACCTAACATTGGCTACACTCAGAGTAGCCAACCACAAAGAGGAAAACTGCTGCTGACCTTTCTTCCACTTAGCTGTTATTGATTTGTAGAAGTTCATTCAAAGGTCAGAAATGCTATAAATATTCCTTCACCAGGAAGCAACACATATATAGGCAGGGATGCTAATGCTTCAGGGTCTTATAAGCTGGGAGGAACAGGAGACATCCTGACAATTTCAAACAGACTAGATAACCAAGAAGAATTTCTTAGATGATTTAGATAGAGCGACTTGCTTCCTTCTGAAGTCTAATATATCACTGCAGCCTGGATTCCTGTAGACTGAAAACATGCCACGACAAGAAACGTAAAGGTAGCAAGCAAGTAAAACTAAAATAATTAAATCCAGAAAATCATTCTATTAAAATACTTGCCCAAACCTCCTCAACAGTGATTCAGAGCAGATTTCCTGAGGGGAAGTTACTGTTCCTTTTTAAAAACAACAACAAAAGCTTGACTCATGCTGGGGCAATATTAATAGTGCTGGAATGGCAATTTGCATATTGGTCTGTCTAAGAACTTGGGAAATGTTTTCTGATTCAGAAACGTACTACCATCACCACTAGCAGATATGTTTTTTCAGATAAAGCAATTCACTAAAAAGAGTCAATATCCTTTTTCTTGGAAGAATTTTTTTGTGTGCCTTTAAAAGTGTGTTGCAGGTTTATAACATGGAATGACGAACATCTGGTTTCATTCTGAATGAATACGCAAAAAGTAATCAGTGAAGCTAATTCCCATTTAAATGATAACTGATGACTGCCGTCTGCTTTGCTACCCATTCATGGGTGGTAGCCAGCGAGATGGAAACCTAAACACATGTAGTGCTGTGGTTGTGGCCACACCACGTGTTCAGCCCAGGGCCTGAACCTGGAGCTCTGTCCCTAACCTGGCAGGCGTTTACAGCCCGTGCAACGAGGATCTCATTTGGGAAGCCTGAGGCTAAGAGAATTTAAGGGCAAATTTAAGCATCCACAGTTACTCACCTAGACCCAGCCACACCTACACTGAAGGTAATTTTCATCAGCTCACCAGGCCTGAGGCCACCACCCTGCGCTGCTCCTCCGGCTGGGAGCCCCATGGCCAGTGTTGGTTACACACCAGGGTGAGGACCCACAAGCAACTCACCCGAGAGCTTGAGGACACCTTGCATCTACTTGACTGGGCAGAGCAGGGTCAGAAAGCAGCCCCAAGTACCCAGAGGCCATGCCAGCCGAAGATGCGCTCGGTATCGCTGTGGTGCATGCACAGCTCCCCAGCAGCCCCTTCTCCAGCCTTCCCAGCTTTCTCCTGACAGCATTTTACTCATTTCCATACAAACCTAGCTCAAGTGGCTATTAGGGTTACTGGTATGTTTTGCTCCTTTAAACTGTGCAATAGAATAAAAGCAGGTGGTGACTGTTTCTGCTCATGCCGGTGCCTGTTCCTGCCTCTCCCTCCCGATGGGCACCTCTCACAGGCTCTCACTGCAGATGGGCACACGTGTTTAGCACGACTATCACACTGATGTGCCCCTCTGCAATTTAAAATAATGTCATTTCAGGCTCCGAGAACATTAATATAAATGTTATTAATTAATATAAATGTTATGTTCTGGCCTGGGTTGCAAGCCCAGTCTGATTCTAGATGGCATTTCAAGCTCACTTGAGAAACACAAAGTCTCTTTTCCAGAAGGGGACTCAGGGCAGGAAACCACATTGTTTTACAGTCGAGACAAAGGGACCTGCATAAGTAAAATCGTTCTGGTGGCTTCTTCCAGTTGTAAAGGTAATGAGATGGGACGACACAACCTGCAGAGCTCCCCTGTGGGCATGCTCTCCATGAAGAAAGCAGGTACCTACAAGTTTGCCATGAGTAAAATTTTATACCCTATGGGCACCATTCTGTAGGGTAGTATCCAAAATTCCTACACCCAAACCCGGGATGGTTTCCAGGGTTCAAGCAGGTATTACGGTGTGTTTTGCCATCCCTGAATTACTTCTGTGCCCTGGAAGCAGCTGTGAAATCCATCTGCCCGACATGTGCACCAGCAGTTGCCAGTCTCCAGTCTGACTGGCTGACTGCAGGGAAGTGATAAGGAACAAATTATTCCCGTACCATGATGTGCTAAAAGAAAAGGTTAAGGCTTCCCAAAAGTGACTAGCGATTTTGATCGTCTCCTTTTTTGGCTGTCCAATCTGATGTTTTTAGAAAAAGCCTGAAGATCAGCTCCCCTTCCTGCCCTTGCATCATTCTGCCTTTTTTGGGGTGGCTTATGGTTGGTGAGATAAAGGCTGAACTGATCAAAGTTTTGAAAACTGGAACACGATTTTTAATTTTACATAGGCAGTGATACATCTTTCTTATGCAGAGTAATCCCAACACATATGTGCTCATTCATATGGAGGACTAAATAATGGTATTACTAAAAGCTGGTAATACTCTGAAAGAACACCATAGATAAAGCTGAGAGAAAAATACAGATACTATCCGGTGAAAAAAAGAAACTATTTCATAATAATTCATGTGTTACTTCGCCAATTACGAACAATTCCTTTTTTCACACTGGATTTCTGTTCTTCAGCTAATTTACAAGGCTAGATAAGACCAAAGTATAGGACAGTATATTTTCAAATTGCCCTGTGGATGTAACCACAGACTTCTTAGAGAAGATAAATAAATTAAGAAAAAAACCCCCAAGGTTTTATATTTTTAGTTTTACTAAAACCTTTTTAGTTTTTATTAGAACCTGCCTTACTGCTTAGTTGTGCCAAGCAACAAGCCATGTAAAGACAAGCTGACATTTTATTTGTTTGTAAGAAAATCAGTATTTCCTTTAGAAAAATCAACAAGTAAGTTTCTAAAGAAAGTTTTGATTACTGTGTTACAGGAACTGAAAATAACATCTCACTACAGATTTAGTAAAGTGTTTTCAAATTTGTCAAAACTTTAACTCTATACCTTCCCAGAACAGTCTGGCTAGTGAACAAGGCATTTCTGTTTAAAACATTGATATGATGAAATACAAGGAAGGTCTTTTTTCCTTGGAAAAGGAAAATAATTTTTGGGGAAATGATTCATCTGCAAGTTCATTTTTAGATGTAGTTCATGTGCAGATTTGGTAAAGCTTTTTCCATAATTTTATTTAATTTTATTTATAACTCAGAGAACTTCTATTTTGGAAGGGTATGAGGGATATAAATAGAGAGTTTCATTTCTTCCTTGCACGTACTTTTAAATTTATTTTTTTTAATTAGGATCTTGGAGAGGTACAAAATAGAAAAAAAAAGAAATAAATAGCCTCCCCAAAACAGTTTTATTCTGGACCTCTTTAGTTTTGTAAGAAGGCTCCGGAGCCTTATAAATGAGGAACTCCCAATATCCAGACAAATGTCCCCAAATAACCCTACATATATTATGGAGAGAAACAGGCTTTTCCAGAAAACATTTTGAATTCAAGTAAGTTAGTAGAGGTATGGTAATTGAGGAAAAAACTGACATAATAATTTCAGGAATATGCATTTTGTTCAAGCAACTGTCTATAACCATTCTTACTGGGGTACGCTTCACTGCTGTACCAAAATTTGAAGAGTGAATGGAAGCAGAAGACATAGGGAAGCACAGAAGATGAGATGAGGGCCACCAGTCACTTCAGGCCTAACCTGTCACTTCAGTAAAATGTCTCAATTTTCATAATTAAAATGAAATCTAGACTCACAAAGCATCTATTTTGCACTGTGCAGACCATAATCTTTCAATTTATCCTAAGTCTCTAAGTCTCTCTGGTAATACCTACTGAAATAAGGCTTATTGCAATTTGCTCCTGGACAATAATTCCCACTGAAAATTGACACTGCAGCATAGTGGGGAAAAACTTCCTGCCAACATTTACTTTGGCCTCAGACATTAAAAGAAAAACAAAAAAAAAGAACAAAAGTACTTTAATCCTCAGCTACAGAAAGACTAAGAGTTTTTTTTCCCCCTACATCTTAATACTTCAGGTATAAAAAAATATATGTAAACTAGAACAGATAATTTCATTCTGAACAAACGTATCTCCATAAAGCAAGATGTGGACCCTGCTGCAAGGGGCCCTTGCTTTTTATTTTTTCAGTTCCCTAAAATATGTTATTTCAAAGGGTGTAATAATTGTGAAGTAGACAGGAGCACACATAGTTATTGCGCATACTCATTTTCCTGGAATACACAATAGATGTTCTCATTAACTTTTATATGAAAACTATTTATACAGCCAAATTGAATTACGATTTATAAGAAAGCTCCATTCTTTTTTCCTAACTTATTACACTACATCATATCCCTACTTTAATTTTATTGATGAATTGTGTCTGAAGTTCCAGCTCTCCAAATATCAGCTGCCAGTTTTACATCAACCTTTACATCAACTTAAGATTCAAGATTCCACAGGTAAAAAAAGAAATTTAGGAATGAATAAATAAATATATAAATCCACAGAGCCTTCTGCCATTAACTGTATGAGCATTCTGTAGCTGCAGACAGCAGTTATTACAGCCTCGCTCTGGCTGTGCCCCTGACTCAGTAATTAAAATAGAACCCACCACAACCCACAACAGTTCCTTGAGCTCGGTGCTGCTGCTGAGCCTGGAGAGCACAGGGGTCCGTTGCCATTGGAGCTCGGACACATCCCTGCTGCTGTGGGGAGGTTAGAAAAACTCAAACATTTTGTTTCCTTTCTGAGAAGTAGAAAGTTCTCAAAAAAAAGGAAAGAAAAAAGATCAGAACTTGAAAACAGCGTATTCTCTCAGTGTTTCACAGGTATCCTGCTATTTATATATTGGTAAATATGAGTATGATCATTCCCAGTACTTCTAAATTTTGCAGGCATATCTCTGTATCATTAATGAATCCCAATGCAATTATAAAAGTTTGCAATTTTATTGCAAAAGGAAGACCTTTGGATGCTTTTACTATATTCTCTACTGCATTTTGTACTATTACTATCCCTTCCAGAAAAATTTAAAAAACTCTAAAAAAATTTAGGGTTGTGCAGTGCACCTTTAACAGTCTTAAATGAAAGTGAAATAGAAAGAAAATTGTTTGGAGTTGCACTGGTAAGTAATTAGGTGGCACTACGCCAAGGTACAGTGAAACAGGAGAAAAAGGAGAATGTACAGTAGGAAACCTGCCCAGACCGTGGGTGTGCTGGAGTGGGGGACAGCTGAGGAGCCAGATGGCCAAGCCACAGGCGGCTCCTCAAGCCCTGCCCAAAAGGCGTGGGGAGCCGTGCCTGAGGACATCCTTGGGAAGGGTGCTCGTTCTCGGGATGCAGCAGGGGAAAAGCATCCTCATGCCACCAATATTTGGGAGATCGTGGTCGGCTGCACAGGGGGAGGACACTGCACCCATGGTTTGGTCTGGATTAGTCTGGCTTTTGGGACAAGGGAGTCATCAGTTCGGCCACAGATTTCTTACCTGGCATCAGGCACTTCCTATGTAAATAGAAGTGTTAAAGTTCCCATATATCAGAAGTTCTATGAGAGTAAATGTATTAAGTTTCATGCAGTATTTTGGTAGAGTGGCAACAATAGCCATATAATGGTTCAGGATGGCAAAATGAGATGAAGATGCAGGAGGCAGAACAGGAGTTATGCAGACTCTGGATAATGGAAAAAGTAACTGTGCTGTGATGTTGCTCAGGCCATGAATGCGGAGAGTGGGAGAACTTCTCCTGGGAGGCAGAGAGACTAAGAAATATTTTCATCTTCTTTCCATTGGTCTGTGGCTCTTTTGTCCCTTTGCAGCTCCTGTCTATGTAGGGTGTACCCATCAAGCTCTCTGTTGAGGCTTAAGACCTGTGGCAGATGGGGAGCAAAAGGGAAGGACAAGGCATCTGCATGTGACAGAAGACAGAGAGGTGACAGCAGGTTCAGTCTTGAGGTCTGGGAACAATTTCATGGCACTGTGGACCACAGTTACGAATGAATTCAAAGGAGGGACAGGGTTAGAAAAACTGGCAGAGATTTTGGAAGCTTTTTAAGGTCTGCTCCAGGTCCAAGCCTCTCCCCAGAATGAAAAAGAACAAGAAAGCCTGTTACTATTAGATCTGCTGAGGTATAGTAGAACTTCACATTTAATAAACAAAATGAAAAACATTAGGAAATTAACATTCTAACAAAGAGGAAAAGTATTTATGTGTGAAACAGTCACTGTAAATCCCAGAACAATGTAATCAGGATGGAGATGGCAAGAAAAATAAAAACTATTCCCTTCTAGCAAAGTATGTTTAGTTACACTTTGATGGGAAGACTAACATGAAAGATTTGTAGTAATGAGTTTTTTTTAAGTAAAAGAGAAGTGATCCCTGTGACACTTCCTATAATACTTTTCCAGTTCCTTATCTGTGCATTTTGTGTGGTTTGCAAAACCACTTAGTGTCTACGTGAAAAAACAACTTTACCTTTTTTTCTCAGAACCAAGAGCATCGTGCCAAATCTCTGTATGCAGGAATTTCACTGATAAAATCTCTTGCTACTGTTATTCCAGAAAAAATAATCATCTTGGAAGGCTCACCCTTAGTCTGGCAGTATCACAGAGACACCTTGGATCTGTGGACAGTAATAATATATAAAGTGGTTTCACAGCAGATAAGAATCAGGTTAGAATGAACGTGTTTACTAATGGAGAGAAGAAATCCTGGGGTTGCTAACTCTACCTAGAAAAAAATGCAACATATAGATTGAAATTTAAGACATCTGGAGTCCTACGTGAATAATAAAGAAAGATTGAAGAACAAAGAGAGTTAGGAAGAAGCTGGTACATCGGTTTTACCTTTTCTTGAGCTTTCAGCTTGCAAGAATTAATTAAAAGCTGAACATCAGCTGCAGAGAACTTGTTACTCATCTAAACAGTGCAGTGTCCTATGATTGCTTGCCAGCCAAGAAGTGTCCAGTTCCGTGTCCTCTAACCTTTTATTTCCCTGTATTATGTGGGAGAGGCAGAACTGCTCCTGAGATAGGTAACTCTCTACCCACCTGAGATTTCCCCATACGCGATAAATCCACAGCTGCTATATGTTGCAGCTCTCCTGTGCCACTTGCCACTTCGCAGTTCTGCTGGGTGCTTCAAAAACATTAGGCAAGCCTTGGCATTTAGAAACTGGGAAACTGAGGCAGAGAGTCACTGTCTTATCAAAGTGAACCAGATCTCAGTGCAGGCTTTGCCCATGATTATTCCTCATGTTCTCAGCTCATTTCTAGGGCTTTCTAACCAGATCCTTTCACTACTTGTTTCCAATAGCAGATCTGATGCCTGCAGTACAAAAATCAACATGTGCTTTCTGCAAAGAACAATTCTACAAACTAACCTTAATCAAAGCTTGACATTTTGGAAGAACGCACAAGAGAACTCTAAAGCTCCTTAATGAAAACCAGCAATACAGATTCATGGAAACTACGCTGAAAAGAAGCTTTCTGCAGTGGTTGCCAGCCCTCATTCTGCCAGGAATGTACCATACACATCTCTATTTTTGCTCTACTACAAACTGCCTCAATCCCAATTTCCAAATTAATTAAAAATCAGATCGTAAGCTAAGTCTTTATGAAATCCTCTGTCTAATCATATAATTACTTTTTAATCCTATAGAAGAAACCAATTGAACACAGAAGAAACATGAATAACCCCCCCAAATTTCTATCACATATTGCTTATGCATGTGATCTATGCAAAGAATTACTTTTCCCTGCAAAGTCATACTGATAAGTTCCCCCATGATGTAGGCAATCTTTCTTCCAGAAATTCCTTGTGGATTTTGACAGCTGATTAAGAACTATAATGTGAAGTTTAAACTAAATTTCCACCAACATAATTCACACAGGTTTACAACTGCCTCTTAGTGGTGTGGGTAAGGTTTACGAATTTGTATTGATCCATTCCACAGAGAGACAGGGCTGGGCTGCTGCAGGCACAGACACACAGGGAACAGACAGACCTGCACAGATCACAGCTCTCTACTACCTGGTAGCCTGGTTCTATTCAGTTGCCAATACACTAGTGACCAGAGACACTTGAGATGCCTAAGATCCTCCAGCACCTTAGTCTAGTTGTACCACATAGTAGATAGGCATATACTGTGGTTTCTATACCCATTCCTGGTACTAATTTATTTCAAGATAGACCTCTGTGATTTTTGACATACGTCATCACCCTTAAAATGTAGTCGTGAGTCCATTTTTGTTTAAGGAGGAGGCTTGCAACTCAATGTAAAAAATTAGCTCCTGAAAACCATTAATTTCTCTGATACAGACTTGGCAAGAAGAGAAGTCAGGTTTTGAACTAAGCTACCAAGGGTGTAACACCTGACACACAGCAACAGAATATACGGAAGATGTGCATTTGTTTTTGTCTTCCATGTAGAACTGGGTCTTCCCTTTCAGTGTGAAATCTTCCATAAACCCCAAGTCTTTTTCAGCATCAGACATTGTTAGAGTATTATCACATTATAAATGTTAAGTCTGGACTGCGATGCTTCTAAATATTGCATAGCACTTGGCTGTGTTTTCTCAAAGACCATGGAGAAAAAAAATCATCTCCTCTTAATAATCTTTTCATGTGTTGGAGGAGAATTCCCTTAAGCCAGAGAAGTCTGTTTGCTGAAGAGAGTATTGTCTGGAATACAAACTGGTTATTTAGCTATTTTGGCTTTGGTTTTGAAAACACAGACTAGGATATGGCAATTCATGTTCTGTGGAGACTCACTATAGGGAGATGATGGGGTGGACAGGCCCTTAGCAGCTCATTCTGCTGTAAAAACAACCTGCATTTTTTTTATGAATTGGGCTTCCTAGATGTGGGAGATTTCATGCTTTATTTCTCTGGCGCTGCAGGTACAATCAAGATCAGACTGTATCATGTTTTCATTCTTTGCTAATATAATGAAATAAAAGAAAATAAAATGGCAACACCAGTAGGCGATCATAAAACTATGGCTGAAGATTTTCTATAGATCTTCACTTTTAATAACCTCCCAATCACACAGTGTATGTATTTAAATGCAATACTATATAGCTGCTATAATTAACTTGCTTTATCTGCAGTTTATATAGTTACTAAACTTTGTTGTTAAAACAACTGTTACTTTTAAATCCTGATGTCACCTTTTCGGCAACCATATTTAAAGCATCATCATGACTTAGAGATTTTACAACCTATCTCACAGAAACAGGTAATTCGATAAACTTCTTCTAAGTACACAGACTTGGAAACTTAAAATAATTCACCATATTAAGAAGGCATGTGACATGCTTCTCTATGAAGAAAGTTTCTTCCATTAAAATGAAATATAAACTTGACTTGATTACCAAAACTAATTTTAAGAAGTCATTCGTATAGAACTCTCTTTGAAAACAAACAATTACTCTAGCTTATTGCTTTCAATAATTTGAAATAATTAGAACAATTTCAGTATAGAAGCCATGAAGTTTGCATGTCCAATTCTTTGAAAGGATATATCACTGAACCATAAAAAGTAAATCCAGCAGAATTAACTGCAATTATGTTATCTCAATTTCCCCATTACGGATAAATCTTTGGAAAGGGCTAATAGGATTTTCACAGTCAAGACTCTCATGGAGTCCTTATGCAAACTTAGTTTATAGTTCTTACTGCTCTGGATTAGGACATTATAAATCTTACTTAAAGATGCAGATCTGTCACAGATATGATTATGGAAGTAGTTCAATCTCTTGGTTCCTTGGCTTTAACAGAAAAGCCAGTGCTTTTTTTCTTCTTTTGTTTATCTGGTCTGTCTGTGGGCTCCTTGAAGACAGAAAATGACTCTCATCACATGTTTGCACAATACCTTAAAGAATTGGGGTTTGTTTTATCCAGGCCTTGAATATAATGTAATATAATCAATAACTAAGATTTTGCAATAGTGTTAGTTACTGTAGCTGCTTTTGAAAATGAAAATACACTTTCCATGCATAAAGAATTCTGGGTTTGGAGGCAATTATGCTAAACGTGTTTTCCATTTTTAACAAAAGGAATATTGTTGATATCGCTCTTTTGAAAGCAGCAGCTTTAGCTTTCTTTGAACGAACTTTCTATCAGCTTTGTGCCAAACACGGGTTTTAATATCAAAGACAATCAGCTGAAGCAACCCCTGCTGTCTTTATGCAGAGGCACATTGCAGTTTTTCACTGTTTTGACATTTGGATGAATAAATTCTTATTCCTTTTAACCTCTGAGGTACTTTGAACTCTAAGCAAACATATATATAGACTTGGCTCAACATATTTTTTTTTTTTCTTTTAAAGAAGGATGGGCATTGGAGAATGCATCCGCAGTTCAGCATTCATCTTGATATTCAGAAACAAAGAGGTGCCAAACTACAAAGACTACTGAATTTTTTTTCTACTTTTTTTTTCCTAATAAACAAGGAGTTGTTTATGAACAGCAGGGAAATAACGGGGCCTGTCTTGTAGTTGGATTCACTGAATGTCTAATAGGGCACAAAATCTCATAGATGCTCTCCTGGAAGTTGGTCACCTGTGGCCAGATTCTCCTTGATGGATACTCCTGATACCTAATTGGGACAACTTTACGCATCAGCCTTTTGCTGAGTTGGCAGTGACTAACTAACTTTTTTCCTCTCCAGCCAGTAGAGGCTATAATATCTCTGAGGATACCAGGCCACACTCACATGTGGTTGAAATTGCACTACTGATAGAGGTCTGCAGTAGGGGTTGTGGAGAAATTCCTACTCACACATGCCATGTTATTGCATAAGCCTCAATGTTTAGGAAAACCAACTAGAGTACAAAATATCATTATTTATTAGTTATAACCCTTCTTTTTCTTTCTTAAATAGCCAGAAATACATGAAAAACAGTGACAATACACTATAAAGAATTGTTAAGCAAGTTTTCCTTCAAAATAATTGCATTGCTTTCACAGACTATATGGTACTGTGGGATGGTATAATGCAGTCATTTTAGAAGACATATGGGAAAGTTATGGAAGTTATTCCTCCTGAGTAATGCAGTGCATAGCCACTCTGTCACAAGCTCACAGCAAATATGCATTATGTGGCCTCATATAGAATATTTCCAGACAGGCTGAATCAAAGAGGCACTATCTCCAGAAGGGCAGCGAGCACAGCTGCATTAAATAAAGGAATACCCAGAGCCATCAGGGGCATAGATTACACAGGTCTTCTCTTTGGTGTTACTCTGCTCGTGCCTTCTGAGATGTGGGAAAAGAGGTCCTACATGGGCTTCCCCACAAAATGCTTCCTGAGCCCAGAGAGCCTGCCCAGGAGGGCATACTTTAGGTAGCCTTCACTGTAGAGGCAGAAACTGAGATACCTATTACATAGCAATTATAGCAACTGAGCTATATTGTAGACTCAAATGGATGTGTTTTGGTTAATCAGAATTTTCTAGAGAGGGTTTTTGTGTTCTTCAAATAAGTGAACAAGGCAAGACTATCTAAATGATATATTCCCTCGTAACAGTGAAATATCATCTGTTTCAAAATTTCCACTTTTTTATAGATATTCTACAGTTTTACTGAAGATCTTTAAAATATTTACTGGGTAGTATTTTGGTATTCTTCTGGCAGTAAAGATAGAAGTCTCAAAAAAAAAAAAAAAGACCTAAAAAGAAGTTATATGGTTTACAAATTTAACTTCCAGGAAAATTAAGGCACTCCTTTCCTGATCTCACTCCTCATTTCTAAAAGGCCTTAGAATATAAACACATAAAAATGGTTATATAGGATCAGCTCTGATTCTCCACCCAGTTCTGTATCCCATCTCTGGCAATAGTCAAGCCCAGACATCACAGAAGATGGAAGCAGAAAACTTAAAACAGCAGACGTGGGATCACCGCTTTCTTCTGAAGTCTTGCAGCCCCTAATAATCAAAGACAGTCTTCATCCTAGAAGTATGTCATTTTATATCCTGTCTCCTCATTTTTTTTTTCTAATTGGTCCTTGAATTTTATAGCACTTGCCTGTATTTTTAGAAGGCTAGTGAAGAATGACTGAAGGAGGAAAAAGGCTTCTGCAGTGTGTTGTTAAAATAGCAGTTACCAGAGAATCATAAAAAAATTGGAGGACTGAAAGCATTTCCTAAATTGGGGGCTACATCTTGTAGAAGAGGCACCATAAGGTACTCAAGTGCAAAAGTAAGGCAGACAGCCTGGAAGCGTAATTAAAAGTGGACTTTGAAAACCTGCGACTCTGCAGGAGAAGGAGAGTGGGTTTGTTTCTCTGGACATTGGATAAGGGCACTATAATAATTATAATAATTGGCATCCACTGTCGCACTGTATACAGGACTGTTTTCAGCTTGTATGTATATGTACACATATATATGAAGTTATACATACATGCTTAAATAGGCACAGCACATTCAGACACTGGACAATCAGCAACACATTTTCAGTTTATCAAAAAAACAGATCAAAAAGACAGTAACTATTCCTGAGCTGGAAATAAAAGATATGTCTTATTTAGGACCAAGTGAGAGTTCCCTGTGTACACTAGACTTAAAGAAGGCTTTCAGGAAATTTAGGGTTACCTTTAGCATTTGTATTTTGTTTTTGCATTCTAAAGTTAAATATTGAACAATGATCAGAACTGACAATCACGCTAGTAATTTGACAGGCATGATAAAGGGAAAGCTCTGCTGTGAAATGCTATAAAAACCTTGGTATACTGCAGATTATCGGATGAGTCACAAATTTATTTGCTATTCATATTCCTTCAAGTCCTTCACAGAATGATATATTATTTTTAACTGGATATATCTGTTGAAAGCAAAGAAAATCCTGCATTCTCAACATAAGATTCACACAAAAATTTTTGACCTGATCCTTAGATTCAATAGCTCACGATACCATTAGTACTTTCAAAAACCATTTAAGGAATTGCCCTGTGTGAAAGAAAGTTTAACCTTGTGATTAACAAGGAAATTATGGGGTATTTTTATTATGGGAGTAAAGTCTTTTGACCACTTCTCATAAACTATGTGCTTTGCTATATAAGGTACCCCAACTATAAAAACAGGTTTGCCAGGTAAAAATAAATGTAGCGGTTCTAAAACTGGAAGAGATACATATAAACTGTTCCTCCACTGAACAAAATGGTACTTCAAAAGAAAATTATGCAAATTAAATAATTAATGATTGTGCTTTCCAGTGCCCCAGTTCAGTAAAAAGCAGTCACATGAATCTTTTAAAATTTCAAACAGTGTTTTGGTTGCTTTACATGACTCATGTCTTGAGACTCAAATGACGCAGGCATGCATTTTTAATTGCACAATTAAAATGATTTTTCATGGCTTCTAAATGGATTAGTTTGAAAATTACATGTCTACTGGAAAAACAGCAGTTATCCAGTATCAAATTTCTAGACAATGCCATCCTTGTCGTCTTGTCCTGTTTCTCATCCTCCTTCAGATGTTTACTAACACAGTCACCTTTTTGTGACATAAAACAATTTATCCTTCTCTTTAGTAAACTTCAAAACCTTTCCCTTATTAATCTGCAGAAAGATTCCTGTTATATATAAAGTTTAGCTCCAGTACACAATGCAACACTTGGGTGTTTGAATTTAAGAACACATTCCATATTTTGTGCCTTAAGTCCATTTATAACACAATTGGAACAGAAGGTAATATGGTATTATTAGGAATTTATTGTAATTCAGACCCAAGGGTGGATTGAAGAACATGGCTGAAAGTCATGGAGAAATGGATAGGATCGATTAGTTAATTTAGCTCAATTACTGGAGATTTTTCCCTAAATTACACTAAAAAAAAAGCTTACTCTTTGTGCCTCAAGAAATATTTACTAAAATGTCCACCTCTAGTTTTTTTCCTATTTCAAAACAAAAATAAGGATTTTTTTTTTTCTCAGAGAAGGTCTGAAATACAATGGCTAAACTCTTCTTCTGCCCAAAATCTATATGACAAAAGCAAGACAGAAACTAGAAATTGAATTTTTGAATTTTCAGTGGTTCTGATATGAAAGAAAGGCTTAAAAAAAAAAAAAGTATCTAGAAACTGAAAATATCACTCTCCCTGCAATGTATTAGAAGCTCCACTTCATGCTGTTTGAGAAACAAACTGTGTTCCATGGTATCTGTGGTGACTGGGTTAAACTCTCAGTGCCTCCCCTAAAGCTATATGTTTGTTATAAGGAATACAGAAGGAGAGTAGCAAAAGATACATTATAAAAATACATTATTATTTGGGACATTTTCTCATATTATTCCTCCCATTTCGATGGTTTAAACTTCATATAGTCTTAAACAACCTCTTCACTACTTCAAAACATGTCTCTAAAAACCTGTCCTATACATATAATTCTTTGCTGGTTGGTCTTCCAGAAGAAGCCAGTTACCATCAATCAAATACAAATATATTAAAAAAAAAATCCACTCACAGGTTAGTGGTTTCAGCAAACTATGTATCTGATGATTCCTTTAGTTATGTTTGTGTCTCTTATCTATTTAGATAAGGGATATTTAGATAGTGCGGTCACCAGAACATAAACTATATTTTATTCTGTATTAATAAGCTATTTATGTAATGAGTGATCAATCCTCACTTGAGCCTCTTTGCAATATCAAACTATAAAGTGACTGAAAACCAGTAAGTCAGTCAGAGGACTCAGGGAATGCTGTTTGTGGTTGAAGCACACGAAAAAGAAAGAGCTTAATGAAAATTTGTCTTACAATCTAATAATGTGATTAAGGTAATGCTACACAATGTTTTTCAATGGAGACAGCAATTTCAAGTCTTTTCCCTCTGTTCTGCTCTGTTTTGCACACACACACAAAAACACCCTTGTTGGAATATCTTGGAGCTTTCTGGCTGTCTATTAAATTTACTGAAACTGGCCAAAAGGTTCAAAAGTTGCTGGCTGGATTACTGACAGAGGGACACAGCAGGATTTCCTTCGGAAGTCAGGCTAATCTGATTGTTTAAAAAATATCCAAAGTGAATTACATTTTATGTTCAATCTGCATTACATGAAACTAAATAAAATGCTTGCAGAACTAAGTCTTTTTCATCTTTTAAGTTTTTGCTGCCCCCCCACTTTCATATAAATAGGTTCAATTTCCTTTCTGAACTTATTTTTTCTCAGATTGTCAACTTTGAACTAATCCTTTAAAAAAACCACATTTAAGATATTTCTTACTTATTTTTCCTATATATAAATTGGTGAAATGCAGTTTCAACACGTATTTCTGCTGCTCATTCTAGTTTTGCTGTAGAAGTTCCACAGGCAAAATTT
The DNA here is from genome assembly GCA_025769975.1 of Gallinago jamesoni. Taxonomy (NCBI): domain Eukaryota; kingdom Metazoa; phylum Chordata; class Aves; order Charadriiformes; family Scolopacidae; genus Gallinago; species Gallinago jamesoni. The sequence continues at coordinate 68,281,223 of JAOQGH010000023.1, forward strand.
CTTTTGGGCTGTAACAGCTGACTTTCCTGTCATAAAATGCTAAAATACAGTTCAATATATGCTGACTTATTTTTAATCAGCACTTAATCAGAAGGGTATTTAGCAAAATACAGAAAAGTTACTATTGTTATTAGTAGTTCAATGAACACTGTTCTTGTAAATCTCTTTTGTTAATTTTTCTTTGTAAATCTCTTTTTTATTAATTACCTAATGGACAACATTGCCAAATGCTTTGGATTGTTTTAATTAAATTAAGTGAGTACAGGGGAACTTCCTTTTTGCTTACTCTGTCATTATTTAGCCAAAGTACACACATTTAATACTGTCAGATTTCCATCATAAAACATTTCCTTCAGCCTCACAATTTAATTTGTACCATTCCTTGAATTTCCTTTAAATTCTTAAAATATTTCTGCTATGTTTTTTCCCAGAACTAAATTTCATTTTCTGAGTATGACCTTGTCAGCACAATAAAGGATTCTTACTTTTTCATTAGTGATGCAATATCTGACCCCAATGCCATTTTAAATTACTGTCACAGCTCTGTATTTTCATTGTACTCAGCACTGTAATTCTTGATTTCTCAGCACTCCTCAGTCTTAAGGCAATTTTTTACTCATGTCTCTGGAAGAGTCTTGTCTAGAGTCCATTTTTCCCCACAGTGCTAGATTTGTTTTTGGATAGAGGGAAGCAGATGAGAAGGGAGTCATGACTGTAACTTACCAAGAGTCCGGAAAGGTCTTTGGTTTGGGGTATGGGAGAAGAAACCAGGTTTCAAAGCATTTGTGATCACGACATCAAAATACTCTTCAAAATCACTCCTAGAAAGTGAAGGAAATTGAATTAGTTAAACCAATAAATTAGCTAAGATGTCACTAAGTACTCTTTAAGACTCAAGAAAATAGCAAAACACTTCTATAAGGCACTTTCTTCTGTCACTTTTTTTCCTGATGCTTGTTCAGTGTCACTACTGCCCTTCTTTTCCTGAGGCTGTCAGAAGTGAAAAGACAGACGGCTGAGAACCCACAGTTCTGTACCTTCAGGATCACTCATTATTTGAAAAAAGATCTTCAGCCCAGGGAGATTTTAAATCTCAGGAGTACTTGTAACAAATGACATATTTTAATCTCAGGTGACAACATATGCATAGACAAGTACAGAAAGGTGTAAATAAGGGATTTTAAAGTGGAGCAAATGACGGCAAGTGACGGGATAGGAAGTAACAGAAGATACTTAAACACAGGTTCTTACTTTGTTCCACCAAAGCCGCTCTATCACACCCCTCCTCAGATGGACAGCGAAGAGAAAATATAACAAAAGGCTCATGGTTTGAGATAAGGGCAGGGAGATCATTCAGCAATTAACATCATGGGCAGAACAGACTCGACTTGGGGAAAATTAATTTAATTTTTTACCAACCAAATCAGAGGAGGATAATCAGCAAACAAAAAACACCTGTCCCCCACCCCTCCCCTCCCTGTTTCTTGGTAAGGGTATTAGGAATTTAAGAGGTTAAACTTCACACACATTTCTGCTTTTCATCTTTATCCTTAGGGTTTTTTTATGTAACAATCTACAGTTGTGAACTTCTCAGTATGATATTCATTAATTGAAAGTAGGAAAAGAAATTAATAAAGGACTACATAGACGTAATCTAGAAGGGTTGATGTCAAGAATAAAATGCAGTTAGCCTGGTAAAATTAAACTTAAGGATAGAAATAATAGGTGTGAACCTAGAATGTATTCCAGTGTTGCAAAAAGCAACAGAGAGTATTATTGTCTGACATAAGAGACATGAACAAATAAAAGCAATAAAAAGTTTAGAATTATTTTCAGGCAAACAGTACTTCAGCAAGGTCTAATGGACAGTGGAGTACTCAGTTCTCCAGAAGATGTCTTGGAAGCCACACTGCATGAGTCACTGGAAAATACGATTGCAATAAACACTGTAGAACATCCTACACTTATGTGGAAAGAGAGCAATCCAGTATCCTTCTAGCAGAACATTTCTTTTCTGTCTTTTGAAAGATAACTGACCCACTCTGCTACCTTGTTTATTGTCTTCCAGCAGGATCTCTACAGCTGCTTTAAACATCTGAAACATTATTCACAAATGAAATGAGAGCCAAAATCATTATATGTGGGCAAAAACTTAGGTTTATACCAATTTTTCTTTTCAGAAAACAACTAGATAGATCTACACAAAACAGCTAATTCACAGATATCTTACTCATTTGTGAGGAGGTAGATTTTCCCCTCAAATGAGAAAGTGTAATGCTCAAGCAAGGCAGCGAGCACTGGCAAAACTGATGCTCTATTTAGCATTTACAGAGTACAAAAGAGAAGTGATACTGGCAAGACTGGTTTTGGAAGGTAATTCTGCTTTTCACCTTACCTGTGGTTTTCTTACAGTGCTACTGTATTCCCTTGCTGTGCCCCTGCATACTCTGACAGCCAAGGCTGGCTCACATTGCACTACTTTGTTTTTTTGATTTATTTATTGAACAGCCTCACAGTGGCACCCACCTAGCTATTTGCATCACTGATTAATTGGTTTCTAGGGGTGTAGGTGATGGTTCTGCTGCATTTCAACGAGTTTCATCTGACTAGTCATGTTCTTACTCATTACAGATAGAAAATAGCTATTGGCATCAGCAGCTGCAATCTCAACCAATTACCAAGTGCAATCAACTATCTGTTTTATCTTTTCTGCTGTGATCTGTAAATGCACATTTCTCATGCACAATCATCTCTTGGAAGCCAACCATTGGGAAGCAGTATTTGTAGCTTTTCCATGCAGATTTACTGCAAGGAAATGAAATTATACTACTAGTTGCATTCACCACTTGAGGAGCACAGAAAGGGAGTAGCTTTAATAAGGCAGTCTAGCAAAAACTTATGATAAAATTGGGATTCAGATGATGCCTGCAACTGGGTGTCGGCCTGAAAGATACTCCCTGTCATCTTCAATCCCATCTGATGCCCAGAAAAGATGTAGGATGTAAGTGTGCTACAAGAGAGATTAACACCAGAAATCTCAGATTCAAATAATCCATAACACATAAAGAAACTCAAATTAACTTCCCTCAGGCTTATCTCGAGTTGCTGACTGGCAGATATAATTTCAAATGGACATTGCACTTACCCAATAATATGTTCACACAGGAGTCTGCAGTAGTCACTGTGAGAACTAGTAATTAATAGCAGAATCTTCCCAGCACTCTTCAGTTGTTTCAGCCACTTTTTTACAGACTCGGGACATCTTTGTAAATATTTGTCTGGATTATTTTTTACTTCTGGGAAATACATCCCACAGTCTTCTAAAAAATTAAAACATAATTATGTATTATCCAATCCTACTCACAAACCACTTAATCCACATAACAAATATCCTTTCATGTGCAAACAATTTAAAAAGGCGAGGCAAAGTTTAAAATTTTCCCTGAGTTGTAACTCTATAAACCGAAAAAATAATCAAATCAAGAGGATACACTGTAGCAGAAAAAAAGGTTGTATGACTTTTTTCTTTTATTATGGAATTTCCATAGTTATTTTGTATGATGATCTTTTGCTCTTGAGCCTAAATAATACATAAATTAAATATATTCTTTCACAGCAAATAGTTACTTCCTGTTCCCTTTGCTCAATTTTTGGATACTCAATTTGTGATTTTAAAATGAGTGTGATGTTTAGAAAATGGTAAGGACCTGAAATTTCCAAGAACATCTGTTCAGTTGCTTCTGACACTTTAGATTAGCATTGTCTGATCAATAACATCCATTTTAATATTTTCAATTTTTCACAACTAGCACCTTATCTGTGAAAGGTTAATAAAACAAACTCACAAAGTTTGTGGAATAGTAGGAACAGATGCAAAAAAAAACCCCAATTACAATTCCAGCTTCAATTATGCTCCTTGTGCTGAATATAACAACAACAGAATTTTGCAAATACACTTGGAATGTAAGATTTTAAGAAGTATGCAATAACGCTAAGTTGGCAGTAAAGTCACCAATAAATATTTACCTTGTTATAACCCATAGCTGTTCTACCAAGACATCAAATTAACATTACACTTGCCTTTTTTTAATCATTCCTATGACCTAAGACTACATATTTCCCTTGTACTCAAACCCTCTCTAACCAAAAATATCAAGACAGTTAAAGTTCTAAAAAGAAATATAATAATTGTAGGGACAGAAATGATACCAAGTCTTTGCCTTTCAGTCTGTGTGTGTTAATAGTATAATGAACATCATCACAGAAGATGATTATTCTTCCAGCATTTGTTCTATATGCAACTGTCTGTGGTCAACTTTGCTGAATGATTTAATAAATCCCAGACATTACTTAGCTTTCTGGTATGTGAGTAATGCTATTCTCTAGTTTGAAAAAATAAGACTTAAACCATTTGAACTTTAGCTATTTAATGAAAGAGAACATGTATGTTTGAAACAGTAGTATCAAAGAAAGCCTGAAAGGTGCTAAACATAACTATTTCATAAATTACACATTCAAACATCTACAGACTGTAGGAAAAAAGGTCTCCCAAAAGATGTTTTGAATTGGCTGTTAGCACTACAACTACACAGGAGGCAAAAATGTCATATTCTGTACTGTGAATTGACAGATTTCTTCCCAAAAGCTACAGAGTGCACTACTATATCTGAGAAATATCTCAGATACCTCTCTCAAACATAATCTCCCAACTCATAACCAGGTCACTATTGCAGTTTTTCATAGTATTTAGGTCAGGCTGTGTAACAGCCTGTACCAGGGGAATACGAGCCTGTTCCTGCAGCCAGCATTATGTGATGCCGTGATGTTTGCCTTGAGAGGTAGCCAAGGCCAATGATTTTTTTGATTAAATGAAGCAGATCTACAAAAGAAGGTTTCCTGTACTGTTTTCTCCCCCTCTTTTTGGGGTGTGAATTTTGTTTGCAATGAGCAATGAAGCTTTTAGGAGCAGAAGTTACATTATTCTTTTCCAGTATTATCATTAGTAATTATATTTCATATGGTATACTACAAAAGTTCTTCTTCTTTGTTGTTTTGGAAAATACACATTACATGAGAATGAAGGGGGACACAAACAAAGCAGCCTTGGCATTAGCTCTCACAGGTTCAAACAATTAAAAAGAGAGATGGCAAAGTTCATTTATATATACAGTGATCTATCACTCTTTTTACCCTAAGGTAAAACTATTCTTTGATGTGCAACTAATTTAAAGAGTTTGAGTAAATTTAATCAACACTGTCTGTTCCATCCGTACTTTGTGCAGTATCTGCTACATGATAAAACTATGGTATTTGGCCTTTGAGTTATATCTGCAGTGGAAAAGGTCATCAACTCTGGATTCAACAAATGAGCTGAAAGAGACTCTTACTCTAGTTTTTTATCCAGACTCTTAAGCCCAACTGTTAATTGCAGAGAAGCAATGAATCAGTTCTTGACACTGGGATCTGAAGTTTGCCTCTGGGCTGTTTGCCATATCAGGCAGAGATACCTTAGAAGAACCCTCATTAAAGCATACTCTACTGTAATTAGGCCCGGGACATGGCCCAGGAAAGTAGAGTTTAACTTAATTCCTAACATATTATTACGTCTGGTTAAGACAGTTTGGTCAAATATATACTCATATGTGTAAAGGAGTTTAACCACCAAAGCTTGCAAGATTTTATTGAAAGCCAAATAAAATAAAAGCTGAAAACTTTGCTCACTATCCCAGGCCAAGAGCGGGCTTTGAGGAGGACAGCAGAGCCACGGGCAGCTTGTTGGCAAAAAGAGTTCTGGAAGTTTTAATATGTTATGGAGAAATAGCCTCATGTCAAACCTTCACAATCAAATGGAATGATTTGACAGTGGGAAATGAAGCATTTTTTCCAAGGGTATATATTACTACTATGCCATGTGCTGCACTTTGTTTTTCTAAAGCAGGAAAACCATAAAAATAGTAAGAAAACCCTGTTGAGCACAAAGTCAGTCAGAAATCAGAAAAGAACTACTTTTACCAGAGCCAACAAAGGAAAGGAAAATGTGAGTTAATGGTAATGACTGATTTTATGCAACTGTCATACAACTCTTAGTTCTTGAAAAACAAAAAAGCATTTCTTCAGACAAAGACCAACCTTGAGAAAAGTCTATAGCCTGCATTACCTTCCTGATAACACTCCTGGACCATAGAAGTTTCAAAATACTCTTAAAAATGGAAATATAAGCATGCTTTAGAGAAGCTTTGTTGGTCTACAAATTCACTGTATCAAAATGGGAGACTTGTGGTCACCACCAAATCTACAACAGAAACTTTGCTATCTGTACACTGCCCAAAATAAAATCTCTACATTTTGATCCCTCTGTTTTATGACTATCACTTAACATATGGCTATATGGATATTGACCTGTATTAATGTGTATCCATAAATCAGTGAAACCAAAACAACAAGAAGAAAACAAATGCCTTTCACTTTTAATGTCTCTATTGCTTTCAGCTATCTTTGTGCACGTCAAAGCCTACACTAGTAACCCCTGGCTCTTAGGCAGTGAAAACACTTTCTCAAAATATAAAAAAGCATTTAATAAGAAATTAGAACAAGACGACCGTGACAATCAACAAAACAATCAACATATCTACCCTCCATGATTGTACAAGACAACTTAATCCAATGACGTGGAGCAGGAAAGCAGACGTCTCAGCATTTTATGCACAACTTTGTAATTTATTAGTGCATGTTGCCATGGAGCAAATGCAGTTTTTCAATTTCTATTTTTGTTACTAAAAAATTTGGAGTTTATCTGAAATCTCTGAAATACAGCCTGGGATAGTAAATTAGCAACTAGCCTCAGTAGGGATTTATAATCATCTTCCAAATACACTTTCAAAAATAATAACTGCCACTAAGTATCCTTTCAGAAAAAGAAAGCAGAAGACAGAAATATAAGTAACTAAATGAGTTGTCTAGAACTGCCACATGTTAAAGTCCTGACAGAGCCTCTTATCAGGCCTATGTCCTGTTGTATTTTCAAAGCAATATAATTTCCTCTATGTATATTATCGGAGCTTCCCTTAGTGTCCCATTTGGGGTTAGCTTTTTGTTGTCTCATCCAACACTGTAATTTGCTCAAGATGTTCTTTGCATTGTCTTGCCTTACAGTTTAAATGCTTGTAATACAGATGCGATAGCAAGTGTGATGGGAATTATGTACAGCGGGAAATGAAGAACCTCCACACCAAACTCAGAGTCCGAGTGTGTAATGCTTGCTCTGACTGGCAGAAATCCTCCAGCACAGACAAGAATCCAGTCTTTAATCCAGCCGCCCTCCTCTACTACAGTCACAAAATTACTTTATTGATGTGTGCAATTTGATGTCCTAATATAATACCTCTCTTTGGGGAAAAAATAATTGTGGATTTCTCTTGTGCTCTTTATTACAGCACTTCTCCTTGGCAGGGTCAGTTTATACCCCACTGGCTCTGGACTCCTTTGGACTCAATGTCTGTAAATCTGCACTGCCAGGACACTGCAGTTTTCATCCCTTAACTATAATTTGGATTATAAAAAAGGCAAATGTTCAAGAGGCATGTTTCTGGCAAGGTTTCAATCCAGAAATAAAACACAGGAACACAGTGTATTTT
>JAOQGH010000023.1:68299992-68340994 GCA_025769975.1 Gallinago jamesoni
CTCAGGACGGCATCCAGGTGGGTCTTGAAGATCTCCAGAGAAGGGGACTCCACGACCTCCCTGGGCAGCCTGTTCCACGGCTCTGTCACCCTCGTTGGAAAGAAGTTTTTCCTCATATTTGAGTGGAACTTCCCATGTTCCAGCTTGAGTCCATTGCCCCTTGTCCTATCGCTGGAAACCAATGAAAAGAGTCCGGCTCCAACATCCTTCAACCCACCCTTTAGATACTTATAAATAAGGTCCCCCCTCAGCCTTCGCTTATCCAGGCTAAAGAGTCACGGCTCCTTGAGCCTTTCCTCATAAGAGAGGTGCTCCAATCCCTTAATCATCTTGGTTGCCCTATGCTGGACTCTCTCCAGTAGTTTCCTGTCCCTATTGAACTGGGGGGATGCAGAACTGGATGCAGTATTCCAGTTGTGGCCTCACCAGTTACAGTAGAGAGGGAGAATGACCTCCCTCGACCTACTGGCCACACTCTTTCCTATGCAGCCCAGGATTCCATTGGCCCTCTTGGCAACAAGGGCACAGTGCTGGAGCATGGAAAGTGTACTATTCATATTCCCAAGACAAAATTCTTACTGACTTCAACGGGATAAGTGTCTTCAAGGATTTTATGGTCGTAAATACGACAAGAAACAGACTGAACATATTACAGACATTTTATACACTCAAAAGACACAAGATGATTTTGCTTCTACTCCTGCTCTCATTTTAATTTCTGTGTTGCTGAAGTGATCAAACAAGCAAATCTAAGCAGTTGCCATCTGGCAGCTGAGACTTTAGACCTGCACACCTGCATCCTTTTCTCCCTCGTTTCGGCAAACGCTTTATTTCACCATGGGGACAGGTTTAATGTGCCCATATACAATCAGTCACTCCATCTCACCTGGCAGGCAGTAACTTTTTATGCGATTTGCAAGCCTGGGAACATGCCCCATGTAAAATGCCATGCTAAAAACACCTTTCACAGTGCTCATCTGGGGAGTTTAAACTCTTCCTTTTCAGCTTCTTTAAAACGTCCTCTATGTAAGCCAAACAAAATGCATATAGAGATGATTGCAGGAGTCCAAATCTGAGAAAAGTACTCTGGCTTATTAAGTGCAGAGAAATAAACCAAAGAGGTGACAGTATTTCCCCACGGTGTGGTAAGAAGCTTGTCTGAGTGACTTACAATCTTAGGCATGCAAAAAACATTTCAATTGCTACACACAGAGTTCATTTACACAGTATGCATCTCATCTGTTACTCAGTCAGCCTTATTTGTGTCACAAGCATGTGTCCAAATTCTAATGCAGCTGAACTACATCACTCCAAATAAAAAAACAAAAAAAAAACCAGAAAACTGGCTTATACAAAGTTTTCTACCATGTTGACACTTTTTTTCCCCCCAAATAATGCCATAATATGAAATATCAAATTCTTGTGTAGTAGTTGAGAACTGAAGGACCGCAACATGTCTTATACTGATCAATTGAAGCAGGAGTTCATTTTTACAGAAACTGTTCAAGAGAAAATTCAACTTGGTTGTTCACCAATAATGCTTTCTGATCTCAGTGAGACAGCAATTAAAATATGTAATAATCCACTAAAATTATAGAAGATCTTGGGTAGTTGCAGGGGAGGTTGTTATATCTCTGTCATTATCTTTAACCTGCCTTTCCCAGGCATCAGTCAAACTCCTGCTTTTTCAAGTATTTTTGTCCCCTCCATTGCTATGCATATGACCTGTTCATGATGGCCTGGTCCTGATCCTTCAAGGAATAAAAGGGATTTGTAATATCAGTTTCCTGGGACTAGGCTTAAACCCTTGAAATACCTCATGTCAGATTCTAGAAATATTCTGGGACAATTTAAATTAGAAGGATTCTTACATGCCATCTTTTTTCTAGCTTGACAGATACAAATAGTTTTCTATTAAAAACAAAATCCAAAACTGAAACAACAAGCTATATGTTTCTATATGAAAGTTCCAAAATGAGACTGAAATATTATTTTTCCTAATTAAATAAGCACAAGACAACATTCAGAGCCATATGGGAAGGTATGTGTTTTGCTCATATTCACTGCAACGACACCAGCATCTCTATGATAACACTGACTAAACAAAATCTTATTTCACAATAAGAGTTTAATACAATAAATTTTAAAAATAGTTTTACAAATCTTATAAAGAAAACAGTTCTTCGTTATTATGATGTAATTAAATTATAAGTCTGGATTCAAACGTCACCAAGCACTGGCTCTGCTGAAACACCAGAGGGAGCAAGTTTCACAGAGGAGTGAATGTTTTTATTGAGCCTCTCCCAGCTACTGCCAGTGATTTATCATTTAGTAAGGTGCAAGAGAATTTAGTCAGATTGCCTGGAATGGCTGAGGAAATGCCAGTGAAGCAAAGCCTTTCTACTTGTAAGGAAATATGCAACAAGGAGCCACAAAACAGGAGAAAAACTGAGGACAGGCTTCATTTGGACAGCTGCAGGTTTTTACACACAAGGTTTAAAAATTTTCTGATACTGACCATGGGATGAAAAACTAACAGCCTTTTCATCTCCTCATGGAGAATTTTTCAGCTTGCTTAATTGTTCAGACTATTTCCGTTTTAATTTAAAATACAGCTTTTTCATTTGAGTTTCCTTTCCCTCCTGAAATTTATTATAGGCATTGACCTCCAGCCTGTTTTTGACAAACCATAATAATTTAATCCCAATCCACATTTACAAAAAAAATGACATGTCAGGATATGTTCCATATCCATGAAAATTAATTTACAGGCACTGAGTAATAGATTTATATGTAATGCAGAAAATAATCTTTATTTATTGGGACTGGGTGGCCAAGAGCTCTTTGCTCAAGTTTGTAGTATCCACAGGGGGCTGATGTAATTGTTGCTATACAGAAAAGATTACTCGTCGTCTTAATTAAAAATTAAAGCTTGATAGTATTTCACGTAGCCTCTCATATTTTCTAGCGGCATTTCCCTTAGAAATTCCTGACAGACAGTGAAAATCTTTCAGAAGTGTCCACATAGTTCAAACAAAAAACCAGACCTCAAGTAATATATGCTTTTGAGGAATCAAATGGCATCAATAGTGTGGAGTAATGAAATTATATGATTCAGGAGCTAAATAGTATGTAAGTGGAAACCAAGTGTTTCACACAGTGCAGAAGACTGAGACATCTTTAATGATCACAAATTTTTTAAAATCCTCATACCCGTATTGTGAAGCACTGGCCTGGTCAGCTGCTGGCCTGACCCAATAAAACAAAGAATTAGAAAATTGTAAATAATTCTAACATTTCATACTCAGCAGATAAAACTTTATATGAGTAATGTATTTATTGGATACATGTCAAAACCAACCCTTATGGTACTAGTAGCTCAGTGACTCTAAGGGAAAACAACGTAATTTTGTAAAACTAATCATTCCACTGTTGACCATGGTTCTGTCCAAATCCTTAAAGAAAGATTATCCATCTGAGTTTTGTCAAATTAGAAGCAAAACTTTTACCTGATTTGTCATTTTTAAGGGAACCAAAGATATTTGAAGAAAATGTTGTTCTGTGCTTTTACACTTCAGTGGGACTGAGGGATTGATGTGCCTGCACATCTTACTCCTTCCTGCTCTCTCCAGTGAATGGTGCAGAAGAAAAGAAGTTTTGGAGTCAGCTTTCAATCTCAGAACAATGAATTTCAGAAAAGAGGGAGGAGGAGCAGAGCAAGTCATAGGGCCAAGCCTGGGAACTGAGGGAAAAAAGGTAAAAGCTGCCTCTTGAGTGGGTAGGGTTTCTGGTCAGGGAGCAGCAACAGCAGCAGAAAGCAGAATTTATGACAGGTTTTTTTGGAGCTGATCTAATTGGTATGGTAGTAGCAAAATGGCTCATATTAAATTCACCCTAAACACTTTATGATCACACAGGAGAAAGGCACTAATCACCGCATCATAATTATTGCAAGAAGCAAGGATCTGGGTGCAAGGAGGAAGCAAAAAGAATGACTAAAAGAGAGTACTTTGCAACATGCCCTGTAGCTGTATTTAAGTCAGTTAAAAGTCTGTCAAACAAAAAAGGTATCAGAGAATACCTACTGCCCACGGCCACCTTTAGGCAGCATTAGGAATATTTCTAATGGCTAGACTCTATTTTCCTGCTTCCCAAGTACAGGCTGAAAAAAGGAAAACTGTCACAGTATCTGGCAACGTGAGGGCTGCTGGGTTGCAAGCACAGCCTTGAGACTGGGCAGAACAGGAGACAGCCACATATGTGGAGGTCACACCCTGCCAGACCTGCCCTCCATGGCAGAGATTTTCAGAAGCGCATCCCTCATGGCTGCATCATTTCTCTGCTTAGGGTACATCACTGCTACACTGCCTGGATGTACAGGCACTGTACATGGCTGACTAGAAATTACGGAGCTCCTGGAATAAGATTTTAAAGATCGCAACATGAAGCTAAGTCATGTCTTTTTGGACTCTGCCCACAAACTACCTCCTTCTATCTCCTTTGTGCCTTGAAGGCCTGTTGTTCAGGTAGTATTATGCTGTGAAACACTGTATTGAACTTTTTCTTACAGAGTTGCCATCATAACTAGTTTGAAGCGCTGAGTTTTACTTCATAGCACATAGAAAGATCACATAGCTCTTGTTGCTCAGTGAGCTCAATGTTTCAGCTCCCACAAACGGCATGGCAGCCCTTCATTCTGCATGTACCCTGTCATCTAAAGTACCAAGCTCACACATTCCCAGGGATTTAGTGGCATTCTGCAAGTTTAAAGTTTCTTCGAGAAGCCAACAGAGTTCTCTTTCTCTTTGGATCATTGATAGTTGGCTTGTCCAACTGGAGCTGTTACCTTTGCTCATGGATCTGATACAGGGGGCTCCAGGCCCCTCATCCAAAGAAAGGCCATTCATACCATGACAGTCACCTCTGGGTGGGACAGCCTTGCAACACAGCTTTTTCTCACGCATCTTTTTCTCAGTACAATGTATACTCCATCACAGAATGGGTATATCAGGTCTATGGGAGAACAGTGAGCTTTTAAAGACTGGAGGGTGTATTTGAATGAAAGGAATGCAACTCTGATTTCATAAACTCCACAGAACACTTCTCCCTCTTTGTAGTAAGTAGAGAGGTCACTGCAAATAGGGAGTTTGTAATTCACCTGACCTTACTGAATAAACTTACTAGCTGTCGGACCACTTGCCCTTTTTAAACCCCTCAGAAGAGGCCATGTGGCACCTACGCAGGCTACTGAGAGCCAGCAGCACTGTCACTGCCTCCCTACTCGAAACAATCCTTTCCAGCCCTCTCGCATACCACATAGGTCTCGTAGTTCAGCTCTCAAGCTCCCAGCGACCACAAAATATTTGGCAGTGCAACAGGTCTAAGATTTTTCCTGTTTGGTTTTGCACAGAGCTCTATAAGGCAAATAGTTGGTGCAAAGGCACAGGAGACTTAAAGGACTTCAGCACTGGCATTCTCCCCCTGGGTTTTGGTTTCTCTCGCTCTCTGTGCAGGCAGCTGGCTGGTATCCTCCAGCCATTTGGAAGTTCATTCTCTCCGAAATGCACATTAATGCCACATATTGGCTTTAATGCTGGAAGGTGGATGCCTGCCATATCCCCAGTGATTGGACATGTTTCACACTGCTTTCAAATTTGCCAGCAAGACAGTTCAAGTCACCTTATAAGATTGATATAAGTTACCAAAGTGGTAATTCTGTGTTTAAGTAGTTATCTGGCTTCCTGACAGATTTCTTTGACACTTAAAATTCTCCAAAAATAGCACATGATCATGTATCATTTTTTATTTTCAGTTTTGTCAGAAAATCAGTTGCCACCAGTATCAATATTTAGCAGACACTTATCTGCTTTTAATGGAAAACGATTTAAAAATTTTTCAGACTACTTAAACTGCACACATAACTTTTGGTTCCTTTTCTGCTCCAATCCTTTTCAAAGTCTTCTGATATTTTTCTTTTTAAAAAGAAGTTGATCTCTTTTTCCTAAAGTTTGACAGCAGTTATAAAGTAGCTGGCACTGCACACAGAGTCAGATCCCATACTAAGTTAGTTCCTGTATCTCATCAGTAGTCTTTCTTTTGTTTTTAACCTCATTAAAAAGTAGGATAGTAACAATACCACACATCCAGTTCCAAAGGACTTCATACATTTGACCATAAGAATTTACTCTAGGTTTATATTTACAATTTTTTATTTAGCAAACAAGTTTATATTCAGCAAATCTCTGTTTTGGACTTTAAAAAGCAGTTTCAATAACTTCAATCTATGTAAATGCAAAAATAAATGTACCTTAAAGTATCTATTTGATATAAAAATGTATGCAAATAATATACTAGCTTTGTTTTTTGCCTTTTTTTGTTGTTGTTGGGGTTTTTTGGTTTTTGTTTTGGTTTGGTTTTTTTTTAGGAGGGGAGTTATTTATATTATCTAACTTTTCCAAACCAGTTTTTAAAATTTATTAATGCAGAGACTGAGGCAGGTCCAGGCGGTGATTTAGAATAAGAGTTTAATGCAGGTGTGAACTCTGTAGAGGGAACGTCACAGAAAGTTCACTGCTAATGTTCTCTTCACAGCTAATTGCTTTTGCTCAGGCTAAATAATTAGCAAACTGAAGTGTACTGAATAAATAAATAAAAAATACTTTAAAAAACCTAACAAGTCACCTTTTAAGTTACTTCATCTATTCCAAGAAATCCTGAAACAATTCACTGAGAAGACTTACCCAAGGAGAACAGAAAATATTTTCCAGTTCATGAGGTCAGGAGTAACTTGTTGGCGATCAAACAGACCTTTCTTTATTAGTTTGTGGGATCTAGTAAGTATTTTTTTCTTGAACGGTTTTCTTTTCCAGAACTGGGAAGTATTGGTTTCCTTCTCTCCCCTGCTAATGACTAAGACCCAGTGGCTCTGCTCGGCTGGTCAGAGGTAGGGAGGCACGAAGAATGTGTGATGTCTCCCACAGAACATTTTTTCTCTGGACAATTTAAATGTGGCATGAAAGCAAGCCCTGTCCAGGTCAGCTTTAATAGGAAAGAGGATTCTCGCCAGGGATTGTGGTTACCCTCAAGACTTCATTTAAATCTCTTAGGAGCACAAATATAAAATTCCATTAACAGCTTGCTATATTTTAGCTTTCAAAACCAAACCCCTTCTGTGCTTTGTAATGTAGAGGAACAGCTAGGATATTGAGAATATTGCTGTTTCCTTAATTAATGAAATCTACACCAGCAAAGATTTAGAATATTGTTTGAACCACAAAGGGGTATTAAAGGCTTACTTCTCCACTTCTTTATTCTTTTTGTCTTTTTTCCTACTAGGAAATGTAGAACTAAAAGTGAATAAATCAAGCACTGACAGTATTGTCTTATTAAAATGTGCTTTTTTCTTTTTTTTCCAAAATGTGATTAAGAATGCCCCCTTGTCATTCCTCCCAGGAATTAGAACAATATTCGCTTTTCCTTAGGGAAGGGAACACTAGTGCAGTTGCAATACAAGCAACTTCATCATCTCAATACCTTCACCAGGTGGTTTCTCTTTATCGCTCCCTTCTTATTCTCCTTAGAGTAGGCAGGTTAATTCACAGAAATATAACAGGATAAAACCTAAGGTCCATAGACATTTATATCAGACCTGTGCTCTAGCAGATAACCCAATTTTGCATCAGGTCAGGTGTGGGCATAACCACATTATTTTCAAATTTCCCAAAGCACACTATAAAAGCTCTTTATATTGACATTATAACTTTGCACTGGTTTTATGCTAAATGCAGATCACATACCTGATCCTTTATAAAGTTTGAGTGGCAGAGGCCTCAAAGAAGTCTGCTGGGACAAAGTTAACCTGATGATATTTCTGGAGAGAAATCTTATCAGCAAAGTGATTTTACTCTACATCAGTAACTTATGCCATGGGCATTCTGCATTAGGAGCATTAAGCCAGCTTTAGTTTGTCATTGAATCTAAGAGCACATGCATTCAGATTCAACTCAAAGTGTTTGAAGACACTCATCCTTGGACATTAAGGATCCTTCCAAATGCACCCTTTTACAGTTGTCCACAATTACATCACTTTTAGAACATCTACAATGTTTTCTACTTACTGCAAACTCTGTTTCTGTGAAAGCATGACTTTTTTTTGAGTTTCCATATTGATTACCATAGTCTGTTTCCCTTTGCTGCAGGAACATTTGCAGGTGCAGGCAGAAGGCTGGCAAAGTCCTGAAACTACACAAGATCATGGATCATGAAGAAAGGCAGCTCTGGGAACTCTGTCTGCTCCCCAGGTCTTCCAAGGCAGATTTCTATTGCCTTAATCGCACTGTCATGAAGACAAGTCAGCTCTCAAAGCAGTTAATGCCAGCACTGATGGGCCACTTCTGGGACTGGTCCTAAACAAGAGTTCTCTCCTGAGATGCCCAGCTACGTGACACAGTAATTGTGAGGCAAGCAAAGAGGGAGAATGAGAAGTTTCTCACTGAGACATGGAAATTTCCCAGCTCTGTGAGAAGACTTCCTCATGAATCACTACTTGGTAAAAACCTACCCTAGTACATGAACAGTCCTTAGGGATGGGAATCACCCCACCTAAGGTTGACAATCCCCAAATTTGTGCAGGGTGGCAAGGCTTCTTTTATAGTTGGTGGAGACAAACAGGTGTCTCTAGCACACTGCTCCTCCCATCCCAGTGTACACAGATGTCTAAAATAGATCATGTGAGTCACACGTTACAAATGCCCATTTCTTTCCTTTGCTTAAAAAAGGAATCTAAACAACAGATGCCTAACTGTGGATGTCCAGTGCTCAGCCACATGAAACACAGTCTGGCTGGAAGGATAAGATTTGTTCAGCTGGGCCAATTAACAGGAACATCTCTAAAACAGGAGATAGCAAACAATGGTTAGGCAAGAATGAATTGGATTAATGAATACCAAATGACTAGAGGCATGAGACTCTATGAATATGAATTAAATCCTTTTCCATCCTCTTCATCCTCTCCTTAATGAAAGATGAATGTTGACTATTCAGATAAAAATGACAAGCCCCAAATCTTGACTGTCTTCTGCAAATATCTATAATTTGGGAAAAATTAGATATCTTAGCTTCAGTACTGCGGGTGTTAGAGGGCACGGAGACAAAAAAACCCTTTATACTATTTATGCTAAGCAAAGTTACGTGGGGTTACTTTTACTTGCATTCACTTTTCTCATAAAACTTTGCAACTAAGGTCTTTACTGCAAATTTTGCAATTAATTATCTGTATTTCATTTTAGATTAGGTTAAGATGAATGAAAAAAAAAACCACAGGGTAAATCACTGATCCCAGTCCCAAATATCAGGATACTACAGTGGGTAACAACAGGTGTTTCTGCTTCATTCCATAACCTGGATTAAGAAACCGGTAATATGGAGATTTTTTTGAAAAAGGGTCTACCAGTGACCGCTGATTGTCACGCAAAGATTTTTGCATACAGCAAATAGCACAGACCATTCCCAGTGGGGCACATAACAGACTCTTTTCATATCTGCGAAAGAGAACATTGGCTTCTGTACTTTATGACCAACTTTCCAAAATCTCGTTGACTGAACATTTGAACAAACTAGCTAAATAATCCTCTTTCTCTCCACTTAATACAGAAAAAAAAATGCAGCTAAGTGTCACTGTTGGTGAGGTGTTCTGATTTCATAAGAACATACTCAGTTGCAATATTCTTTGTCATTGCACTGCCTTGTTTATAGAACTAGGTTGCTAGGTTCACAGTCCAATTAGTTCAGAGAAACAAATGAAGGAATAAGGAAAGAAGCTGCAGTCCAAAAGGTGTTAATCAATTGTATTCCTCCTTTCTTGTAAAGCAAACGTCTCGATTTGTTGGCCTCTCAAAGCAATTCTAAATCTAGACAGCAAAAGGCCCTGTACTGTCATGGGAGAGCCACATCCACTCTGTGGGGCAGGGCTCTACAGGCATTTGGCCTTTTTTCCTTTCCATATTCTTCTGGTGAACTTAAAGCACAATAATTCTGAAATTGTTACTGAGTGATGTAATGCCACTGCATTATTTTCTTACATTTCCTTTGCAAAATGTCTTTTAGCCTACTACCTCTTAATGACTTAAAACAGTGTGTTTATATCTTAGTCAAAGTTTTTTGTAAAAGTTGTTTTGTCACTAATATCAAATACTTTTTCTTTCTACTTAAGCAATGATACAGTCACTGAAAACAAGCTTTGATTAACCAGAAACTCTCTTAAAAGTATGCAAGTAATATAAGCTTAATTTTACTATTAAACATGCAGAGCTATTTATTTTAGCTGTAAAATAAACTACTCAGCAGAGAGAATATACTTTAAAGCACCTTTTCCAGAGCTTCTTTGAGATGCATTTGAAAATATTAGTCCTTTGAGACAAAAAATTGCTAAAAGTATCAACACATTGATGAAGGACACCTACGTTTTTTTATCTCAAATATTCACATATTAATTGGAACTTGCATCTCAACAAAAGGGAAACCCTTTTATATAATGTCTCCAGATCCAAATGGACAAGTAAGGATATCTGAAAAAGCAGAGAGCCTAAAACAACTAAGAAAAAAAAAATTGTCAAAATGGCAAAATCATTTAAGCCTTGAAAAACAGACGCTCAAGGAAATGCCAATGACTCCTTTATGTAGTAGGAAAAAAATGTAGTTCTAGGGAAGAAGTAGAAATCAACATATGATCCCCAAATTAAATGTAAGTCTTCAGTGAACGCAATGTGGTGAGACAAGTATATGCCCATAACCATAGTCAAGGCACAAGCAAAGCCTAAACAGCTTAATGCATTCATATATCTGCTCACAAGCACACTTTCATCTCAGAACTCTGAAAAATGGCCACATAATACCAGATCCAATAGAATTTTTTTTTGATGAAGATGTTACTTCGGTAGAGCTACAAAATACACTCAAATCACAACCACGTTTGTGTCAACACCAGAGAATAAAAAGCGACTCAAAATCTTTATCCTTTCACACCTCAGGCTCTATGTTAATCTTAGGATAAAACTTGAAGGAAAGAATAATTAATGACTTGAAGGTAAGTGGACAATAGAATAAAATGTAACATGGCTTTAGTAAAGGTAGGTCATGTCAGACTAGCCTGATTTTTTCCTTTGATACGATACCTGATTTTCCAGACAAAAGAACTGCAGAGAGAGATTAGATTTTATCTGAACTTCAGCAGAACATTTGGTAAGGTGTCACAATGGACATTACTAGGCAAACCATAAAAAAAGGAAGATTAGAAAAAGAATATGAAGGTGCCGACTAAAGTGACTGTTGCAGAGGAAATGACAATGAAATGCGCTGAAAGGGGAACCTTCGGGCTGAAAACTAGTAGTTCTCCTCCTGGATTAGTTTTGGCATTCATTTTGTTTACTATTTTACTTTGTGATTTTACCCCGAAACAAGAATGAATGAAAGAAGTCTGAAAAAAAAAAAAAAAAAAGAAAGACCCATTGCAAGCATGAAGGGGGACGAACTCCATATAAAAGGAAAAATAGACAGAAGAGTGGGATGAAATGTAACATTATGAAGTACAGCATCCTGCAGTTAAGATCAGATTAATCTCATCCAGCTCATCTAAAAACTTCGTATCTTCACAGTTGTTCAGTCTCCTATAATCACTAGAAAGATGTGAACAAGTCACTGGTAATGTTCTATTATCTAGTTTAGACACATGTCTAAATGGGATGAATGGAGATTCTTTGGAGATTCTTCCCTCTTTCTATAGTCATTCATAAAGAACAATTGGAAGACTTACTTAGGTGCCTAACTTTTAAACTTCTAAATTTGATGAGAATAATCTCCCCAAGGACTATTACAAACTTTCATACAGTAGTTCATCAGCCAGATATCAGATAGGAGGAAAACATGCAATTTTGGTACAATCCAGGACTCTGTAAAACACAACCAACTTCTTCAGACATACTACACAAAGTAAATTCAATTGAAACAGCAGAGAGTTAATCCAAGAGTAAAAACACTAGTGAGGACTCATCTGAGTAAGTATCTAGCTGTCCATATTCTGCAAGTCTTTCAAAACACAGGCAGTCTGTCTTGCAAAACAAAAACAAAATCAAAACACTGCAAGAGGAAGAGCAAGAGCAAGAATCATGTGAATAGTTAAATACATCATGTCATTAGCCCCCCTCCCTACAAGGGAGAAGGACAATTTAATCTTAAAAAGAGCACAGGAGCAACAGGCTATAAACTTGCCATGAACAGAATTAGGCTGGAAACTTCCTTCACCATCAGAGCAGTGAGGCTGTAGGACTGCCTTCTGGAAGAGCTGCTGAAGGCTAGAAACCTGAAGAGTTTCAAAAGTGAGCTGGACGGTTTTATGAAACAGACTATATGATGTGGGGCCAGAAAAGAAGAGGCTGCAGCTGGTGTGCTGGGAGGATCTTGCTAGTTTTAAATTTACTTGAAAAAAGACACAAGAAGCTACATTCCTAACTGTAATTTGGAAATGGGCTGAAATGCCCTGAAAAACCTTTATTTTAAAATTTTAAAAACCCCAAAAGCCATCTCCCAAGCTCTTAAAATATTTTTCCCGTGTGTCTTAGTATATTTATACAGGTTTTCAGAGGGAAATAACAGATTTGTCAATTCTGATGACAGTAACAGAACCAAATGTATGAATCCAAAGCTAACGTTTTTCTTTATGAGGGCATGTTAATCTAATCATATCAAACGTTTAGTTGTTAGTTTTATGGGTTTGGCTTTTTTTAGTATTTTAGAAAGAAAAAAAGAAAGAGTGATTTGAATAATACAGATGAGCTTTCCCTTGAAATGTGCTCAAATGCACTACCTAATTAGATTTTTTTTTTCATTTGGACAGATCAAGTACATGATTTTTTTTATTAAAGAGCTTGTTTTCACTTTTTTCTTGAGTTTTTTTGGTGTATACACATTGTTGAACAAATCAATTAATGAAATAATATATATAAAAATTAAAATATTAAAATTTTAATTTGTTTCAGTTACTACCTTTTTGCAAAGGCATATGAAATAGAAGATTTAAAATTCATTATAAGACGAATCTACTTAGTTCCTGATGTTCTTATCTGAATTTGAAAGACAACTCGAAGAGTTTCATCCAAAAAAATTGATTTACAAAGCCTACAACATAACCATCAGATGAGTTTGGAGCATGTCCAGTTTAAAGCGTAAGTAAAGAGTGAATAAATAAGTAAACTATGAATAATGAAATTTTATTTCTTCCCCTAGCACTTCAAATCTCACTTTGCCATTTTGCCATATGCCAGTCATAACTGTAGTGGTAACAAATAGCTATGGACTGAATCTACATTTCTGTTATAAACGCATCTTCGTGTAGTGTAGATCTCAGATAGCACATGCCGAAACAAGCACTTAAATGACAATCAGAATTGTAAAATAAATGTATGATAAAAAAGAAAATTGTTAGTTGTCAATTCCCAACCTTACATTACCTCACCCAAGAAAATGGAAATAGTTAATTAAAAAGATAGAAATGATATGTTATGCTTGATATATCACCTTATCTTTCGTATCTTTTTAAAGCCAAAATTGTACAGATATGTGACATCTGCATATGATGATCAAGAAGAGTAAACACTGCAAAGCAGGGCAGAATAGCAGGCAGAGGTTCCCTGAAAAACTGGTGTGCAGGAAGAGTGCGGAGATCAATAAACGTTAAATTAATGTGAAGTAACTTGACTGTCTTTCTACACTACACATTTTCTTGCCAGCTATATAGAAATAAAAAATAATATGAACATGGTAATAATTAAAGAGGTAATGACTGATTTGAGTGTGAACTTGGTCCATTCTTTTACATGAACCTTCAGTGGCATTCCTTCACATTGAACACACAAGGATATTGTTAGGCACAGTCTTATCCAAAACAGACATACAAACCTCTATATACAGTCAGTCTTCACCTTTGAATCTCTATTTGTAACTAGATATATTAGCTGCTGAATAAGTATATCTTGCAGAGATAAATTATTTTAAAATAGAGCCCATGTGAAACTGCCATACCAACATAATGGTGTATGTCAAAGCCTAGTTGTAACATGCTAAGTGAACACAGTTTTATGGTTAATTTTAAGCAAAGCTATAAACTCTCCAGGAGAGCAGAAAATCACTACAAGTGTTGATGACTTCATATTTTATATACCTTCAGAACAAAATATAGTTTCCATATTTTAATAAAAATATGCAGAAAAATAAGGAACTGACAACTATATATGCCATTACTACCTTTTTTCTATCTATATTTCCTAATTAGTTTTATAATACTTTAATGCCACGTAGTAACTCAATTAAGGGAACAAGAAAGATGTCTTAGCTTAAATCTCTTTACTATTGACAAATTTGGTTTCAAGGTCCAAGTGCTTTTGTTTCCTACTGCTTATCTGTCTGTGCATGTCTATGAAGAGCGTGACTGAAATTTCTAGCAAAGGCTTTATGGAAACCTGGCTGGTAACAAGCACTGGGACCCTCAGGTTGTGGTTAGAAGATGCTCAGCAGCCTGACCAAGAAATGCACAGATCCTTCTCCTGAGGTGACAGGCTTGCTCTTCCAGCCTTTGTACTTTTGCCCGTTCCTCTGTTAAAGGCTTATCGTACATTTCCAGCTCAATATTTTCATTAGGCAAGCGCTATGTATGGTAAAGGTCATTTTATGCCCATGGGACTAAGGTCCAGAGAAAACTGATTTGCATTAACGAGAAAGTAGGCTTGATGGCAGGTATGCCTTCCTCCTCCAGAGCTCTAATGACATCCCCATTTCACACTGGTAATATGTCATCTGTCATTCAGAGTAGTATTCATTACAAAGCCTTTCCTATTGAGCTTTAAATATATTTTTTTTACTTTTTTCCTTTCAAGAGCAAAGCAGCAGTTGTGATAACAGAATAATCTCTGGCTCATTAACAGGGCAATCTTTGGACAGGTATTCTTTAATGGATGAAAAGTTTTCCATGTTAGTACTATACTTTTCAAGAACAAATTTTTTTTAAGCCAAGCAGACAGCCAGAAACATTTTGCAGTATCATTCTCTCTTAGCAAAGTTATTTATATGTAATTTATATCATTTTGCAACTGAAAATGCTTAAAAGTAATGCTCATGACCAACTAAGAGTGCATTTCTTTTATTTTGCTCATTTCAGCTATGTTGCAGATATCCTAAACACAACACTGTCCTCTCCCAGCTCATTTTTTTCAAAATTAGTTAGCATTTTTGTATGTGACAAAGCCTTAAAAAGCTGCTTAGGCCAGGCTAAAGCCTGGGATCAAGCTAAATCATTTTAAGAAGGTCTAGGTGTGTTTAAGGACCTAAAATATTTTCTCCAAGGTAAAATTTATTATCCACATGTAGGTTGGTGCTTGTTTGAAGAAAGGTGGCTGTATGTGAAGGAAATAAGAACATATATAGGGAAGGACCACATCTGATGGCTGAAAGGGATTGTAGTCTTCAGGTGTACAGATGAAAGAAGCGTCAGTTAAGTATAAGAAAGTGAAGTTGAGGACAAAATAGCAGCTGGAGTTTTTGAGAGACCACAAGTTTTTCCACTCTTGAAGAAACACCCGGTTCTCCTTCCCACAAAAGAGAGCATTAAAGAATCTCTTCTTTATTTAGATGCCATTTTAACTTTCGTGTAAAAATAAAGACTCACTCTCTCCACTGAAACAAAGAGCATGCAAACCAAAGAATATATGTATCATGATTCAAGTTTAGCAAATCAACATGGCACTTGTTTCACAGCTTTCTGAGATGTTAGAAATAAATGTTACCTTTGGGATAAGGTTACTGCAAAACAGCTCAATAACTATTTTTTGTTCTCAAGAAAAAAAGTAAGCAGTTGTAAATATTATTTTTTCAGACTAACTCTAAAAGTTACTCTGAAATGACTTATTGAATAAAACACAGGAAAAAGACAATTATTTTAATGATTTTTATATAGAGAGATTTTTTTCTCTGTGTTTTCTACAAAAGACATGTATTCATCCAGAAGACATGTATTCTTGAAATTACATATAAGGTAATTTCTAAGAAAGATCAAATCTCTACTGTAGCTAGTGTACTCATGCTTAGTTGGGAAAAAAAAAAACAACAAAACCCTTAACCCTAAATATATTCACATTATTGAAAACTGGATACAGTCAAATGTGATTTAATACCATTAACAAAGAAAAGTAAGCAATGTAGCAAGCAACAAAACATCTCAAAAATCAACTGAAGTGCTTTATACCGATGTGTAATTTACATTGAAATTTGTATTGATTTCTGACTAAAAGAATGAATTACAAAAATCAAGTTTGAAGATGTACAAAAGTATGTATCAATGTTCCAACAAATCAAATTAAGATTTCATTTCGAATGCAAAGTTTATTTTCCAAAGCAGACCAACAACTCAGACAAAACCCAGAACTCTACAATAAGCAGCAGTCTAACCTCTCTACAGCTCTAGAGGAAACAAAACTATCAGCCATTACATTCATTATAATTCATATACATTACATAGTTAGTAACTAGGTGTTCAGAGAAAAGAAGCACTCTTAAATTAGATTTCAACATTAACTTTGTGTGTTTTATGGCGCTGATATCATATTGATCAAAAGGTCTAATGACATTTAAATTAAAGCAGTATAGAAAATGAGTGGTTAAATGCCAAGTAGAGTATGAATTGAGAAAAGAAAGATGCGACTACAGTGTTCATGACAACATAATTTAAGATTAATAAAAGCCTATTAAAAAGTCATATAGATGTGATACTTTGCTGCATGCAGGATTTACTGCAATGAAGTCAGTTTCTATAGTACTACAGGTATTGCAATGACAAGTAATTTAAGACAAGAACCCAAATCTGGTGGACAAGCTTTGTAAACAGGATTAAAACTATTTGTCCTTCAAAGTTTTCCTTTGCTGTGAAAAAGGCACGAACACAATGATCTATAGATAAAGCACTCTAGATAAAGCTACAGTGTGTTGGCATTTCCTCTCCTGAACTGAGCGACTGCTAAACTTCTACCAGTCAGTCAGAATTTTCCACACCACATGGCTGTGTCATGATCGATCTCTGTACCTTTTGAAAAAAAATTTATTTGTAGAGATTTTCAGGAAAATGGTTTGGCTACTGCCATGAATGCAAAGAACAACAAAAAGGTGTTTTACTTGCACACCATCATCATCACAACAACCACCACCTATAAATCATATGAATAAGAAACTCTTACTTTTTATAATATAGGCCCTTGAAATTTATGTAACAGCACAGGCTGTCTCCTGGAGCTGAAGTGCTCTTCTTTTACATTTCAGCAACAATCTAAAATACACACTTCTGAAATTTGCATTATGGATTTAGGCAGTAAAATTCTTCAAAGATTCCATCTTTCCTATGCATTTTCTATTCCCACATGGCCCTGCCGTGCCAGCAGGATTACATAATTCATTAATCCAGCCTAGAAACTCAACGCACCCTTTTCCAACTCTCCTTAGCACAAAGAGGACCTCGCCTGCAATTCCTTTCCCCAGTGGAGAAGCAGCCACAGCTGACAGCAATTACCTCAATTCTCAGCTACCTTAGTATTCTGGAGAGGAACAAGGGTCTCCCAAGAAATGACAAATTTTGTGGAGAACTAGGGTAGAAATTTTTAAGTAACAGACATGGGAAAGTGAGACTAGGAAAATATGAAGGGAGAGGGGAAGAAGCAATGATCTACTGCAAAGGAATGAGTCCTGTCCTCATCCCAGCCATGTTCATTAACCAGCAGTGATGGGTTAATGGCCAAGTACAAGTGAAAGGCCAAGTACAAGTGAAACAGAAATGAGAACTGACAAAGTCTGAATTCAGACCCACATATACAGAAGTGATTTTATGGAGATTGATAGCCGACCTCCTGGCAATGCCTGTCTTTCTCAGCAGTCATCACTCAAGACTACAGATACCGCAGTCCTAAACTGTGAATTTAAAGAGATGCATTAAAGAAAGTTCAGACATGTTAAAGGGCCAGCTCAATACATACAGGGCAGGAAGTATCACTTTCATTATAAGATCTATCATAAAAATCAAGTCATACATCCATTATGTGAAGCAAACAGCTGAGACTGAAGTTCGAGAAAAATAATGTAACTGACTTGCATATAGTTTGCACACATATTTATTAATATCAGCTTTCTCATGACTGTCAGCATTACCACCCATCAAGTCATCTGAGAGTTTTACAAACATTTATGAAAAATCAACAGACTTCTATGAGATACTGGTATTTTGTTATCCCCATCCTACAACAATCCCAAGTTTCTTGAAACAGAGAGATGCTGTGGCACATACATCCAGTAATTGCAGGTGCCCCTTTCCTTGACAATTTCTTTGTTTCTTCTAAACATATTTATAAACAGAAATCCCATTCATTTGTACTACGCCCTGTTGTTCTGCCCTTCTGCATGTCAAGCCCAGTCCCTGAAGGATGATAAAAGGTACAGTAAAAAATAAATGATCACCTGGAAAGAGACGTGCCTTCTAATAGGCATGTCCCTGTAAATGTAAAGAAGTTCTGCAGTTCAGTGAAAAGCTTGTCTCTCCTGAAGACACTGTCAAAAATGCCATAGAAATGAATGGGATTACTGCCTCCAGAGCAGCATTCCCACTTAGTCTTCTCTATGGCACTACATTAAAATTTTCAGACAAATTATTTCATTTCAGGTTTAGAGCCATAACTGACTTGCAATGTGAATGAAATTAATATCACCTCAGAAACTTCCTCATTCTTAGAGTGGACAGACTCATATTAAGCAAATAAATCAGGCAGATAAGCAGCTCTCGAATACAAAAGGAAGCTCAAAAGCTGTAGACAAACTAGTCTTACAAGATTTTGACTACACAGAATCATAGAATTGTCTAAGTTGGAAGAGAGCTTTCAGATCATTGGGTCCAACCATCAACCTAACACTGACAAAACCCACCAATAAACCATATCGCTAAGCACTATGTCTACCCATCTTTTAAATACATGCAGAAAAGAATCAGAAGTAGAAAGTATTTCCCCTCTTGTTGCAGATACAATTCAAGGCAATGGAGCCAATTATAATTTTGATATCTAAATTGTGAAGTGTTTTGCACTACATTTTGAAAAATGGTTTGAAATATCTCTGCAACTAAGGGCAGGGAACATGACAATTAGAGTAGTCTATATAAATTAACAAAAGTATTTAACTTTTCTGATACTCCATTTTGAAATGGCACAATAACTCACGGTGTTTAAGAAGCACTCAAGATGTAGTTATAAGTCTCATATCAGAAAAGTGTCAAAATGAAACAGTGACTGTAAAAGAGATGAATCTGCCTCAACCAAGGGACATGATGATAATTCACACTCTGTACTGTCATCTTCAGCATTTATACTTAGTTTTCTGATCTTTTCTTTGTTTCTCCCAAGGGCTATGGCAGTGACTGAATACACTCCAAAAGCAAGGTTTTCTTCCTTTGATAAGGCAGAACTATTTATGCTGAATATAAGTATCAGCATAAGAGATATCTTTTATCAGCAAGATAAAAACAAAAAAAAAACCAAAAAACAACCAAGAAACCAAGAGATAAAATATGGATTAAATAAAGTACAACAGAGTAATCTTTAAAGTCTGGTATGGGGCTATCATAGGCATGAAACCAGTGTTTAAAAGATGGAATTTCCAAATCATCCAAATCCAACACTTAAATTAATAGATTCAGAAGTGGTAACAGAAAGGAAGAAAAGATCTTGACTTGAGATTATTCTCTTGGATTCCAGGAAACACATTTTGGACTTACCTATCATTCCTTACCATGGAAAAAATTCAGAGATATCTGACCTGTACATTCACAGAAATAGAAAAATGGGTAACAGACACAAAGGCATTTGTAAGATCTTCTAGGAAGCTTGTCTTCCCCTTCTAAAATATGTATTTTGCTACAAGAATATGAATGGAATAACAAACTTGGGAAAATGCTATAACTTTTTCTCCTAAGAAGCAACTTTTATTGGTTACAGAACATAAAGGAATTTGTTTTTTGCTCTCCAAAAAAAGCCCATCCCATTAGAGAGACATGTCAAATAAATTTCATGCTCCTCTTTAACACAGATAAATAAGAACACGGGGGTTAAAAGAGTGAGAATCCCAAATCCCCTTCCACCTCTCATACAGAGACATTTTCTGCTGGGAAACAAAAAATTATTCTCTCCTGGAACTGAATCAGAAGGCAGACCCGTCAGTCAGTAGCCAGCATATGATTCAGCTCAGCTTTTCAATAAGTTAAAAAGTCCAAAAGCCACCAAAAAAGGGTTTTTTGAATGAGAGGGCTGCCTCCTCCTAACTCTTCTGAAATGCCTGCTGAGCACTCCTGTGAATCATGCCTGCGGCAAGAGGAGCACCTCTGACTTCAGAAAGCAGGGACTTTCGGTGACAGCTGGCAAGCAGACACTCCCTCTATGGAGGGACAGCTTTCATTCAACTACAAGGTAGGACAAACATGAATTCCTGTAGCTGGACACTGAAAACGTGTCATCACTGATCAATGATTAAAATACATAGTAATTACAACCCTTCCCCACCATAGTGTTTTTAAAGAAAAAAATCCAATATTGTGTTTTCTAAAAAGAAAAATATTTACTATCTAAACCAAGAAGCTTCATAAAATATGCTGATTTTTGCTTATATTTTATGATTATACTAGTAAGCATTGAATAATTGGGTAATAAACACTATTGTAAGTCGGAAAAAGACATTCCATTCAAGTCTTGGGAAACGATACAAAATATTAAAATAGCAGTAAGTATTCCACTCACGTTAAATGCAATGCTTGAATCGCAGAATGACTTAGCTGTGCCTTCAAATACTTTTAATATTCCTTCATGCAACGTACACAATCAGAAAACTATTTCTGCTGTAATTCACTCACATTTCCAAGGGGATACATTTTGAATGGGGGTTTTGTCCTACTTTTTAAGCCAATTGAAAGAAATACTACTTGTCTCCCAGATTAATCATATGTTAGATTTTTACTAGCCTGATAATTTAACAAATTACTAACAATGAATATTTCCTGTGTGTTCAGAAGACTTCTGTTTAAAATATATTAAAATATATTAAAATATTCCTTGTAACAGCCTTGTAACAATTACAATAGCAGCAGGCAAAACTGCTTGAGCTTAACAAAAAAGTGTGAGTTGCACAAAAGTGCTAAAAAATTAGACTGAAAACAAATACATCGTTTTCTTTCATCTGTTTTTATGCCTGCTCTTATTGTTTAAATACATTGGAAATGTATCGACATGACAAAGTGTAAAAATAGGGTTTGGGAAGCAGCTTATCACAGCTATGAAACTGAGGCTGCATTGAAAACTCTATTTATTTTTCTTTTAACAAGATTTGAACAGATACCTTGCATACAAGAATCCTTTTTTTTTTTTTTTTTTCCTCCTAACTCCCAAGATTTCCCCTAAAATGATTTGACTATTTTTAGGCCAAAGCCAGGGAGAAATGCTTCAGGTATTTTTCACAGTCTACGCAGTTATGTTTAATGAATAAATTTTACCCCATAATCCTACTTTGAACTGTAGGCTTCTCCGCAACCAGTTGTTGTGTTGGCCTTATTTTACTTAAAAGTTTAAGAATTGAAAACTGGCTTTTGAAGGGATAAAAATTAACTTTTAGTGAAGATTCTAGCTGACCCTCACCATGCCAACTGGCACAGCTCCACTCTATGGATACAGTTAGACTAAGCTGTGACATTTTCAAAGTACCCACCTCAATAAAGTGAAAAAATGTCTTATCAGAGAGTTACTGTGTCATACATTAATACAGGAGGGCTCAAATTTAGCATCAGAAGCCACCAACACAACTTCTTCTGTGCCCTATCTCACAGCTCATATTGTAAAGTGCAAGTATGGGCTTATCTTTGCCCATACACTCCCTTCATACCTGAAATTAAATAATGCACAATGATAACTCAAAAGAATGAATTAGTTTGCTCAATATTAACAAGAGTACTTTGCACCTAATAGTCTTGCAGACTATTAGATTTTTAGTATTACATTATTTTAAATTATTATCTTTTTTATTGTTTTATATATTTTTTTTTTAATTTAACGTATTTATTTTAATGTTTGACCCAGTTCTACTAGAGCTTTCGTTACAAGAGGTTCTCAGACGTATCAGCCTGGTGTGGGAACTTAAGACTCCAGGACACACATAAATCAACGTGCCCCAAAACAAGTCTGTAAAAGGAAAGCATAAACGCTGTCCCAGCTACAGCTCTCAATTACTCTCCACAGCCTTTCTATATTGGAGGGGTGGGGAGGCAGAGAACCAAGGACAGAATACGAATGATGGGTTTGTTTGTTAACTTTGGAATTTAAGGAAAATCAGAATCTTAAAGCTGTTTTGGTGTTTGTTCTAAGAAAACAGGTCCCTGAATTTGAAACATAGGGCTTTACCAAGGCAAAGAGTCAGGGCAAAGATATTGCAAAACCATGCATATGTCTGGGAGAGGGAAATAGCCTCTGGCAGCTGAAGCTGATCTTGACTCAGGGTCCATTTTGCCATAAAACCTCCCATCTCTCATCTTCCCACTCCAAACTCCTCTCCCCAAAGCCCCTGGCTTTACTTCTTTTGCCCTGGTTCCTCCCAGATCTAATCTTCCCTATCCCAGAATGCCAATAATTTGCCTCTTGAAGTTTCACTCACCTAAATTCTGGCCATGCCACACACGGCCACTTCCAACCAAATTCCAACTCCTTTTCCCACAATGTTCCCCCAAAATTTCTTCTTTTTCTCCTCTACTTCCAATACTTTTAGAATCATAGAATTGTCTAGGTTGGAAGGGACCTTTAAGATCATCCAGCCCAACCATCAACCTAACTCTGATAAAAAACCACCACTAAACCAAGTCTCTAAGCACTGTGTCTACACGTCTCTTGAATACCTCCAGAGATGGTGCCTCAACCACTTCCCCGGACAGCCCATTCCAATGCTTAATAACCCTTTCAGTGCAAAAATTGTTCCTAATATCCAATCTGAACCTCCCCTGGCATAACTTGAGGCCATTTCCTCTTGTCCTATGGCCTGTGACTTGGGAGAAGAGACCAACCCTTTCAGGTAGTTGTAGAGAGCAGTAAGGTCTCCCCTAGCCTCCTTTTGTCTAGGCTGAACAACCCCAGCTGTCTCAGCCTCTCCTCATAAGACTTGTTCTCCAGACCCCTCACCAGCTTTGTTGCCATTCTCTGGACCAGCATCTCAATGTCTTTGTCTTTGTGGTAAAGGGCCCCAAACTGGACACAGTAATCAGGGTACTTTTGGAACAGAATAGAACAGAATAGTTCAGCTGGAAGAGACTTAGAACAATCACCTAGTTCAGTTCAACTGCTTGATCACTTCAGAGCTGACCAAAAGTTAAAGCACATTATTAAGGACATTGTCCAAACATCTTAAAAACACTGGCAGGCTGAGAGCATCAGCCACCTCTCTAAGAAGCTCATTCCAATGTTTGACTACCTTGGTAAATAAATGCTTCCTAATATCAAGTCTGCACCTCCCCTGAGATTTTCCTGTCAAATTCTCTCCCACTAAAGCTTGTGTCATCCAAGTACAGTCCCGAAGTGATCCTTTCCCTGGATCCACTCCTTCCAAATCCACACTGCACCTAAAAGCTGCTGCTAACAAAACCCACCTTTCCCCAGTCTAGCCGTGTATCTCCCAGCACTGGTATTACTCAGTATTGTTCAATATGCTTAATGCTTTTTGTGTTTTCTGTATGACTGTATAACTTTTTAGAAAGTGATCAGCGCTTCTAAAATTGGGCACATCCCCAACCTTAGTTCAGCTGATTCAGGGCTCAAGACTGAATACTAATATTTGTACTTCTGAAAAGCTAATTAATAGTCTTTCTTTCCAGGTAGTTGTAGTTATATTGATAATACAAGCTCTGAAATGGCTCACAACCTCTTTAAGGAGGTCTGCTCAACTGCGTCATCCTGCATCCCATGATGTTCTTAGGGACTTCTCAAGTGTGAGGTGGAGGACCAGGGAGGTCTGCTGCAGGTAGTCATCACCTGCAAAGATCTGTGCCCTGACCCTCACACACCTTACCAACAGGAGCAGTATTAAAATCAGAGACAGCTGAAGAGCACCCCAAAGAAAATGTTATTTTGCCGAAATTGGTACTGTCTCCCAATAGCATCAAGAATTTAAAAGCACTTACTTTTTAAAATATTTTTGCATATAAAGCATCCAAACTTATCTTTAAATGTAACATCATAATTTTTATTTGTGCAGAAGACCTTCCTAAGCAACTTTCCTAAAATGAAAGACTTAAAGACTTTGTGGTTGGTAAAAGACTTTTGTATGACTTGCCAAGAAAATTGATAATTCTGCCTCTTAAAAGCAGCTTAGAGAAAGAAAAGTATGCATTTTAATAATTGTGGCCTAAACTACTTTGTGGTATAAATTTAAGGAGATCATGGAGTGAGAGAGAAACGTACCAGACAATATTGTTTCTCCTAAAACACAGCCATTGCTGATTAAGCTTTATTTTACCATAATAATCAGTTACTGAATACAGTTTTTAGAGATTCAGCATATCTTCCATTGGTAGCCAAAAGGATCTGCAAAGTGTATCCTCACAGGATGCTGTATTATTTATTACCAATCCCATCAGAACCTCCAAGTGCTGAATTTTCATTTATAGTACTTTCCAAAAAACAGCATTAGAGCTACTTATTTTTGCATTAAGTAATTTTCTGGGTCAAGTTCAAAGCACACATGTGTTTCATAATTCTGACCCAAGTTTATTAAAGGTTGGTCTGTCTTGGCCAAATTTAAATTTGAATAAGGTGGAATTGATTGTTAATTATTTGAGGGATGAGAAAAGAGTTAGGTGATTACTAAACCAATTTAGGTAACCTAAATGATTTTATGATTCTATGATTGCTTTCCTCCCTGACTTACCAATGATTTTTCTTCAACTTTTAATACTTTGAAAGCACTCACTCCCTTGCCTTCCCATAGCTTGCAACAGTTTAATCACTCTTCTCAAACATTTCATTTTCACTTGAAAAAGTCCACTGTCAAGTTCATTCACTACATAGTTCAGGGAAAGGGTACCACAAACACACAGTAGCCCAGCAATGGTGATGCTATCAACTTTCACTTTACGTCAAAGAAATAAATAAATTAGTGAACAGAGTTTGGTAAAGAATAAATATGAAAACACACTTAAGGTCTTTCATGGAAAAATCAGCCACGTAGATTGTGGCTGGGACACATAGTGGTGTCTGGGAGATAACTCAATCCTAACAATTCTAAGATACGCCTACCGAATCCTTTTTGTGAAACATGGGAAAAGTCAAATAGCACATGATTTTGAAAAATAAAATAATCTACTGAAAATAACTTCTGAACATGAAAGAGAGGAGGAACAAGAATTTGGCTAGAATTAGGCTATTAGGCTATCCTTTAGCTCAGTATTTATCTTTCTCTAACAGTTAATAATTATATAGAGCATAACTCTAACAGTTAATAATTATATAGAGCACAGAAACCACCACTAATTCTTGGTTCAGAAGAAAATAGTATAAAAAAAAAAAATCGAGACAAAAGAACTCAACTCAACAATGTACCCAAAGAAAAAAAGTAGAATAATGTTAATTTTCAGGGAAACATCTCAATCTTAAACTAAGAACATCTGCCTTCTACAAAGTCAGGCTTGGGCCTGTACTAAGTGATGCATTAGGACAGAATCTGTCGAAGTTTCAGGATACAATTAGGTAGTAATTTTCTGGGGTAATGTTCCACAAGCACCACTGCTCACCCTACTCCAGTATCAAACAAAACTTGATCCTCTGAATAACAGAGATTGTCTTCCCTAATAACGTGGCAAATAGGTGAAAGGGAAAAGACTGAACATGGTAGATTCTTTAAATGACAGAACAGGCCATGCAGAGCAAAACTGCATGCTGTGATCAACTCTAAAGCAGACAGAACAAAAATGAGCATAACATGACTCATCTGTATTTTAGATGACAGCTTACTGTTTATAAATAAGCACAGTAGGCAGTGGATGAAAGCAGTGTGCTTGGAGAATTACCTTGAGTAGCATTATCTGGTTATTTTTAAGACAGCCACCCAGATGAGTGGCATTAAGGAACATCCTAATCCTCTGTCAGACCACTCTGCAGATGGCAGTGTATGTGCAAATATAATGCACAGCAACTGGCAGGTGCTCTTGTATCAGGGTCTGAATGAATATAGATCTGAATGATCGATAGCTTGCTTTATTCTCAAAACGAGCAGTATGTAAGAATCACAGTGTTTTCTGAAACAGAGGAAAACAACAATCCATTGGGTCAAGTTGCCTAAATATAATCTAGGTAAGTGAAATAAAACTATTAAATCCTTATTAGCACATTAACACTACTGTGACCCAAGTATCAGGTTCTTTTCAAAAAGCTGTGTAGGAAAAGATACAATACTTTGCTGAAGTTAAGACTGCTTAGATTCTTTTGTTCTGGTAGAAAAAGTAAAAGTGCCCCCATTTTCAAAATCTAAGATATGAAAAATGTTCAGAGGAGAGGATATTTATTATCTAAAAATGATCTTTAATGTTTTTTCCTAACAAAAATGAAGACATCAAGAAACTCAATTTTAAACAGAAATTAAAAAGGAGGATGAACAATAGGTGTACTTAAGACATAGAAATATTGTCATCTCCATTTGTGACTGAAATCCCAAGAAACACTAAATTAAAACCAAGTTGAAAAGCCTTTTGACCTTTTCATCTTTTAGGATGCCTACCCTATTCCTCCTCCTCACCAAGCATCTGCTGAGGGCTATTCTAAGTCAGCACGCTGGGCTACAGGGACATTAGCTTGAGAAAGTACGTCATTGCATTCTGATAGTTTCTTTATAGGATCATCTACAGCCAACATTCAGTTTTAAATACAGACTTAAACATGTTTTCTGTGTTTCAGTGAATACACAGCTGTTGACCTTCCCCTGTTGCTGGGGTATGCAAAGCTGCCGCGTTATCCTTTTTGAACAATGGGAACTCACATCCAACTTTCCACTCCACCTCCTTTTGCATTGCTCTCTCCCTTTCCTCTTGCACACTTTCCTGCTGCCACGTTTCCTTCTACTCTCAACTGTTGCCAATCCCTGACAATTTGCTTTCTGTCACGTTTATGCTCC
Organism: Gallinago jamesoni; assembly: GCA_025769975.1. Taxonomy (NCBI): domain Eukaryota; kingdom Metazoa; phylum Chordata; class Aves; order Charadriiformes; family Scolopacidae; genus Gallinago; species Gallinago jamesoni. The sequence goes on from JAOQGH010000023.1 coordinate 68,327,251, forward strand.
ATTTTTTACGCTCTCCTCCTATGATGTTTATTATATGACAAACATTTCCATAAAGTGACCTCATTCCTTTTCCCTTGGAACAGCACAGCCCATCTTTGCTGAAAACAGACATGGAAAATGGTAATAATTCTGAAGTAAGACAAATGAGTTTAAAGGAACTAAAAATTAACTAAAATACTGAAAAGTTGAAGGATTCAGAATAATTAAATTAACTTCAGGGAGTCTACTTTTTTTTTATATTCAAGCTATATAAGACATAGATCTTCAAAAACGTGCAGAATATATCACATAGTAGCAAGAAGTACAACTATATTTGTTACTTACCTAAGCAAATACCTATTACATTCTAACCTTTTGCCTACACCTTTCAGAACGGTTTCAACACGTAACCTAGAGTTCTTAGAATGATGTGAAATAGTATATATGCTTTTTTTTGCATCCAAGTTTTATAAAAGTCTGCACAGTTTATTTTGTATTAGTGAAAGAATTTAAATGAAAACAGGTAATTATTTAGATTAGTACCCTCTTGCTATAGGTTTAGAAAAGTGACTTAACTAAGAAAAACTCTCCTTAATATTTGCGAAATTTGCAACTTCTGCAGTCTCTAGCACAGAATAATGTCACAGTTTTCCTACTCCCCTGCCATGGCATGAGCCACACACAAGGAGTCCAGCTAGTGGAGCCCATCAGTGTGGTCCATCTGCAGCTTCCTGCAACTAGCTCTGACCAACCTGTGGGCATGGGCAGAAGGGTGGCCACATCCCAGACTCCTGCACCAGAGGACTGGCTATCCCATTTGCTCATTTGATGGTGCTGTGGTGGCTGTATGCAGTCATGGATATACAGGGGAAAAGAGGAGCTGAACCGGCCAAGCACTGGATACCTTCCTCCAAAGTACACTTCTTTTCGGTTTTGTTTTCCAGGATCAAGCCATTAGAAATTACCAGCCATCATATGTCTGAACCCAGACTGCTTTTATTTCCTGCACAAAATCATGCTTTAACTCAAGATGCCTCAAACTACTAAGTAATCCAAAAGGATTTCAAACATCTAAAGTGCACTGCTGTAAATCAACTTTTCAAAGCTACAAAAGATACACTGCAGCGTAGCTCACTTTCAGGACTTTCAGTTTAATTCTAACTATATAATGGAACAAATGGCTCTCTTTCACATGCAAGATGCAGGGTAAAAAAAAAATAAAAAATCCCACCACTCAGCTAAGCCATAGTAACTATCTATTGTGCTCATGGCCAGAGCCAAAGACCTCAATTAGAAATATGGGCTATGAAACATGCTAAGTGATTTATGGACCTGGTCCACCTCTGATCACTCCTTCAATGCAATGCTGATGAAACATTTCTGTAATGCTTTTTAATTTTCTAAAATGGGAGAAAAGTAAACCAGCAAATAAGCTCCCAGAAGAACCTGACAATCTCTACAGATGGCGTAAGGGAATGAGGAGAGGGAGAAGAGGACATAGCACGGGCAGAGAGGCTGACCTTTCGGTGGCAGCAGCTCACTAGACAGGCTTAGCTGTGAAACTTTGGCTTAGCCCGTAAAGATAAGGACTCCAATTAATTACTCTTATACTTTCACATTTACCACAGGCTACTAAGCACATATTCACACATTGCTGTTTTAATTCAAGGTAATTCACTACAGGGTATGTCCCAGAGTTAAAGCACAGAAGAAGAGGGATGACAGTTATCATTGTGATTTGGACTCTATCTACACGCTGGTGGCTTATCCTTCTGCCTTCAAATTACTTTGAATTAACAGACCACAACAGCACGTATTACTCATAAAATGTGAACCTTCAAGCACCTACTCCTAGAAATACACATAAACCATTCCAATGGTTATGACACTCTGGGGAGGGGGGGAAGGTTTACTGAGCAAGAAAGAAGCACATATCTTGCAGAAATGTAGGGGGTATAATTTAGGAGGTATGAAAACATGCACTTGATAAAGATTTTGTGTAACGTCAAATTATTTCAAGTGATTGCTTAAAAATAAGAGACATGTCAAATTTGAAATAAAGTTATTCTCTTGGCATATTAGAAGTTACAGTTAACTTTTACAAAAACGTCTCTTAGTGTTACAGTTTTCTTAGGTTTACTCCAATCATTTGTTAGGCCAAAAATTGTCTTGAAAGTTATTAAATTAGGAAGCAGCATTCTATTACAAAGAAAAAGACCTGGAACACTTTTAAAATATGGAAAGCAAGTTGCAAATGCCACAAATGCTGAAGTTATTACTTCCTTTGCCTTCCATTTTTTTCTTATTAAAGAATTTTTTTTTTGTGAAACAAATCACACTACTATGATGTAAGCTGAAAGGCCCCTTTTCCATCCTTACATCTAAATCTAACTAGTACTACTCATGAAAACAGGCACTGCTGGGAGAGCAATGGGCAAGAATCCAGTACTCCAAGAGTCGAGGGGTAAATTTTCTAAATACACTCTCCTGTTACATGCAGATGACATTTTCTGCACTAGACTGAACACTCAAAATCTTGTAGTAAAATACATTTGAAATTATAGACTGAGTAATTAAAGGTAATCTTAATGTTGTATCTGTGGGAACTACACAGACACCTCTAGTTTTAAACAAAAATATAAGAATACTTTTACCACTCAGGTATATATTCTTTTTGTTCTTTATACACATTTTTTCCTTTATGAGAATTCTAATCTGGAGGCAGAAGATAAAGCCTGATGTGCTATTTATACACAGGTCACCACAGGTGACAAGGTATTCTCTGTTCATTTCTCTTATTATAATGAGAAAGCATATATAAAGCTACATAAAGAATAACTTTTACATTGAATATGAATATATGAATGTTACTGGAGTGTGCTGAAGCTTTGATAGGATGGCTGGGATATGCTGCAATAAGCAAAAAGTTCTTTTCAACCATGCAGTTCCTAGTCCAGTACATACCTTTGTGCAGTTCATTTGTCCTACTGAAATAGGGAATTGGACATAAGGTTGCTCAAAGTCATGCAAAGAAATTTGCAGAGCTGCATTCCAGCTTCAGAAAAAACAGTATCCTCCCAAGCACTCAAAGCACTGTTAAGAATTTAAATATTTTTTCCATCCTCAGTGTTAATATGGCTTTTACTCCTTTTCTTTAATGAACTGCTAAGTAAACAAAATAGGTCTATAGAAGATTATAAGTTCAAATATTTCTACTTATAATAGAAGATAATGATTTCTTGTAAGTCTATAAATAATCAACAGCCGCCTGCCAATGGTATCTCACATTCTCAACTAGGAAAAAAAAAAAAAAAAATCACTATCTCTACTACCACAGAAAGCAGTTTCATATTTTAACACTTTGAGTTCAAATAAGTAATTAGCACTGTTCCTCCTTGCCCACTTTAAAAGGTTTTAATAGACCTTTCAACTAAGTTGGCACTGTCTGCCTCTCATACCCTGTCTGATTAAAGCTTCTGCAGCCAAAGTAAACGTGTTGTGTTTCCTGAGTAAAGGCCAGTTTGCAAAGAGAAATTTACTGGTTGACCATATATCACTATATCACTAAGTTGGAATGGCTAAATTAGTAATGGGAAAATATTTCTTAAGTCTTCTGTCACCTTTTCCAGGTTGAAGGTTGCCCTCCTTTCTGTCTCTCACTATAAATACAACTCACCCCCGACATACATACAACATTTAATTTGCTTTTAGTAAGAGAAAATGAAGACCATATGAAATAATGAAACTGAGCCACAAACTTCCCAGCCCTCCACAATAATATTTTGAAGAAGTGTTCTGGGGAAAAACATATTACAAAGTTTTCCCAACAAAATATTTTTTGAATGAAAAGTGCTTTTTACAAAGAAACACAGATCTTTAAAACATTAGTGAGACTGCTTTCCATTTGGGGTGGACAGAGAGAATTTACTTACTGAGGAATATAATGACATTTTGCAACAGCTCACTTCATCAGCCATGTCACTTTTATCGCTATTCACGTAAAACAATCACATCTTGCATATAACCATTGCTCTTTCAAGGCATAATAGCTTGTTCCTAACATTGCATTAGAAGCACTGTAAATCAGTGTTCTACATTTCCCTAAGGCTATTTTGGAAGCTTTAACTAATCCATGACAAGATGAAAATTATGCACAGATGAACAGGAAAATCATAGGTTGAACTAGGCATTAAGTTGCAGCAGTACTAAACAATTTGGACACTTTTTTTTTTAATCAATACCTACTTGCGGAAAATCCATACTCCACTGAATTAAATCAGGCTAGTATAAAACACCTAGATGTAGCCCACATTGCAAGTATCAAAGCTGTGGTTGGTCCTTAAACAAGGCATATTTAGAGCATTTTCTGCTTCTCCTCATTTTTTGATGTATAACTATACCTATTTATCTAACTACCACATCTAGAAAAAGCAAATAAGTCTTCAGGACTCATTAGCTTTTTTTTTTTTTAATTTTCATCAAATTCACTTTTGAGTCCCAAACTTTGTTTCTTGTAATAGTGCTGGATGATGTACTAACTCATGTTTGGAGGCACGTCCTGCCACACATCAGCCCCCAAATATTGCTTCTATTAGGAAGGCTTAAAACGTATTTTTAAAACATAAATAAAATTTTCTACTGTGACTCTTGATATTTTTTATGGAGGTAAAAAAACCATCATCATACTAACCAAAAAGATAATCATTCTCTGAATCATGTGAACGGTTTGGGGCTGTTCATGTGCTGTAATTAGAACTTGTACAGCTGAATCAGCAACAAAAAGCATGAGTCAACTTTCGAGCTAAAGAAGGTTATCCGGACCAGGCTTTTTAGGAGACAAAGACTAATGCTACCTACTGTCACTTACACAAACATTTAGCTGTTCACATTGTCTAGCATGTAAAACAGGGCTTTTGATATATCTACATTTCCAGAATACTAACAAAAACTACATCTATTTAAAATGAGGAAAGACAACAGCTGTAGAGCACTTGCAGATGGTGCTGTAGGGTGAGGGTTTTTTGTGTTTTGTTTTGGGTATTTCTGTTGTTTTTTATTTTTAAATCTATGTGAGTCATGGAGGTTATGGTAAAATCTCTGCTGATACAAAGGAAGCATTTATTTTCTGTACAGGAGGGGACTTTTAATTCATAAGAACTCATCCTCTTTTCAGTCCTTACTGTTTATAAAAAGTGCAGTAGCTCTGATTTCTAAGAAAAAAAGTATTTCATATATAAGTTTAACTACAACAGATGTTCTCTACTAAAAGGAAAATATCTGCTTTTCCAATGGGTGTGGAAGTATTCATCTTTCACTTTCTTTAAAATCGCTCAATCACCAAGTGAAGTTCTAGGAACACAGTGTAACAGACACCAAAGCTGTCTTCTCTGGATCTGCTGCTTGATAGCATACTCCATAATCAGTTACACGTACTTGTTACAAACCTTACTTATTTGCCACATACAAACTACCATATTTTGCAGTTCAGAATGCAGCAGTTCTGTTCAAAATCATAAGCACACACAATACGATTTACAGCCTCCCCACTCATCCAGCTCCAAAGCCGCTTTCCCTTAAGCGTCCAACAGAGGACTGCTGCGTGGAGGAGCCTCCTGCCAATTCCCAGTTTTGTATGTTCTGGCATTTTGATGGAAATAGTTTGGTGTAAGAGAAAAAGTTCTTTTCCCTTCCCAGTAGCATTCTTTTTCCACTCTTCTCATATTCTGTAATGGTAGAACTATTTCTTTTTGCTGTAATCTGATAATTTATTTTTAGGTGACCAGAACTGGCAGTTCTACAGAGTCTGTTGGACACAGCAGAGGTATCTACAGAGGCAGGTACAACCAGACTCTGCTTACTCCTTGGGCAGGCTGCATTAGTGTCCATGTTCCCTTGCTAACACAGGTATCAAGTGCACTCACCGCACCACTCCAGGATGATCATGTAGCTTCTGCTTGAGGCCTCTTTCACTTCTGCAGAAGTGCAAGAGTTTGGTGCCAGCTGCACAGACATGTCTATTGTGCTCAGAGGTCCAAATATCAAAAAAAGGAGGATTTGCTTGCCACAGCTAGCCAGAGGCATGAAACTCACTGAGAAACACCCTCCTGTAAAGCAGGAAACCTCCCAATAACTCAAACAGAAGCACACCAAATCTAATGGGGCCAACTAGAAACTAGCACTGGAAGTTGTAAAAAGCGTGAATGCGAGCAGCGCTAATGTGAAATTAGAACTTGTTAACGACAGTCAGAGGAAAAGTACAACCTGCTACCACAGATCCAAATAGAAATTAGTGTCCCAAATTTATTTGTGTGCATTTGGCAAGTCACAGAAAGGATTTTATGTCCACTCTTCTGGTCAAAAAAGAAGAGAGCTGTTTTGGCGTCTCTCAGCAGAACTTGCCAGATGCAAGTTCAGTCAAGCATCTGTCAATAGAAATACTGTGAAATGCTTCATGTAGGTCATGTAGGCTTTGGGCCTGCCAGGCTTGACAGCGTTCCTTTATTGACTCGTATTTACTACCACAGCCTTATTTTGACCTTACCCTTTCCTGGTTAAACTCATTTTCCAGAATGAAAGATACACTTCAGACTAATTTAGCAGACTATTCTAATAGAAAAACCTTTGACAAGGACAGGACTTCTGTCAATATGGACAAAGACAGAATCCAACAGACTTTGCTTGCAGACGTAGGGGACCAGTCTAGACATTTGCTCTGGTGAACAGACAAGTTTGTCATTCCGCTCTCAATCATTTGCACCAAAGATGAGTTTTAGTGTACACAGCCTGAAATAATTTTGAAGCTACTCATAATTTTGCTTTTGGGATCAACCCTGTTCCGAGACGTAACGAATGAATTAACTGTGCTCTAGTCTTAAAAGCACTAAGCAATAATTCCCAAAATATGATTACTTTGTTTAAAACTGTTTTGGAAAAGAGAAAACAGAACATACTTCAGAAAGCAAAGATTTTGATGCACCTAAGAATAAAGTCTATAAAAACAGTTTGAGGAATTCAGTTCCTCCTGATAAGGAAAGAAGGCTCCTTTTTTTTTTGAATTTGCAGATAAACATACTAAATAGAATATTTACAAAGACTTGCTATAGCTTACCTAGCACTGATAGTTATCTCTTGGATGCCAGTTAGTATAGAAGTTGAATTTTTAAGGCGGGAAGTAGTGAAAATCACAGATTAGAAATGGTTATAAACTTTCTATGTAATTTCATAAATTTGTCTGGATACATCACTTTTTGGAAACGTTTTGGAAAAAACCCTTCATTTATGTTTTTTATGGTGTGAAAAGGTGCCGGAATCAAATGCTGAAAATAAGATGATGCTAGATAACTTTTCATTTCCACATACACAAAAGATGTCTTTTATAGAAAAATCATATTTGTAAGGCTTATTTGTGCAAGTCCATCTGTATCCAATTTTTACTTACATAAAGTATATGCAGATATATACACACAGACATATATATATATAAACAGCAACATATATGCTGCATCCAAAAACCAGAATATTTATCATATCCAAACAAGTAGGAAGAAGAATAAATATCTGATTAAAAGAAAAAGATGTGAACTTGAAACCATTAACTAATTTTTAAAACAGTAACAGAGAGAAAGAAAAGTGTTCTGAAAATACTAAAATAAGAAAAAAATAATCAAGTTCCTTTGGAGATATATTGGACAGATTGAGTCTGAAGTAACCTTCTATGATAGTTCCAGATGCTTAGATTCTCTCAAATCAAAACAAGTATAATTTTACAAAGTTCAGTTTTCCTTCCATACTAAAATGGTATTGCACAATACTCTAATAGAGAATTCACATTTAAAAGTAAAAAAACCAAAACTCCTGCCAAACATTCAAAAGATGTGATGACAAGCCGTCTAAAGGGAGCTCCCCTACACGGTATGAAGTAGGAACTCTCCTCTTGAGAATCAGGGAACAGTGTGTGAAGCAACCAGAGCAATCCACAGCTAAATAAAGGCTAGGATGTTACGTCCATAAAGATTTGCTTTGGGCAGAAACAGAAGCTACTGGGCAAGCTTCTTTGGCTTGTGTCATGACAGTCGGAATGAATTCTTGTAATGACCCAGTCTGGCTTCAGCCACTGACATTAGTTAAAACCATGTTTGGCTCAAAGGAGAATAAGCTGAAGACACACAACAAGACTCCACAAAAGTACTGGGAAACCTGGTAGTGATTTCTCAGATTGCAAGAAGGCTCTCCAGTCTTAGCAAGTTTAAACATAATTGAAGAAAACAAGTCACTGAGCAACTGTTAGAAGAAACCTGAAACAAGTGGCATATCTTAAAAATATCTGTATTTTTCTCCTGCTGGAAGAAGCTCCTGTCAAGTTCACAGACATGAACAAAAGAAGAGTGCCATGAATTCCAAGGCTGACCAGACAGAGTAGACAGCATTCCTGGGCTGTCATCACAGCAGAAACATTTCATCACAAGCTGGAGGTACTCCGCAGCTTCTCAGAGCTAAAAGCCAAGAAGCAGGTTTTTCTTTTTTGAGTGCATACAAGCAAAAATAGTGAGAAGTGTAAAACTTAATTTTTGTCCAGTACATCCAGTCTTGCACTCAAATTCAAATGACCTTCAGTTCTGCTAAATGAAAAAGATGCTAGTTAAGATAAGACAGATTGAAAATTCTGCTCTCAGATAGCAAGACAGAAATTACAGTAATAAAATTGTAAAATTCAAACCTTTCACCTAAAGTAGATGGTGATTCCTCCTGAAGTTTCAGGCTTTTGTCTCAGGTTGTATTTTTATAGGAACACATTTTAAAGAGAGTCAATCAACAAACCTGCATCTTCCATGGTCTAATGCTAAATACTGAGTTTTGGACACAGTGTTTTTGAATGGAAGTTTAAATAGACTAAAATACGACCTAAACTAGGTTCTACTTATATTATTCTATTTAAAAGCAGTGATTCTATGTCAATATGGTCAGACAATTTGCAGCAAGAATACAGTGTACAAATGCAGCTGACTCTTGCCAACTTCAAAAAAAAAAGTATTTCCCTCTCTGTCTACGCCTCATTTTTCAAAAAAGAATTCTCACCTTACTCATGCTGCTTGGCTCCAAGGAACCCCTGCTTGATACTGCATGAACATCAAGAGCTGATATTAGGAGCACCAACAAATTCTGTCACCCATGTCCTGCTGAATGGCACGGATAGAATACAGTGAATTCTAGGAAGAAGCATCAAACACACTGAGAAGCAGAGAGCAAAGCTGAAGATATAGCAGATGAAAAGAAATGCATAGAATGAATCGCTGAAAGGCAGAGACAAGCCTTCATTTCTAAGATTTATTGCTTACATGGTTTATGTGTGAATTGTGTCATGTTCACATTTCTAGTTAAAAGCTTACTTCTCCATTAACACTCACTTCCACCAGCTCAGAGAGACTTCAGGAGAAGAAATCCTGCTGCTCTAAAGGGAGTAAAACCACATTGTGATGTGCTGTTGGAAAGAGGATAGTCTGAAAGCAAATAGGTTTCCTTTGTTGTGTCCTTAGTTTGCCATTATGCCTTTTGCAAAAGCAACATTCAAGAACTGCCAGGCTGTGAAAAAAATCAACAGTATAAGAAAGGTGAGGAGAAGGTATTCTTAAAAAGTGTTTTTTCCTATTAGTTCTATTCTGCTAAAAAAACAATGACCACAACGCAAAGCAAATCAACAAAAGTCTTTGTTCAGTAACATATATTCATCTTGATATAAGACAGACGTTTTTTACTGTAGGAACAGTCATTCACTGGAACAACCTCCCCAAGGACATAGGGGAATCCCCATCACTGAAGGTTTTCAAAATGTTACTGGACAGGGTGGCAGATAATCTCATCTAGGCTCCTTTTCCCATGAAAGGTTGGACTAGAAGGATCTTTCAAGGTTCCTTCCAACCAGTGCCATTCTACGGTTCTATGACATATTCTATAATCCCATATCAGAATCTTCTACAATGTGTCCCGCCATGCTCTTGAAATCAACAGGTAAAGAATCAGCATGGATCAAAGATATGACAGTAGATAACTTGTGAAATGCCATTTAAATTACTTTGTATAATAGAAAGCTTCTGAATTAAGCTGTTATACTTTGCAGCAAGACTAGACTTTGCAGTATAAACAAGATGCTACTGCGAACATTTTCTGTCTCCCTGCATCTTTCATAGTTTTCAAAAGCAACCCAGTTTCAGCTGAAACAGAATAGAATAGTTGCCTCCAATCTCGTCCAACCCATAGCATGGGAATTATGCAAATAACCTGGGGAATGAGACACATGCTTTAAGAATTTAGAAGTGACCAAAGTGGGTCAAATAAAGATATCTGCTACTATCCTGTCTCAAACAGTTGTCATCAGCAGATGCTTACAGAATGCTTACAGAAACTGATTACGGCCTATACAGTGAGTTTATTTTTATGAGTATGGGGCTAAAAATTCTGTCAGCATGCCTTCTTACCTTCTGATAACCTGATTGAACTAAAGTCAATTCGCTCTCTCGTTTCTTTTCTGCTTCTACCATCCATTGCTGAGCAGCCATGACTCCTACCCATAGAGTCAGTTCCATTCTGCTGTACTCTGGCCCCGACACTGGATCCTTCTTGACTGCAACAGGAGGTAAAACATACCCCTAGTTTTCTGAATTACAGGTCCTGTCGTACAACTTAGGCTCCCCAGGTGACACAGTAGTCCCGAGGCCTCCAACAAAGGGTCTACACTTTAGCTTACCCATGAAACAAAACTTCCTGAACACATTGTGTTTACTGCAGATGAGCACCATGACTTTGTGGTACGCAGTACAGCAGGCAGCAAGGCAAACGTCTTCGGACAACACTGGATCTGTGGGCTATGTCTAAGTAAACTAAAAGACAACAGTATGAACCGAGCGGAACAAGCTATGATCATCTGTACTTTTAGCTACTGTCATTGAAACAGTAATAGTTATATATATATTCACATATATATATATATTATATAATATGGGTACCATTGGCATCCAAGATTCCTGGCATGAGGGCACTAAAAAAAGCTAGAGGCCTGTATAATCATGAAAATCCTTATTACCTGCCTAATCACAACATCCAGGATGAAACAAAGGGCAGTGGAAAAAAACCCACCACAAAACAAACAACAACAACAAAAAAAACCCACAGCAGAAGGGTGATCTAATAGTTATATTCTGATTACTTTGAGAGATTAAGTCAAAGAGTGATCCCCTGTGCATAAGGGCAGAGTTTTAAACTAATCCTCTCTCTGTACTTACATGCTGTAATGAACAACTGGTTTCCAAAAACATCTTATGACGCCCCCAGTCCCCAAAGGGATGTGCCCCAGAAGATGTCTTGATATTCCTACCAGTCCTCTGCAGATTATTCTGATATACATATACATAAAAGGATATGAGATTAATAGTCAATCAGCTCCAAAACATAGTGATTATAGAAAACATTAAGTCCTTGCATTGAAGGACAATAACTAAAGTACATAGCAAACATTCTGTACTAGACTAAAGAAAACAAAACCCAGACCTTGGGAAAACAATTAAAAAAACCCACAGTTCTTACCAACTTTGTCTTTGTTTTTTATACTTCAAAAGTAAAAAAACATTGTTCTTCAAAACAAGCCAGGAACATAGCAATACTCATCTTTAAAAGGTTCTCCAGATGCAAACTTCATCATGATTGGGATAAAGAGAAAAAACTCCTATTGGGAAGGGACGGCAAGCCTGAAGCTGGTGCACTTGTGAACTTAAACTCTTCCAAAGTACTAGTTTTTTAATCTTAGGAACTGTTTGGCAAGAGGTTCTCAGAGGAAGACAAGTATCAGTAAGGAGTGAGAATGCAGAGATAACAAGTGATCATGCTTTAAATTATAGAATTATAAAGGACATATATGAATCAAGCATTGGAACAGCCTGCCGAGTCACCATCCCTGGAGGTATTTAGAAGATGTGTAGATGTGGTGCTGAGGGACATGTGCTGAGGGCTTAGTCTTGTCTCTTTAGTTTTTACAGTTAGACGATGATTTTAAAGGTCTCTTCCAACCAAAACGATTCTATGATTCAATTTCACAGATCAAACAAATTCTACTCATGCTCCTGTCAGCTCTCAAGTTTCCCAGCAATGTTGACACACCCTACATGACTAGCTTAAATATATTTTCCCTTGAAGTACCTGCAAACTATTGGTGCACAAACAAACAAGAAAACCTGTTATAAATGACATGAGTGTCTCAAGGACAGAGTACTGCCTAAAGGCCTCCTAGGGAGAATCCTGCCACTAACTTAGCATAGTTCACATAAACATCCTGCGGTCATCAGCACAACCCAAAGTAGAATCCAACTCTGAAAGCCAATACAATTTATGTACACAGGACATACCAGAAAATATCTGGATTTAGACAGGTATAAAAAGGAACCAGAAGGAAAATATGCTAGTAATGTTAATTTTACTTTTACTTATTAATATGTAGGCAAGCAAAAACATCCCACCATAGGTCTATAGACACAGGAGGTCTATTTTCCAAAACAATAAGCTCTCTCTGAATGACTTAACATGGATGCTTAGTGACCCAATGTTTCAATGGACAAACAGCGTTATGTTTAGGTCCTGAAAAAAGGAGAATGTTTAAAGGTGCTCAGCTTTACATAAAAATATTTCAAGCTGTTAAATGAAAGGGTTTCAATCCAAAAACCAAATTCCAAATCTCATTCCTGTAACTTCTACTGAATTTGCAGATGGATCTTGTGTATATAAGGATTCTTTTTGATTCTACCGCATTTAAATCTAATACCAAAAACTATCTCTTACCTATCCAAAAACTGGGAAGTACCTTTAGAAAAAAAAAAAAAAGAAAAAGCTAGAATGCAGAATAAGATTGAAAATATGAAGACAGAATCTTGCCTTGTTTCTAGTGTAGAGTTGGATAACGAGATACTAACTGGATGAGCCATGCAATAATAGCAATAAGGCAATGTTGAATTGACTCTTATAGATTCAACGATAGAAGATATGATGAAACAAGCATGACTAAAATGTTTCAAGCAAAATGTAGATATCATATCAAGCAACAGTATTCATTTTAGGCCTAGCTGCCCAGATTCCACACTTTTTTTCATTGAAAAATAATTTAGAGTAACATGGCAAACTATCTCAGAACTTCCTGGGTTTACGTACATCCTCCCTTATTTTCTACATGTTAAACAGCCCTCCTGATCATCACAGGATTTTTTTTTTCCTCTGCAGACAAGTAGATACCGGCTCTCAAAATGGAATCCACAGCTTGTGGGTGGTCAAATTTTTGCACCATTTGACCAGTCTGGAATACATGCTAGGGAACACAGACACTTCTTACAGCCTTCTTCATTTCTGTCTGAGGTGAATCCATAAAGAACTCCAAGATACTTGGAATAGATGTTCACCACACATCTTGATCAACTCTCAACTCCCTCACATTTTAATGCTATAGCTGCAATGATTAGATATATTCCCCAGCCAGTAAAAAATACTGATACAATTTGGATAACAGAATCCTGTTACCAAAGGTTTTCTAAAGTTGACTTTCAAGTTCTATAAAGACCTACTAAATTGATTCAGTAGTGAAAATAAAATGAAATGAAACTATAGCAGTGTCATAAAACTATACTGAGTTTCAAACCTCAGTCACAGAATCATAGAATGGTTAGAGTTGGAAGGGACCTTAAAGATCAAGTTCCAACCCCCCTGCCATGGGCAGGGACACCTCCCACTAGAG
>JAOQGH010000023.1:68342515-68375834 GCA_025769975.1 Gallinago jamesoni
AAAAGGTACACTTAATTTACTGTTAATGTCCAGAAAGGTTTAATGGCTTCAGTGGAACCTGCACACCTAAATCTAAGGGTAACACATTCAAAGTCCCAAAGCTTAGTTTCTGCTTACAAAGTTACCCACTTTTACTTCTGTATGCAGTAGAAATACATAAGGTTCATATCCATTAACCCCACTGAGATCCTTGCTTACATCTCACCATCAACGGGTGCAGAAGTCATCTAACATCACCTTCAGCAGGAGTGTAATTCTCAGTACTATTTTTCCACTGTTTACCACAGTAACAGCAGGGTCAGAAAGTATCACCATTGGAAACAAGCTGGCATGAGTTTAGGTGTCCCTATCCTTCCCTGGTATATGAATAATTTTTTGTATCAGTAGTTTGGGAAGTATTTACCTGCTCCATGTATGAACTCCTTTTATATAACTAGATTTCAATCCTCAAAACTTTGAATGTGAGAGCCTACTGGTTAAAGTCTTTAAAAAAAAAAAACATCCTTCACATGCATGTGATTTTTCTCCTTTGGAATGCAGGAACATCGAAGCTTGTGGATTTGAGTCAGGTATTACAGTAAGTGTCACCTATTAAACTTTGCAGACCTGATACATTTACTGTTAATAGTAAAAGCAGCCACTTCATTAGCACTTTATTACAGGCAGGTAATTAGGGCTCTCCTTTATGAAAACATAATGCTTGTTTAAAATCCAAATCTCAGCTCAGTGAAACTAAAAAGAGTTCTATTAATAAACATCAGAAACAATTAGGCTCCACGGACACAAGCTTATTTTGCATGAGGGAGAGAACATAGAAAGTTTGTATGCACCCACCAACAGAACTTTCCTATGTTTCAATTAAAATAAATGAAAAAAATCCACCAGCAATATGGCAATATGCCAGATTTAAAAAACCAAACAAATCTCTTATTTTGAAAATTAACTCAGACAACTGTTATTTGTTCTGGCTGTAAAAGTCTGGAATACACACACACACACACATCTACACCACCACCCCACCCCACCCCCCCCCCCCACCTTTGGCACCTGTTTTTAAACACAAAAGTTTAAAAACAACTCTGTGCCAATTGTCCAAACCACAGTAGGTTCTACAGTCAATGAATGAGAGTATTCAGCAGGCTGACTACCTGCTCCAGTGGGTACACTTGAAAAAGCAGCTCAGTTACACCTATTTTTCACCAACTATTTGGAAGAGTCTCCTAATTATGGGATAACCTGAGGAAGCCAAATGAACTTTGTCACCTTTGGGAAAGTAGGAGTGGTTTCCACCCTTCTTTTACCGTGGTTTCTACTTTATTCACTGTGGTCCAAGGGAGTCTGACAGAAACCTCGAGTCCAGCAGGCACAGAGGCAGAACAAGGTAGTAAATGATTTAATAAGAATCAGTGAATAACAGAGCATGAATTAAAGAAAACATAAAAATACTCCTCCCCATGAAATATGATTATTTAGCATTTTAATGTTTTCATGTGAATGCTCTTTTTAATGTTATATATCAGGTTTTTAAACAAGAATATTAGGAACTTACCAAAAAAGAAAGAACACCTGCAGTGATCTTTAAAGATCAGTTACATTTTTCAGGTGTTTAAAAATCATTTAACACATCCTGTGAAGTCATCTGGACCTATGGAAAACAAGCCTCCCTTCTTCCATCACTCTCAGGAAAGTTTGATTGAGTTTTCATCCAAATGAAATTCTTACTAATTCAGCTGATAGAAAAGCTTCATAAACCATTGTATTGACACAACTGAGAGTACGGTCAACATCAGGCAGAAGGCTGAAAATGAGCATCTCCAGGTAAAAGGAACTGGAAGACTCTTTCCCTGGTTATGTTTAAGTAGCCCCAGAAACACTTTTGTTGAACCCCCTCCACAAAATCCAAAGTAAAATTTTCGTATTTGCTTAAGACTATGCAGTGGCCAGCCCCCTTGAATTTTTTTTTTTCCTAAATTTGCACTATATTTGAGTTATTTGGATGCTTCTGCTATTCTCTGTCAAGAAGACCCAAGTCCTGCCATCACCTGCATGTTTACACTTTTAAACAGATCTAGTGAAAATCCAAACCTTTAAATATATAAATGCTTATGCTACTTTACCAGAAAAGCATTTATCAGAGAAGGAAGATGAATATCAATATATAAAACCAGCTTTGTGATTTCAGTGTTTTGATAACTGATCAGTTTTCATCTAAAGCCACGCATCTGCTATGAATTTCAAATCCACGCATTCATTTGAACAATATATTTGTTGGTCCTACTGTCAGGCAAGGGAGGAAAGAACAAAAATGAGAGAGGAATAAGGTCAGGCCAGCAGCATACCCACGATACTGCAAAACATCTTTCCTAACACTAGTACTTCTGTTTGGTATCTTTTACTCTAGTATCACAAACTTTCTAAGATGGGTGAAGATTGTCTTCATCTAAGTATAATGAAATAGAGCCACAAACAACGCAGTATTGTTTAAAAGCATTCATCAATAATACTCTTTGACTCGGAGGAATGTATTATCAGAAAGTCATATAAGTCTCAAAGCTTTCTCTATAGACAATGTGGAACACATCTTTTCCTGAGGTTTCAGCATGGTTATTCAGTGTCTCTGCAAGGTAACTCAGTCAGAATATAACTATAAATATTTAGCTGGGTGTCATCTATTTAAATATACTGCTATACTAAATAGAGCTCTTGTGATCAACAGTTACCTGAGCTGACCAGAACAAACTGGTCAGCAGTCAGTTTTGCAGTGACAGAATACAGACCATCTTTCCATTGCTACTTGAAAGTAGGACATTTAGGACATTTATTCAACCACAATTACAAGTGTTAAAACTGTAAGGACTTTAAATCTATAAAAAGACTAGTACAGACCTGTAGGAGTAACACAGTTTTGGTTTGTTTGTTTAAAGAGAGAATTCTTTATTGTATCTCAAAATATGAACACAGATATGCTTGCACAGCCCTGTAGATTACCTCAAAAAGCCTCTATTAATTACAAAAGATGACATGCATTCCAAAATTCTAAAGAAATCGTACTTATTTTGTAATTACCAAGGTAAATAAATATTTTCTTCACTGAGATGTTTTCTAACCCCATGCAGTCCAAGTGGAACAGAAAATACTCTCTATGTAAATAAAAAGTAAAAACAAAGAAATAACAACAACAAAACCAAAACACACACTAATTTCCCACAGCTATTGAATTCAGAGATTTTCACGTTTCCTATTTTTTTCAGGTAAATTTGACTGTGAACAGTTAGAAGCTGAAAAACCTCTGTATTAGTTTTCCCCATTAAGGTACAGTGGAACACTTTGTTCCTCTGCACACTCAATGAGGGCTCACCTGGCTGCTGTCACAGGAGTGTGCAAACACTCTTCACCATTGTATGACGGAAAGTGAGAGATGACAGTTTTAAGCCATTGAGTTGAGATGATTTAGGAACTTCCAGAGTGTCATAAAGTGTACCACAAACTAGGAAACCCAATTACTCCTTTAATTTCATGGAAGGGTTTCAAACTCCTTTTAGACATTCCTAAGTGCCTTTCTTTGAGAACTTAAAATTGGAGACTGGAGCATTTCTTCACCAGAAATGGTGCTACAGGCTATGAGAGCCCTTTGTGCGCAAAGTGGTAGCTATGAGTTTTGGGTATAAGCACTTTCATAAAGGAAAACTTGGCACAGACTAGGGTAGAGTCTTCAAAGTTTACTTCAGGCAGATAACAAAATTGGAACCAACATCAGGAAACACTAGTCACAGATACTGAGTCAGAAGCATCCAAACAATTGTGTCCTTCTAACAGTGTTGAGATTTTAAGCCATCAATAAAAAAAAAAATCTCCTATCAACATATTCTTGCCTCCTTCTGCACAGCTGAGATTACTTAGACAAACAAAAGGAGTAAACCTCCTCACCCCTTATTTTAACATTACCTTAACATAAATAGTAATTATAAACTATAAAAATTTCAGTATTAAGACTAAAATTTAATTATTAAAAATAAGACAAATTCTGTGTTAAAGTTATGAATTATCACTTTCAAAGAACTCACAGTTCTTTGAAACTAAGCACATGCTTTGTGCTTATAATAGTGCAAAAAGTCATGATCCCATAGTATAAATCAAACCAATAAATCTAAGCATATTCACAATGAAAATCATCAGCATCAGGATTGTATTTAGCCAGTTACCAACTACCACAAATACCTAGGCTCAGCCTTTCTCTGAGTTTTGCTTTTTTTTTTTTGGGGGGGGTGTGGGGGGTGTTAAGGTGGGGATGCGGTATGAGTGACAGAGTGACAATTGCTTGTTTTATTTCAATTTATGCTTAATTAACATATTCCACACTTCTTCCTCATAAGTTCTTCCTTGTAAGTTGCTTACTGTGGGATTCATTCAAGTCACTTTGTGACTAACTTGCATGATCGTGGTGAAAGTCAGTTCTCAATCTCCAAATCATGGTGTCACTTCCACACTACTTATGCCTGTGTTTTTACTGACTGTGTGGGAGTAAGACACTGAAGCAAGAGTGTGTTTTGGAACACGTGTGTGAGTGCATGCTTTCCAAAAACATTCAACAACAAACTTTCTGTCAGCAAATGATGCAACACTGCAGACTCCTGCAAACGGCATTAAAGACTCTGTGATTCCAGTACCTACTTCATATGGTCCAGAGACACACTACTTGGAGTCTTCTTACTGCAGTTAAGCTTAGGACGTAAGCTATTACATTGCCATAACATCTACCATGGCTACCTTTACATGGGAAAGAGCAGCTAACACAACTAAAAAGCAAGTTCTGGAGTGTTGCAATGGATCAAACATTATTCCTGACTATTAAGGTAGCGTGACAAGGGGCACAAGAGGGAGCGAAGACACCTTCATTTCTAAGTGAAGACAACTTTCTAAATGCATATCTATGACACAGAAGCATCTGAATGCTTATACGTTGAAAACAGGTATGCAAATAACCTTTCTTGTTTAAAATGTTCTGTTACTGTAAATAGGTATACACAATTATGTCTACTAATTTTTTGCACATGCAAATACGTACCGAAGCTCACCTTTCATATACATGCTTAGAGCTAAATGTGCGTCAGTGCTCCGCCAACAGGAAATATCCACAGCAACAGGGAAAACACACAAAAGCACTGAACTCCAATTCTACCTCTATTTCCCATACCCACAACCTCCCCCCCTCAAACCCAAGAAGCAGCACAAGATAGCACAATAAGGTGGAGCTCAGGTTAAACACAAAGACAATGGGTTTGCCTGTATATACCTTTTGACCCCACAATCATCCCTATTTACGTAGAGACACACAGAGATTATTCACCTTCCTGCCCAGGAGCCAAGGCAGGAAGCGAGGCTGCTGGGCAAATATCACTGTATGTTATTGGCGCTTTGGTAACATAAGTGCGCCTGCTTTGGGGGTATTTATGAATTAAGCTAGAAATTAGCATGAAACTGTGTGCATAAAATTGCTGCCTGCTGTTCTTAACTTTCTTAACCAAATATTGTCAAATTAGCAACAACCACACTTCCCACTAAGGGCTGTATATTTAAAAGTTTTAAAATCAAAAGCTATTTTTGGATTTACGTGAACCAAAAAAAGGGGCTGGAGTAGCATTACTTCAAGGAGGAAATAAACTCTATGCCCATACATTTGCTGCCTCTGTCAAAAGTGGGTGACTGGATTCTCATTTGAATTTATAGAGACCAATTTTTAAACGAAGCACCTTGAGAAGTTACATAAACAACTTGACAAAGTTTCCTTCTCCAAAAGACTGAAAGGAACTGAATGCACACATGGGGAGTAGAAATGTCATTTCAGACATGCAAACATTCTCTGAAAACCACCGACCATTTTGGACACACAAGGTTAATAGAGAAAGCAGGCTTCAGTCTAAAGACCCCTGCAGTAGAAAGGGTTCATTTACAAAAATGGAACATAAAGTTATTTAGAGGAAGGCTAGGAAGAATGGAAGAAAAGAGCTGTTCAACAATACATTAAATAAATTATTGCAGCAGTCCTTAAACCACAACGTTAATACAGGCCTCTAGTGAGCAAAGGTATTAGCACAATTGTAAGCAGAACAGACTTGATGGTCCATTGGTCTCTTTCAGTACAGTAACTTGTGTTCTAGGATATTTGCCATAATACATAAAAGCCAAAAAAGTTGTCACTTGAAGAGTGTGGAATTAAACAAAGGCACAAAGCAGGTAAAATTTCAGCCCTCGTTAACCTGTCATTCTGCAGGCTAGCTGCACAGTTCAGGGCCACCAGCTCAGTCTTTTGGTTGGAACAGTAACAGGTATCCCTTCTGTACCCACCATGCATGAGAACTCACACTAACACATGTTATTTATTAGTATTCCTGTAATATAACATGCTCTTATCTGTGCCTGATTACATATTTCTACAATTGGTATTAGAACTTGGGTGCATACATGCTCTTCTGCATAGATATATGTACCTCACCAAAAGGCTCCCCAGACATCTTCCACAAATGGCACAAATTAACTTGAGAGAAAAAAACCACAAAACCATATTCACTTCATCAAAGTAGTAACTTGTAGCACATGCTCAGCTTACTGACTAACAACATGTATCATTTATTTTTGTTTTTCTGCTAATCTTTGGTGCAAGGGAAACAATTTCAAACACACCCAAAAACCTAACTCCTGTAAGACTGAATACCACGTCACATAAGTCTGCAATTGGCAAATGCAAATTGGCACAGATAATTTATATGTAGGTATTTTTGCTGAGAATGTTTGATAAAAGTGAAGTGTACTATGTATTTAGTTGTATAGTTTCATCCTAATGAGAAAGGTTTGTTTCTTCTCTCTTATTTTGCCTTTTGATCTTAAATAATGTTTCAGAGTCCCAAACAATTTGAGGATTTAAAGTTACTGCCTATTTGGTACTGCATACTAATCAGAGCGATGCTGAAACACCGTAAGATTTCATTATTTATTCAAAAAAAGAAGTCACAATGTGTGGATACAGTCTACTAAGCAAAACTGGCTTAAACTTTCTAAATGGCTAAAAACAGTTTAGGTTCTAAAGAAAAAAAAAAAGAAAAATGAGATAAGCCATAATCAAGTTTTATCCACTACCAGTAAAGCAGCAATTTACTAAATTTACCATTTAGTAGGAAAAACTGCATCTAGTAAAAATACAGCAATAACTGCATTTGATTGAACAAACCTGCTGAAAAGTTCAAAAAAGCTCCATCAGCCCCAAACATCAGCCTGTGTAACACTTGCAAATTTAAGCAGTATGGATTCCAATACATTCATTACTACCAGACACAAAGTTCTCACCGGGTAAGGTAAGCCTTCATTTCAAGAATGCATAATACAGAAACATTACTTGCAAAATACATTATATACTGCACCTCCAACATCAAAACAGAAGTCTAGAAATATGTGAAAATAACAATCTCTTAAAACAGTAACTGCTTAAAAATAATCTTCAGGTTCTCACACAACTCCTCTATTAACATCTTAATTGATTTTAAGTTCTACACTCATATCCCAATGAACAATCATATAAACAGTCTCTATAGACTTTAGTGAGGTTACTCCTGAAAGTAACAGCTCACCACAGTTCAAAATATATAGTTCTTAAAGCATTTACAGAGAAATCCAAATGAAGCACTTAGAATTACCAACCTTACTTACAAGTTCATGATTTTTCCAATGTTACCTCTCTCAATTCTAAAAACAAAGGGGATGGTTGTAAAATTTTTAGAAAATACTAACTATGAGCAATCTATTTCATCAACAATAAGAAATCCAAGAGAAGAAAAAGAAAAACAAAACAAAAAACTCAACAAGATCTAGGATGACTGCCCAAAATAGCTTCCCCCACCCCTAAAAACACACATATACACACAGATAATTACTGCTTACTGATTTTTGGGGAGGAGCTTATGCCCAACAGTCACCCTATTAGGGAGAAAATCATATAAATACTGAAGGGTGACACTTGAAATCATCAGCTTCTGCTCACTGACCAGTGGCAGAAGAACTCCTCAGTAGAGGAGGATTCCCTGCTCTACCACTCTGCATTGGAGCTCCACAACTTTGTGGTATGTTATGATTTCATTTCAATTTGGTTTTGAAGGCCATTTGTATAGAATGCATATTTTCTGGTTGGGGAGGGAAGGGGGTTGATATTTAAGGGCCACTAGGGCTGTTTGGAAGGCTGCAGATAAAAGCCTGGCTTCAAGCAAGGCAATGTGAGATTTTTGCCACTGATGCTGAAGGAGCCAGGACTTCATGATTCATTTGCTATAGCATCAGACAGAGGCAATGAGATCATGGTAGAGTGTCTACGTAAGTTTCCACTGTGAACTTTTCTTCATCTCAAGAGTTTTGATATATACAACTCCTGAACTTTTGGAGCTCTAGTGTATCTAGGAAAATAACACCTGTTTCTGAAGACAGTGATTTTAGAAAGGCTGGCATCTGTTTAAAATTATTCTTAAGAGTGAGACCACTGCCTCTAGCCTATCTAAACAAGAGCTCCAGCATTCAAAGTGATAGCAAGACTGATTTCCTTTTTCTTGAGGATTTTCATAACTAGTGAAAGCAGGAGGAAGTAATCACAAAATATTATTACTTTTAATATTAATACTTTAAGAAAACTCATTTATTCATGCACAAGAAATAGAACTTTTTTTAATAGCAAACTTTTTCTCCCCTTTCTAACACAGGACGGATTTGGAAACATGCATTTACAAATATCCTTATTGCTGCTGTTTTGCTTGAACATTGTCCATGGTAGCGATGGATATTTTTCTGAGAGATACCAGAAACAATCCAGCATTAAAGGGCCACATTTTCTACCATTCAATGTAAAGAGTCAAGGTAAGTTTACTATTTTTTGATAATAAAAATAGTCAATACATGAACAAAAGCTCTTTTTTTATACATACTACTGGTATTCAACTTTCACGAACAGTTTAGGTTTTTTAAAATAAGGTCATGACTGCACAAAGGGCTGGCAGTGGCTCTGGCAATTGCCTCCTATTGACAAATATGTACACTTGTCACAGAATTTATTTATTTTTTTTTAAGCAGTCACTAAGGCATATAGAAACAAGGTCACAGCTACAGTAGTTTAGTCTTCCCTTTGGGTGGGAAAGGACCTTAAAGGATCATCTAGTTCCAACTCCCCGGGAATCTTCCACTAGAACAGGTTACTAAAGCTCCACCCAACCTGGCCTTGACCATGCTAATTATCCTCAAAACCTGTCATCTTTTATATATTCTGTTACGTTATCTCTACTCAAAGCAGACCTCAGGTGTGAATTTAAATACATATCTGATAGATATGGCCAAAGGAAGACCTATTTGAAATGCAGAAAGGCAAAATAAATTGATAGTCGTGAAAATGTGACATAAGTATCTACATAATTTTTTCATGAGTGATTTAAGTTTATACTTTAATTATCTGACTAATCTCATAATAACATAACAATTCTAATTTATTATAAATTCATTTCATAAATCAGTCTTATGAGGGATTGTATAAGAAATGTATAATTGCAATGCTATACATTGTGACACTATTTCTGGGCATCGTCTCTCTTTTTAAGTCAAACGGGTGGCTACACTTAGTGTTTGAAATTATTTGAGTTCTAGTTTATTTTTCCATGCTTAGTCCAAAGCCTGTTTTAAAAACTTGAAATCAAAACTTTATGACTTCCTAGTGCTGGTTTTATTTGATCAATTGTCCCCTGAAGGATGATCTCTAGTCAAAATTATCATCACTAAAATTAAGAGAACTGAATCTTCCTTGTAAACATCCTCTCCTCCCCCATTGTTTTCTTTTAGACATCAAGAGGGTCTTCAGACTAGCTTTCACTTTCTCTGTATCCCATCCACTTTTAATTATAATAATCATACTTGGTCAGAAATGAGGAAACTGAATGAGGGACTTGGAACATGGGATTTGCAAATAAGCTTCTTTTCACCAGAAAAAGGACATTTCAGGCTATATCTGCATTAGAAAATAGGGCAGCACAACAGAAGCAGATTTGGAGAGCAGAATAGCTGCTATAAGGACATAGCATCCACAGGGCCTTCGTTTAGGAGGTTTTATTTCAGAATAGCTCTAGTCTGATCCTATGGACTGGATGCCCACCAGCAGCATACATCGAGTCAAAAGAGGCAGCCCTGGTCTCACTGTAACCTGCTCTAGCCCACATGCACCAAGAATGCTCTGTATTAACAACCAAGTGAAAGCGGCATGGCTGGGAAACCTACGCCCCAAAATGTTCTTCTAGGCTGTACCAAAATACTATCCCAGTTTCATCTCTTGCCTTCAGCACAAGGACTTCCTGGAATCCCACTAGCACTCTCAGACTGAATTTAGGCTCATGTACATAAACAGCTACTCTGAGGACTCACCAACTGGTATTCCCACTGGGTTAGAGTTGCATTTCCTCCCGCTCCCCTCGTTAACTTTTGATAGCATTTTTCCATTACTTTATTCAGAATTATTTACATAATTATATTATTTTTAAGTGAAGTACAATATTTACTTGGTTATCCTCTACCATAGGTAGACAGGAAATCGGGTGAAAGGGTGAAATTAATTGTCCGGCACTAAGCTTTCACTTCATATACTAACACAAAGTCTAACGTGTGAAACTTCATATTCAGAATGTGAGTGATTATATCAACATGTGAGAAATGTAAAATGCTATTTAGGAAAGGTAACAAAGGGGATATATACTAGACCTCAAAAGCAGGAACAGCCTACAGTTTTACAAACATTGGAGTCCAGTCATTCAAAATTGCTCGACAAGCTTTCATTTGAGGAACAAGTATCAAAATGAAGGACTGGAAAACACTGATACTCTTCAGTCTGGCAAACAATTGTCCTAGTAAAGGGTTCATAGAATAGTTTAAAGAAGGCCAACTGTTAGCGATAATAATTTCTAGTTTAGTGATCATGGAACATTTACTATTCTTATTTGTTGACCAAATATTAGCTTCTAGAGATTTAGTCACCAACAAATTATCTTTTTGTCTCATACAGCTCTGCAAAAAAAGCAGCCTGGAACTAAAATTTCAGTCTAGGCCCAAACTGGTGACTCGGGACAACATGTAATAGATCATACAATTTCTGTTGGCAATTAAGCCCTATTAAAGCTTCATTTAATTTTGTGAAATTGTTTTAGCAGTTTTAAAAAGCTTGTTCCTGACAGCTCTCCAGTCAGAATATACTTTCTTTTTCTGTATGTATTTAGCATCGCCTTTTTTAAATATAGCAGGACATGATTTTTAAACCAGTAGCTCTTTGGTTTGAGATTTTTGGAAAGCCCTAGTTGAGAATAAACATTGAATGAAGCCTGACTGTTCAGCAATGCTTAAATAAGCCAGTATTGCAGGTTATGCTAAAGTTTTCATACTTAATTCAATACATAAATAGGGTCTGACTGCATTCAGAGGACATAAAGCAGTTAAGCATCAATATACGTGCCAAGATATTTAAAAAAAAAAAAGTGATCCATCCCTACTTCAGTTTTCCTGGTAAAAATCCTGCTTCATTAACAAGCTCAGCTATCCTTTCCTCAGAGGATTTAACATTGTCTCTAGATGGTGCAATTATCAGACATTCTAATCTAAAAGCAGCAACACTTTGAAACACTAGAGCTCCTCACAGGAAAACCTCTGTAACACCATGAACACTGACAAAGCATGCAAAAAGGCAGCAAACACCACTTTGTGAATCTAGGAGTGATATGAAGGCACATCTAAAACATGGTAAGAAGCAAGAAAAATAAGCACTCTGAAGCCAAAGTCTGATGTAACTTGCCACCAAAAAAAAATTAGATCAAGTGCAATAATTGCATGTTACTTAAATACAGCTGAATAGAATGCATGTTTACCCCCCTGCAGAAGTTAAACTCACTCTGACTGCTAAATAATAAAATACATCTGGTAGACATAGTTTCTTGAGTTATGGTTAGGAAAGAGCAGACCTGGCTGGGGTCACTGTTGTCTTCTGCCAAAGTACCCACATAAATGCTTGGGTTCAGATTTTATGTGGTTGATGTAAAGAACTATTCGTATTTTTCCCCCTAATGCTTTACAACTGAAACAGCATTAGCTCAGGAACCTGTTTAGGTATTTGTATTGAGGCTTTGATCTGACCTGACTGTGTTCTGATGTGAAGAGATAGTTTTTGAAGTTCTATCCATACACAGAACCTATGGAATAAATTCACAGTCTTCCAGTTTAGTAAGCTGTTTTCTCTAATGGCAGCTTTCTTACCTGTGGCAAAAAGAAAACGTGTAAAGAAAATTTACACCCCAGTGCTAACTCTGACAGGCTTAAGCCTTTTCCAAATTATTTTTTCCAGACGATATAGTTCTTAAAATTTGCATATCTTATGTCACCTACGTTTATAAAACAATACCAAAAAACCAAAACAAACCAACTTGCAATTGCACCCTACTTAATCTGTGAGTTTAGTAGTAAGAAATCCAACAATATCAGTAAGATACCAAAGACTGCACCAATCTTGTCACTGGTACTCACAGATTCCACAATCTCCTTTGCAGCTGAGAAGGGTGCATGTTTGTATTTTCAGTTTGTCAATAAACAACAGACATTGCTTTCTTTCTATGTGTAAGATTTTAACAACTATTTTCCTTTTCATTGCCTTAAGGAGATGAGATAGGAAAGTGTCCAAAATAAGGTGATATACATTTATGCTGGTTTTATGCATCAGCAAAAAACATAACGCTTCTTGGTAGAAAAAAACAATTTCCCTGGCAATACGGGAAGAAGGTAACTTTGCAAATCCAGTATCAAACCAAAATCAAATGCATTTCATATAAATATTTTTTTTTTTCAAAATAAGTTATTTACAGGAATAGTTTTCTTCCTCCTCCATCTCATTTTTGGTTCATCAAGATTACCCAGAGATTGGAAAAAGCAATTTATTATTTAAGAGAAAGCAAAATAATCACTCCATATGCTTTCATATATATACACACATACACTGCTCCCTTGGCAAGAGACTGAAATGCAAACTTTAACTGAGCCAATTGTTGATCAATTATCAATCTTTTTTATATAATCAAACAAAGTTACCATTATAAAAAAAAACACAACCAAACAACAACCTAAACAACCTAGAATCTGTGTTCTTCTATATCCCTCAGCTTTTATTTTTAATATGACTTCTTAAATTAACATTCATCATAGGTATGGTATTTTGTTCTATAATGCTGCCACCTGCTGCAAATCTCTGAAGTAATCTCACAATATCTATGTGAATCTTGTCTATAGTATCATGTAAATCAGCATCCTAATTCCAACAGGAAGCTGCAAGCTCCCCCAAATTGCTCAGAAAACTAAGCAGTGAACTTGTTTATTTCTTCATTTATGACATTTGGTTAAGTGGCTCCACCTGCTGTTTTGATAGCTAAGAAAATGAAGTATTATTTAAAAAAAAAAAACATAAATAACAATGCCCAATTCTGACTGCAGTAAGATGAAATTGTGACCTTGCCATTGTGTGAAATTTTTATGACAAAAATCTTTAAGACAGTATTTGAAAATATAACAGCCATAAGTTTATTTAAAAAAAAACAGAGCTGTGCTTACTTCTGGAAGAGTGTGGTAGAGAAGCCAAAAGTCCCAGTAATTAAAATGTAGCACTAAGTAGTTTCAGAAAAACAGCTATACCTGCACAGGAAGCTCTCCCTGGATTCATTCATTATCAAGATGAAAGTCTGATGGCTTGCTAAATCAGTTTTTTTCTTCCTTAATAGCTTGCATCTACTTTTCCAGCATCACTCAAACTCTCTGATGATCCTAAATGTATTGAAGCCAAAAAACATTTCTAGAGGCCTTGTAGCTCACAACACAACTCTAAAACATTTGTACTTGATACTTATTCATGTAAGAGCTCTGAGAGGCTTTTGCTCTGAATGTCAGGTTCTCAGTGACTAAACAGTATTAGAAACTTGTCTCCTATGAGAGTCAAGTTAAATTAACCTTTCGCACAATTCACCACCATACTACAAGCCTGCAAATCTGTTATAGCTGCTCTGGTTGACCTGGTTTCTTCTCTCTCACAGGTGTGCAGATAAGGGGTGAACAAGGACCCCCTGGTCCCCCAGGCCCTATCGGACCACGAGGACAACCAGGACCTGCAGGAAAGCCAGGCTTTGGAAGTCCTGGTCCCCAAGGCCCCCCTGGTCCCCCAGGACCACCTGGATTTTCTGCAGTTGGAAAGCCAGGCATGCCAGGTCTGCCAGGAAAGCCAGGAGACAGAGGACTAAACGGTGAGAAAGGAGAAGCTGGACCTGTTGGGCTCCCAGGAGCAAGAGGGCCACAGGGACCACCCGGCACTCCTGGCCCCGCAGGACTGTCTGTTCCTGGCAAGCCAGGACCACAAGGCCCTCCAGGAGCTCAAGGGCCGAGGGGCTTCCCTGGTGAGAAAGGAGAACCAGGTATCCCTGGTATTAATGGACAAAAGGGAGAAAATGGATTTGGCGTTCCGGGCCGCCCGGGTAATAGGGGTCTTCCAGGCCCACAGGGACCCCGGGGCCTCCCCGGCCCTGCTGGGATAGGGAAGCCTGGTGAAAATGGTCTTCCAGGTCAGCCAGGTATGAAAGGTGACAGAGGCTTACCAGGTGCACCTGGAGCAGCTGGTATCCCAGGTCCCCAGGGTCCCCCAGGAGAACCTGGAGAAGCTGGCATTGGCAAGCCTGGGCCAATGGGACCACCAGGGCCAGCAGGCATCCCTGGAGCCAAGGGACACCCTGGACCTGCAGGCTTGCCTGGATCCCCAGGTCTTCCTGGATTTGGAAAGCCAGGATTGCCAGGAATGAAGGGACATAGGGGACCTGAAGGTCCTCCTGGGCTTCCAGGACCCAAAGGAGACCAAGGCCCGGCTGGGGTGTCAGGAGAACCAGGACCTATTGGGCCACCAGGCAACATGGGCCCTCAAGGACTCAAAGGCTTGCCTGGTGAGAATGGCCTACCTGGACCCAAGGGTGACACAGGCCCCGCAGGCCTGCCAGGATTCCCAGGGGCAAAGGGTGAACGAGGTCTACCAGGATTAGATGGAAAACCAGGATACCCAGGTGAGCAGGGTCTTGCTGGTCCTAAGGGACACCCAGGTTTCCCAGGTCCAAAAGGTGACACTGGCCACGCTGGGCTACCTGGCTTGCCTGGCCCAATGGGTCCACAAGGAGTAAAGGGAGTTCCAGGGATCAATGGCGAGCCAGGCCCCAGAGGGCCTTCAGGAATTCCTGGGATCCGAGGCCCCATTGGCCCCCCTGGCCTGCCAGGAGCCCCTGGTGCAAAAGGTGAGCCAGGAGCACCAGGACTGCCAGGCCCAGCAGGTATTGCTACAAAAGGATTAAGTGGACCCATGGGACCACCTGGACCCCCTGGGCCTAAAGGCAACAATGGAGAGCCCGGATTGCCAGGCCCCCCAGGTCCTCCTGGTCCCCCCGGCCAAGCTGCAGTCGCACAGATGCCCGAAAGCTATGTTAAAGCAGGAGAGGCTTACATGAAAGGAGGAGTAAACCAAGCTCTTACAGGGATGCCAGTATCTGCTTTCAGTGTCATCCTCTCAAAAGCCTACCCTGGGGCAACAGTCCCCATCAAATTTGATAAAATCTTGTACAATAGGCAGCAACACTATGACCCCAGAACAGGAATCTTCACCTGCAGGATCCCTGGACTGTACTATTTCTCCTACCATGTACATGCAAAAGGAACAAATGTTTGGGTTGCACTCTATAAAAATGGTTCCCCACTCATGTACACCTATGATGAGTACAAGAAAGGATACCTTGACCAGGCTTCTGGCAGTGCTGTCATCGATCTCATGGAGAACGACCAAGTATGGCTCCAACTGCCCAATTCAGAATCTAATGGTCTCTATTCCTCTGACTACGTTCACTCTTCTTTCTCAGGTTTCCTATTTGCTCATAGCTAGAGACATCCCACTTGCACTGTCCTGACTCTCTCTCCTTCAGACCATTTTAACTGGGTGCTGATCTGATTCATCATTAGCAGGTCATGCCACTTCAATTTTGCAACAGAAATGGAGGGAGTGAGAACGCGGAAGAGATTGGTTCAAACTTAGTAGAATAATATTGTATGTTTTTAGAGAATTGTCATAAGAAATTTGTTTCAAATTATGATCAATTGTCCAACTGAACACATTAAAATTTTATGGATTAATATAATGCAACAGCCTCTCTCTTTTCTTTTTAATTAAAAATGGGAAAATCAGAATTTCTATCATTTCTCATAACACATTAAGTAGGACTCTAGATCATAGTTCATTATACTTGAAATAGTTGAAGGTATTATTCAAAGTAAACAGTTTCAGATACACCACAGTCATCACAACAGCTAGATAAAATACTTCAGGAAGATTCTGCTATCTGTCAGCTTCATCTTTAAGCTATCAAACAGGAGTCAAGAAAACAATTTTAATACACTGCATATCATGCCACAGTTTTAATTTAGTTCCACTTTCCTTATTAATGAATAATCACCTCGGAGAAAGGTAGATTTATAAATTATTACCTGTTACTGAAGATCTAAGACTTTCACAACATTGAAAAGCAACCAGATTTGAAGCCACTTAGCTTTGTTTGATGCACATTTGGTAGGCTGTAGCAACAAAGTATTTCAATATTTTTTAAGCCTTTAACATTCTGGGAAACTACAATGTTCAGAGTACTGTCAAACAACTATCACCAAATCCAGACATTAAGAACATATCTTCACATGCATGTACTCAGAAATTCAGAACATCTTTCTGCCCCAAATTTGGAGATGATCTTTGCACTGATTTTCCCTGAACATTTCATTCCTTTAAAACACAATAGCCTGGGGAATATATTTTACTTACATGGTAAATTTATCAGGTGGTAACAGTAATTGGTCAGTAGACAATCATATTTACCATACCTACATACACTCATGTCTCGCAAACGTTAGACAATACATCAGTTATGGCACTGTGAAAAGTTAATGGTATAAAGTAAGATAGCTTAGTAAAATTAGTGCTTATAAATTATGAAACCATCAATAGTTTGATCATACATTTCTTCCAATGACAGTTACCATTCACGTGCTTTAAAAGTATCATATACATCCAAAACCTTATGAACTCTTGAGCTATTATTTTTAGCATCATTTTTTTTTAAAAACAGAAGTTTTTAATCACTTGCACTAAAAGTACCTAGGCCTATGTTTACAAGTTTTGTGATATTACCACTTCTTCATGAAAGCAGAACCTAAGGCTTGTTACGTCGTGTACATTTGAAATCAGCATTTCTTGAGTACTTGATAATATGTTGGGATTAATAAAAAAAGCGAGGACACCTTTGGGTTGACCCATCATTAGTGAAACTATATAATGTTTTGGAAACTATACAGAACAACCAATAAAATAACTCTGCAGAATTGTTTTTTCTCCCCTTATTAAGTGCTGCTGGATAAGGAAGCCTGTGGTTTAGGCTATACATAGGTAAAATAATAAATGCTTAAGTAGAGAGTGTAACTTGAGATTCTTTTATTTTAGCGGCCAAGTAGACCTAGGCAAAATTGGTGCTACTGTTACAAACACTACACAAAAATGTTCGTATGGAAATAATACAGTGGACATTACCACAATTTATAAGTAGCAATCCCGCAACACTTCTCTTTGAAGCTGAAATAAAACTCAAGACACTTGAGCCTGAATTGTTTGTTCTCACTTTTCTACCTTCCTATTTAGGCCAAATATTAATTACAAATCTCCTAAGAATTATCTCATTATTGCACTAAAAACGTTTCCCTGTGCAGTCACCTGCATTAGTTCAGCTGCACCTTCTAACACTTAAACACAGCACGCGCTGCTGCCAATACATTCAACCAGTCTGGCACTTCTCTTTCAGAAACAAATGAAGGGACTGGATTCTGCTGCTGGAAAATACTGCACAGTAGTTGTAAAGTTTCTGGTTAATTGCTTTACATCTGAAACATATGCCAAAGCACATGCTTAAAATTGTTGGAGATGCTCAGTGCTCGGTGGTACATTGCTGTCCTGTGATTCCAATTAACTAGTCTCTGCACAAGAAACTAGGCTCAGACAGTATTCTTAAAAGCAGAGTTCACTAAACCTTATCGTCCCCCACTTTAAATCAGGTTTTGTCCCTTTAACATCTCAAATCAGCATACAGGGCTTCAAGTCAGTCTACCTCTTTGTACCTCACACTCATCTTTTTGAGGGCTTTGCATAATTGTTCAGGCACTAAGTCATTATGAAAGCAACTCTTAACACAGAAAAGCTAAAGATTACAAACTAAATTGTGGCACAAGCACAACTTCCACCTTTATTTTAGCTTTGGATTCTCAATTTAGAGGAGACCTTGAGAAAGCCTGTAAGGTTTATAAATTTGGGGTTTTTTAAATATTTTTCTCCAGAAGAGGATCAGCAATCTACCTAAATATATAGCTCTTCCAGAAACCACATCTTTTCTGGATCATAGGCATTAGAGGAAAGAAAATACAATACAAGATTAAAATGAAAACATAAGAGCCTGTAATAGTACAAAACTCACTTCCAAAGGCTTCAAAAATACTTCCAAGACAAATTTCAAACACCTGATGTACTCATATAATCCCTTCTGTATTTAGCTGAAAAGGCCAGCAGAGAAGTGTAACAAATTTGTTTGCTTCTATCTCTGTTGCCATTTTCACAATTAAAACAAATAATGATCTCTCGTCACTGGTCTACAACAGCATTAGAATTTTCTCAGTTTTTGCAGGATTTTTGGAGGATTCTTTCCTTTTGGCCAGAAAAGCATCTTCCTTTTTGTTTGTTGCATATAAAGGATATAATACACATATCACGGACATCTAGATCCACTGTCTTCTGCCAAGACAAGAGGGTAATAGCATAAACTTGAAATCAAACAAACCTCTCTGTGTGTGCGCGCACACATTTTTGGGGGGAGAATGGAGTAGTTTAGAAAGATCGATTTTTTTGCCTCCAAAGTAACACTTCCCATATATGAGCATGCTGCTGTATTGATTAGAATACTTATCAATCACATAAAATAAAAAATGCAAGTTACTAAACCCCGGGTTTTTAAGTCCAGCACTTTCTTTCTCTGATCATTTTCCTTTTTGCAAAAGATGGTCAGTGACAAATTTCTCAGATGCGTCCTTGAAACCAGAGAGCAGAACCCATCAAGCCTTTTTATGTGCAATTTATGAAGTCTCTGCTGCCATATTAGCCATGATTTTTTTACTTCCAAAATGAAATATGATGTTATGAACTGATTGAAAAAATCTTAAAAATATGTCCTTTTCACTCCATAAATACAGATGCTATGGTTTTCAGAAGTCTCAGGGAAATGACACAGAAATACAACCACAGAAGACAGAGAGAAAGAGCCTTTAGAAGACATTTTACAAAATTCTGCTTTAAGAAGTTATATCAGGCAACTTCCTCCTACAAAAACTATTGATTTTTCTGTCCAAATATCACCAAATCTGAATTTTTTCATGTGGAAATAACTATATGGTACTTCAAGCCCTCATTACTCCTCTAAAGACCAAACTCTGTTTCCGTAACATGTTGTGGAACTTTGTCCACATGTAAAATACACTGACACATACCATTTATTTTAGAATCACTCTTTACTAATTTATATAGCATATAAACTAAAAGAAACACATACAAACTAATGTTAATTACCTCAAAGCTGCAAAATATTCCAGTAAAAAGTAAAGATTTACAAAAAGTATTACTCAAGTAATTTAAAGCTCAACTTGGATATCAATTGCAGAGGGAATTCTTGTAGGCATTATTAGGCAAGAAATTGCCATTTTGAAAATATAAGTTATCTGTGTTTACTGCTGACATCATGCTTTTCTGACAGTATTGTTTAATAGATCCCACTTTTTTTTTTTGTTATTCTTTAGAAAAGAAGATCTGAGTAATACAAGACTATTTTGGAATCCTCTCACTCTCCCTCTGCAAGCCTCAGTTCTTCACTTCTTTACAAGCAGAAGAGTGGGTTAATACCCCTCATTAAGTTGTCAGAACAATCATGGCTATCTGAAAGAGCCATTCAAAAAAAAAATATCATAGGGCAATTATCTAAGGCAATTACCATAGCTAAGACAATGAAAGGCAAAATCCACCAGACACCTGATTATGATCAAAGAAATCATGTGAAAAAGAAGGGACACAGAGCAACAAGGGCATACTGACAACAAACCAAAAGTGACTTGCAAACACTTACGGATTTCAAAAAATAAAACGATCAGTCGTTCTGCTCCATCACTGACAATGGCGCTACTAGGACAGCATTTTGACTTGGGAACTTTGCGTCTCCTCAACTGACCTCCTGTTTGCTTTAGAAATTCTACCTTGACTAACCGTTAATGAGCACTGCTTTTCTCTGAAGGGTTAAACTCTAAAAAGGCATGGAGTTAAGTCAAGAGGCTGTGGTTTTCAGAATAGCCTGTGGGCTAAGAAAGGTGGTGGGGCTTCCTGGTATGTAGACGTTGGGCTGGAGCCAAGTTTAGGAGTTTCCTCAGGAAGTCATGTTAAGCTTGCAGCTGAAGAAAAAAAAAAAAAAATCTCTTTGTCACAAGCTTGTGACAGAAGATTAGTACCGTTATTCTTATTGCAGAGAGGGACCTGAAGCAAAAAGAGATATTCCATGGGAATATCACAGGTAAGTGACCTCAGAAGACATTCTCTGGTTCTTCTGACTCCCTGTTCAGCACTTTATCCACTGGACCACATTATTAAAAGGAAAATAAGACCACTACGAGGCCTTTCAAAGTGATGCATGACAGAGCATAGTACTTTCACATAAGAAAGAATTTAAGTAGTGTATAAAATGTGCATTATTTTACTTCTGATTTTACAGACCTTTATCCAAAATAACTCATGCCTATCAGTTACTATTTTTTTATATTTTCAACCCTGTTGTGCACGTGCCTCATGACTTATTTATAACAGAACATGAGGTGTGTTAAATTAAGTACCAGTTCTTGTAAAACTCAGAAAGGATTAAGTCATATCGCACATCTGCTTGGATGCAGGTTACATGCTTACATACACAAATACGTACCCAACAGGTAGATATATGAATAAATGTACATATATATGAGCGTCTGCTTATGTGTGCATAAGTAAAACCAACCAACTATTTACACAAGTTCACATATCAGACTTTGACTTCTGTTTGGTCTAATTAATTTCCAGAAACACTTTTTAAAATTATTCTTTTTGCCAAATGCTGCAAGATCCACACCTTTTAAAACAAAAGAGCTTTCATGATTTGAAAAAAGAATTAACAAAAATGCTAAAAAATAGTTAAGTTGATTAGGATAAGTTTAATAGCAACAGAAACAAAGGACACATTTATTTCACGTACGAATGAGTTCCTAGAGGAATTCTTAACTACCAATCACACTCAAATCTCCAATGAAAACACATTAACAACAACAAACAAAACACTTCAGGAATATTGTGCTGTCTTATTATATAATATACATCTGGACATCGGCTTCTGCTATTTTTTGGAACTTCTCTGAGACAATTTTGTCAATTACATTTGAAAGGCATATAGCAAGTAGCACAGTTCCAGTGAACAACAGGTAAATATTAAGAGGCTTCAAACTACACCTGTGTTTAATTAATGTTGCATTAACAGAGGTGATTCTATCACCAGATACTGTTAGCAAAACAATACAGAATTCTGAACTCAGCCAAATATAGTCTTTTTTACAAAAAATCCACATAATTAAAAATCATTTCAATTAAATGTGTGTACACACAATATAGATAACCTTTACTTTGAACTTCTTATTTTAAATGCCTAATAGAAACTCGGAAGTTAAGTCTGTAAAAGAAGGAAAATAATTTCTAGCTGAAGGGTATCCAAGATGTTTTCCAACTATAATTTATCTTACAAGGTTGATGTTGGGTGGAGAAAGGCTATTATAAAAAAAAAACCATCCTCTGCAATTTTTAGTATGTTTATAAGAAAATAATAATCTCCTTACTACAATATACTACATGTGTCAATACTACACAAGGAATTCTAATAAAAAACTAGAGCACTGAAGAAAATTATCACATATGAGTTAGTACCTTTTTTTTTCCAATGCATTTCTGATTTATGATTACAAGAACACAAGGGGAAAAAAAAATCAAAATACAGTTCAAAGGTCTCCACATTACCATACGAATCATGGTAAGAAACCATTTTTGCTCTAAATTTACTGAAGAAGTACATCACAGTGTTATTAAAGATAGCAAAACAGTTCCAGGTAAATGAAATAGAAATTATAAAGATCTTCTATTCCAGGATAAAATATTTGTATAGCTTGAAAAGTAAAAGCTGTGTTGAGTAGTCTACAGTGTACTTGCAAACGTATTTGCTGTGGCAAGCACATGTAATATTTTCAGCTATTATAGTAAGTTTTCAGTGAACCCACTTACCTTTAAAAGCTGTTATTTTATAATTATGCTGGATAGCAGCCACCATGTCTTTCCAGAAGTCATATTTTTTCTGATCATCATGCTGTAAGTGTCAAAAGGAACCTAGTCATTATATCAAGTATCAGCTATTTTGAGCATCCACATTTAAACAGTGACAGGAATGTCATTAATAAACAAAAGCATTTTGAGTAAAACAGTCTTAGACAGTAGGATTCAGGACCCAGTAGTAACCAGCTTAACTTTGGGTGACTGTACACAAGTCATCTCCCTACTTCAGAAGGTTATGGTGGGGGAGGAAGGGGCAAGGAGAAAAAATTCATGTTTGTGAGGAACTCCAAGACATTACAGCAAAGGAGGGCATTAGACAGAACAGCAACTTACTGAATGAGCCATTCCACTGACATTTGGGGAAAAGAGGTGCCTAGAGGTGGAGATGGTGTACTTAATTAGCAGGTTGACATAATCTACAGCCTGGCATTTGTATCACCTTCCACACTCAGAATTGGCAAAATCTTTTGCTATGATTTAGAGGTAATGTCCTCCTGCCAACAACTCCACCCCAAACACTGTATAAAACATTCACCCAGGAGCCAGGCTGAGCAGCACGGCATCGCATTGTCCCCTGAAGACTGCCAAACCCCAGCTTTGGCGGGAGGAGAGGGGAAGGCGATCTGTGCTTGTGAACAGCCTCTCGCCGTTCCTAGAAAGCCACCCAGGCGCAGGAGTGCTCTCACTGACCTCAACCGCCTCTTCAGCATTCTCACCAAGGGAGAGGAAAAGCTTCTCAACCAGCTGAGCCCCACAGCACTCTCAAATTCCACAAATTTTAGGAGTGCTGAATTCATCAGGTGCAACTTGCTAGAAATTGTAAGAAAATGGCCCTTACTAAACAGGCCGCCAGAACAGGAAAGAGAATCATCGAATCACAGAATTGTCAGAGTTGGAAGGGACCTCTAGAGATCTAGTCCAACTCCCCTGCTAAAGCAGGAACACCTAGAGCACATCACTCAGGACTGCATCCAGGTGGGTCTTGAAGATCTCCAGAGAAGGGGACTCCACGACCTCCCTGGGCAGCCTGGTCTAGGGCTCTGTCACCCTCACTGGAAAGAAGTTTTTCCTCATATTTGAGTGGAACTTCCCATGTTCCAGCTTGAGCCCGTTGCCCTTGTCCTATCGCTGGAAACCACTGAAAAGAGTTCTGCTCCAACACCCTTTAACCCACCCTTTAGATACTTATAAACATAAATAAGGTCTCCCCTCAGAAGCCTCTACTTCCCTTCAGAAATGTGGGAGGAGAAAACATGATGGTTCCCAACCCTTTGCATGCAGCATTTTGCAGGCACAAGTGCTGGAGATGCCCACTACCTCCTCCTTGCACCCTTCTCACCCAGCTGATGCCAACCTGCTGAAATCAGGCCAACACCCACTAAAATATTCAAGAACTACTAGCTGATAAAGAGGACAGATGACCCAGATCTGGTAGCTCTCTGGAGTAACGGCACAGGTTTCATTCTCTTTAGCTGAAGACAGCACTGCCCAGGGTCAGTGTTCCAGCTTGTGAACTAGTAACTGAAAGTGCAAGGTTATTACACACGCACTATGACATGCTTTCTCTCCCAATAAGTGATTTGTGACGAGTCTAAATTAAATATAAAATAGAGCAATAGAATAAAGATGTTGCATCTGAGAGAGGGTTCTAAGCTGCAAACAGTAGAGGAAGGAGAATAATGAGGCACAAAATTAAGAGTCTTACAGCACACCTCAGTGTTTCCTGATAAGCTAGCTTTAGCTAACTCCTCGTGCAGCACTCTTAGGCAGCAATCTACTCAGTGTGCTATTTTGGAGTGGAGACTAAAGCCTCGAGTCTGCTGATACCCAAAGGGATCCCAAACACCCATCACATAGCTCTGAATTTCACTCTGCAAACAAAGTTTAGTACTTGAAATTTTCAGTGCTGCAGCACTTTGGTACCTTCAGTCAAAAGACTACATCTGTATTCTTTTGACTCCAATATACTTGCTGCATGAGAAGAACCCTCTGCAATCCCCAGCTACACAAATTCAAGATTTAAGCCTTCTTTAACACAACCAAATCAGTTAGCCTCAAACTTCACAGACAGGTTTTAAGACATTCTACCTATCTAAAACACACTGAAAAACATCCAAACAATTGTATTTTCTGCCTTGAGAATTTAACTTGCTGTTTAGCAGCAGAAAAAAAAGGGATACTGTTTTAGAGGTGTATTTATATCTGTGTATTCAAATCAATACATTTAAGACAAAAATAACTTTAAAAAAGGATGGAGTTAAGCTTTCAACTCACTAACACCTTGCAAATTAACAAACTGTGTTACTCAGAAGACTTACATTAGATCCAATTCGAGTACCGTCAGGTATAATTAAATGAGATTTTAAGAACTACATTTGGCATATTGCAGAGTAAACTTGAGAAAACATTGCATTTCTATTCGTATCCTAGTTATTTGTGCCCTCTGGTGGAAGTACATTTATTTGAACATACCATGTAGCTCACAATTGGCTGCAGAGACAAATTTAATACACTAAGTCCAACATGAAAAAAATTCCAAACAGGAAAAAGACCTTGATGTTGTTCGATACACTATTTGCATGCATTTAATAATGCATGCAAGCAGGATGGCACGGAAAGAGAAAGATAGTGCAATACTTAGTTTCAAACACTCCAGTTCTTACCTGATCTAAGCTGTCCACAACCCTTGCACACAAGAGAGCTCCTGGCAGGTCAAAATAATTATCATACAAGTAGTATTTAGCTGGAAAAAATAATTTAAAAATTCTACTTTTTAAAAGCCACATTGTATGCTTTAATCACAAATAAAAATACACTTAAATAATAGTATAAGCCTCTGTTTGGATTTTACTGGTAATAAACATTATTTGCTTCACAATCCTAGTTAGCCTTTATTCCCACTTTTGATTCTCATAATTCACAAATGAAAGTTCTTCACCGGTATCAAGGCAGTGGGATTTTAAAAATTCATTTTAAAGTTCTGAAAGTTAAGGTGGAAGAGATGGGGGAAACCACGCGTTTTAAGAGTCAGGTCAGTATCATTTAACTCTTCCAAAATACCCCTTCCCTTAGCAGTGGAAACACAAAGAAAGAGTTTGAGAAGTTGTTTCATAAACATTTGCACAAGTCTTACACATAGTCTTGTCCTTTGCACACACATGCTGCAGACAGAGCCTTAGCCCAAGGGGAAGCATGGCCACAGTATTACATGAGCACCCGGAACAGAACAAAATCAGAAGGGTGCTAACTTTCTGCCAGACTGAGGTCTTATTCAACAACTCTTTCCTAGGTGTAAAATGACTTAACCATGATTTTTTTAACATTCACAAGAGAGAGCAAGTGCACTTTTCAATGAATAAGAAAGGCACATTTGCTGTATGACCAAAGGAAACCTTTCTCTTCTACCTTGTTGCAAACAATTACCTGCAGTTTAGAATAAGCATCACAAACAAGTTTATGTCAGTAAAATCTCAAGGAAAATATCTCCATTTTGTAGGACAATGCAACTTAACTGAGCATGTTACGTGTATTACTCACAATTACCAAGATGAAAGTAAAATGGAGGGGAAGGACAGAGCAGCTAGCAAGAATGCAAACAGTGCCTTCAAAGTGACTCCCATCTTAAAACCAAGAAACTACAGTTGGAGGAGGGCAAGTTTTGTTTCCAGACCTGCACTGTTCTTTGCGCCTGCAGGTAGGCCTCCAGTAACTGCACTGATGGTAATAAGATTTACCACATCTGTCTTAAATGACATAGGCTGGTAGCCCATGGTCTATGAAGCCCACTTAATCAAGGAACAATGTGCCCACCTCTACAACTAAAATACACCTATAACTTAAGGCTTATTTGTTTCATCACTGGTGAGCTAAATCTAAGTTGAAGTCTAGTATTAGAAGTTGAAAATACAAAAAAAAGAAACCCCAACTCTACAAAACATTCACCTATTCCATGAATTCCCAGTTCAAGTATTTTTAAGTATTTTTGAGAACTAATTCGAGAACCAATACTATGAGGCATTGAAGAGGCCAGAGCAATTTCAAAGATGAGGACATGCTACAGTAAGAACATGCTAACCTGAGCGGGAAACCATTCCACTGACTGTATCAAAATGCTTCCATTCCCTCCTTCCATATGTCTCCAGGATCTCTTCGGATGTCATGCTCCTTGTACCATGGCTTGCCCTATTTGATTCATTAGGTTATGTATATTTAAAAAAAAAAAAAAAAAGGAAAAGGTTGAAAACAGACAAACTACTCCTAGTGCAAAGTAATGCATTCCAACTGAATACTGAGGTGCATGCAGGTTGACCAGAAGTAACTGTTTTTAGAACTTTGATGCTTCCATCATATACATTACAGTCCTTGATAAAAGCCCTACTACGCAGAGGCTTGGTTGGCTGGGGGCACAGCTACTGCGCCTCACCTGCTAATACAATCACTCTGCGTTGCTCGAATGTTCTCAATTGTGTGAGGACACTCGCTATACTTGAACTATCCATATACACTGCACAATAAAGCACAGTGCAGAAAGCCTATACATCATTCTGAAGCCTGGGAACATTCAGAGCACAGGGCAGAACTATGGAAAAGTGCTAATTTGAGCCCTGCATGCAGTTGTGTAACACAGAAGTATGCACAAGCCTTTTTAGGAATTAAAAAACAACTAGCTTCACCATCAAATTGGGCCCAAAAAGAATGTACAGTCTCCAGTTTTGAAGCAAACGCAGGCAATGCTAGGAGAAGAAATCATGTATCACTCTTCCCTTTATTGTGGTATATCCTGCAGTCTTGAATTTTGCATTTATACTCTGAAATTCATGGTGCAAAATGAATTTCATAATATGCAGCAGAGACTCACAGGTATTTCTTCCTTTCTTTCAATGAGATCTGATTTTCCCTAGCATCTTCAAGCTCCTTCTCCCGTACGTTATCAAAAAAAAAAAAAAAGTAGTCTATCTTGAGCACTAAATTACATAGATTTTCATTTTGGAAAAATAATGGAGAAAAATAAGGGGGAAATGGGACAGGGATTGCTAAACTTTAAATGTATTTACTTTTCACATTTGTGATTCAGAACACAAGTCTTATATGTTTATAAAATAAAAAATAGGGAAAGAGGAACTAAGGATATACTGAAATCATGACTGAAGGCAAAATATAGCTTTCAAGAGAAAAAAAAAAACAAACAGAATTTTGAAAGTGAATGTGTCAGTTTCTGCCTTTAATTTACCTCGGGCTATTTAAATTATACATTGTAGG
Source organism: Gallinago jamesoni (assembly GCA_025769975.1). Classification (NCBI taxonomy): domain Eukaryota; kingdom Metazoa; phylum Chordata; class Aves; order Charadriiformes; family Scolopacidae; genus Gallinago; species Gallinago jamesoni. The sequence continues at coordinate 68,370,354 of JAOQGH010000023.1, forward strand.
CCTGCAGTATTTTGAACGTGTTGGTACAAAGACAATACTGCTCTTGTCATTAGCACTGACTCCGAGTCAGGTTAATCCCAACTCAAAGAAAAACCTGACCCTGGATCTTAGCAGAACTGGAAAAAGAGTACATTGGTCACCACTGGAAAACTGAATTTACTTTCAAGATCAGTACAGCCCTTAGAGTCTTAGTTGTTTAATAGAAGTGAGATATTCTTTACTAGCAGCCATCACGGAAATATTATGAAAAAAAAAACGCATATGGAACAGTAAGAGAAACTGAGTACCACATCACCAAAGAGTATTTAAACTTTTACATATAATAAATGAATGTATGCTGAAATTAGTATTTTTAATACTTAATGAAACTGAGAGATGGCTTTCAGAAAGAGGATACAATTTTTCTGTTTAACATTATCAACTTATTGTCAATATTACCTTAAAACTGTTCCATCTTCTGCAAGTTTCAGGAAGTTTCCATCTTCAATGTCAAACACCAAGCCTTTGCAACTAAGAATAATTTTATTTTAAGAAAGAAACAAACAATTAATGCTTTCAGAGGAACGTCTTGTTGTAGATCAGAATAGTGAAATGCAGTTACTGAAGGTATACAATGATGCTACACAAAAGGAGCAAAACCACAACCCTTCAAACCCTCCATGTCTGAACAATGCTTTATATATGCAAATACATATTACTATAAAGACTGGATTTCACTTTCATAGCAAATTCCTACTAAATGAATCCAGTTCCATTGTTCCGCGAGTTCAGTGACTATCCATATAAATAAGGTTGGAGGATCAAGGTCCAAACATATACAACTAAGAGATGTGATGTTTAAGCTACTTCTATTAAAGAAATATATTTTTACTTGGTGTCAACTCCTCTACTATTACTAGGCTGATAACACCAGTTATAAGGGGAGAGAGGGGTAGAACATCACTCTAAATGAGGCAACCGAATATCCAAGGAACACGTTGCCACACCAGGCAGCGCTAACAAGGTGAAGAATCAGCAGCATAGGACAGACATCCAACAAGAGTTCCTAACTCTCCTTGTACATCTGTACCTTACAGATAATTGAATCGAAATTCACTTAGCTTGTTTGAAAAAAATAATTCAGAGTTCAGTGTCTAGGATAGTAACGAATAAACAAGACCAAGAAGTAATGTCACCTTCATCCTCTAAGGTACCCAAAGGAAAAAACCATATGCCATGAAGGCAGCAAGAGAACCCAGCCTTTCACAAGTGACACCTGAATGAGCAGCTTTGATGTGCTGGCTACCAGCACTGTGGCTTGCAGGTCCACATTAATGAATCCCCAGCTCCAATAAGGGATTGAGGCCAAGATATCTAGGTCTTAACATAGGATTTCATCCAGAGGCCTCAAAAGACAAAAAATCCACATACACTGCTTGCCACATGAAAGTCAAAGTCAATATTGTTGGAAACTGTCCAGATAAATACTGAATTGTAAAAACAACTGATCAAAACTGTTCCCACAATAATCATAGAATCATCTAGGTTGGAAGGGGCCTTTCAGATTATCTAGTCCAACCATCAACCTAACACTGACAAAAAACATCACTAAAGCACTATGTTTATCAGTCTTTTAAATACCTTCAGGGATGGCGACTCAACCACTTCCCTGGGCAGCCTGTTCCAATGATTGATAACCCTTCCAGTATAATTTTTTTTTTCCTAATATCTAATCTATGCCTCCCCTGGCATAACTGGATGCTATTTCCTCTTGTCCTATCGCTTGTTACTTGGGAGAAGAAAACGACCCCCACCTCGCTACAACCTCCTTTCAGGTAGTTTTAGAGAGCTCTCACCCCTCAGCCTCCTTTTCTCCAGGTGAACAATCCCAGTTCACCCAGATGCTCCTCACGAGACGTGTTTTCCAGTACAGGAGGATAATCACTTCCCTAGTCCTACCGGCCTCACTATTTCTGATACAGGCCAGGATGCCATCGGCCTTCTTGGCCACCTGAGCACACACTGCTGGCTCATGTTCAGCCGAAAGTCAACCACCATCCCCAAGTCCTTTTCCACCAGGCAGGTCTCCAGCCACTCTTCCCCAAGCTTGTATCACTGCATGGGGTTGTTGTGACCCAAGTGCAAGACCCAGCACCAGGCCTTGCTGAACCTCATACCACTGGCCTCAGCCCATCCAGCCAGCCAGTCCAGATCCCTCTGCAAAACCTTTCTACCCTCCAGCAGACCAACACTCCCTCCCAAGTTGATGTCATCTGCAAACTGACTGAGGGTGCCCTCAATCCCCTCACCTGTAAAGATATTAAAGAGGACCGTCCACAATACCACACCCTGGGGAACACCACTCATGACTGGCCATCAACTGGATTTAACTCCATTCACCACCGCTCTCTGGGCCCGGCCCTCCAGACAGTTTTTTACCCAGCAGAGAGTACTCCTGTCCAAGCCATGGGCAGCCAGCTTCTCCAGGAGAATGCTGTGGGAAACCATGTCAAAGGCCTTACTAAAGTCCATGTAAACAGCATCCACAGCCTTTCTCTCATCCATCAAGTGGGTCACTTGGTCATAGAAGGAGATCAGGTCTGTCAAGCAGGACCTGCCTTTTGACAACCCATGCTGGCTGGGCTGATCATGTGGCTGATGCATACATTACTTAAAAAAAAACAACCAACAACAAACAAACAACCCACCCAACCCTGGGTTTCTCCTAAAACAATTTAGTGATTACCCAGCCTTCAAACCCCCAGCCCCCTGTCCTAGAAAATAAACTATTAAAGTTTCACGTTCAAGCTCTTGCACACAGACAGCTGAGCTCAGAGCATTTCTGCCTTTGGCAGAACTTGCATTTCAGCCTTTGGCATCACAGCTTTGCACCTGATGTGCCACCCGTGGGCTACCTCCTGGCACATCAACGTTCCTTGGTTCCTCAGAAGGCTGTTGGAATTATTCTGCCTTACACAAAGACACATCTGTCAAGACAAAAATCACTGAATTCTGATAGTTACTGGATTTAGCGGTTGAACTGAAGGTAGAAGACAAAGGAAATATATAAACTACAAGATAAGTCAGACTAAAAGCCTTGTGCCCAGACAAATGCTCAGTTCTCTCTTCAAAATACCATATTAGAAGTACCTCATGGCAAATACTTGTTGGAACAAGTATTTAAAACTGTAATTTTGGATTTATCTATTGGGTCCAACAATTGTAACAACTGCCTTATTAGGCTTAGTGAAGCTGTTTTCCAAGCCTCGCAAAAGTTAGAGCATAAAGGAAGTTATGAAAAAAGTTTAAGTTATTTTCAATGTACTCACCAGAAGTCTAAGCTGTCTGGAGCTACAGTCAGCAAGTCTTCATCATAACCCTTCTCTGTTACCAGATACTGGGCAAAACTATCATATATTAACTACAAATGAAAAAATAAATGCATTAATTATCTTGATTAAGTGACACTAAAGATGCTGCTTCCCCGGAAAGCAGCAAGATGCAAGTGTTAGTGCCTCCTAAGAAATATCAAACCAGGGACCTATGGGCCTGACCCACTGCCCCCACTACTGGGAAATATTGCCTGAGGGTATTTTTATTACAGCTAGAAAACAACTCAAGACGCTGACAGAACAGTTCTGGTGCAACGTGTCCAGCATAACCAAGTTTACAGCATCCTACCTTTCTGCCCCAATGCTTCAAGGCTGTTGAGAAACCAAGATGGTAAGTACCTAAGACTAGTCACTATTCTACCCTCCCCAACCTTTTTTAAATTTTTTTTTTAATTTTAAAGTGTCACTGTTACCAAGACTCAACAAGTAGCTTCTGAACCAATAAACAACTACCCTTAGGGGACATTTTAAAAGTATCCAATGGAACATATTTTGAAAGAATTGACATCCTGTCAAGTTGTACAGGATCTATGTAGATGCTCCCTTTTTTTCATTATTCTTTCATTAAAGCTGTTTCCCAGCTTTTTTTTCTTTAATTACAAAAACTCTTGAAATTAATACGAATAATGTCTGAGAAGGATTAATATGAAGGCAAACACTGAAAGAGTACGAACTTCAGCTCTGCCTGTCAGCATTTTAACTATTTTTTATTTCCAGTAGATAAGTAGGCATGCAATGGGCATGTGGCAGCCTGTGTGCTATGAGAAGATGAAGAGTGAACTAAGTTTAGCAACTGCTTTTATTTTTTTTTCTCTGTTTTGTTCATTGGTTTGGGGTTTTGTTTTGGTTTTTTTTTTTTTTTTGGTAAACTTTTCAGTTAACAATTGTCTAATGTCTGCCTTCATCGGAAAAAACTCTTATCAGGAAGAACACACCTGCACAAGCTGTAACGTGTGTGGCATAACAGAAAACACACGGAAGGTAAGCCTAGAGTCATGTAGTTTCCAGCAGGAACTTCAGAGCACATACATTTTATAACTTGCTACTGTTGAACCCTCTTTTGTAAGAAAGACGCCTCTCTACAGAAAAAACACTCACAGCTAAAGGGAGCAATGCATTTTATCAACACAGAACGCACTGAAAAATACCTATTTTATGAAAGGGACGCCTCATAAACATTTGTTTCTACACCCACTTCGTCAGTATCTCGCAAATACTGCGGGAGTCCCAGGCAGTGCAAAATGGGGGTGCACGGAGGGAAAATAAAAGGGGAGAGGGGGACACCACGAGCATCCACGACACGAAGACATCAACGAAGAAGGACGAGCCCAAGGAAGGGTCACCAGGGAGTTTAAAACCTGCCAGCCGGAAAAAAACAAAAAAGCAAAGCAAGGGCGCCAATGGCGAGAAGGCGCCGCACATGACAGGGACAAGAGGGCTGAGCCGCAGATGCTGAGCGCCACTAAGCCCGGCGTTTTATTTTAAGCGCCAGAAAGTTTGCGAAGGTCGCCTTGTCGAAAGCGCTGGGGGACTTGTGACTGTCTGCAGCATCTCCAGACCTGACGGGGGCGGGGAAGGAGAGAGGGAGGGAGAGGGAGGGAAGGAGGAAGGGAAGGAGGCTCTGCCTTGTCCTCAGCGCCGCTACAGTTGGGAAAGCTCGCAAGAAGCACCATTTCCGAGGAAGAAGACATGGCTGTCCCCTTCGCTCGGGCAGAGGCCTGCCGAGGAGGCGAGCCCTGAGAGCGTTTCTCCTCTCTTTACGGGTTTCCCTAGGGATAGCCGCGCCGGCAGGCTCGGGGGCTGGCTTGTCCCCGCAAGCCGGGGTCCCGGCTCCCCTCGGGGGGACCTCTCCCTCCGTCCTCCCGTGCCCCCCCCCCCCCCCCGCAACTCACCCGAGCGCTCTGCGGGAGCTGGTACCGGCAGAGCGTGTGGTCCAGGTCGAAGCCCATCACGTCGCAGTCGGCCAGGGAGAAGTCTTGCTGCATGGCCGAACCGCCGCCGCCGCCACCGCGGGGAGGCGGGCGGAGGAGGAGGAGGAGGAGGAGGAGGAGGAGGAGGAGGAGGAAGGAGGAAAGGGCGGGGGTTCCCGCGGGGGGGGGGGGGGGGGGGG
>JAOQGH010000023.1:68375978-68437219 GCA_025769975.1 Gallinago jamesoni
GCCCCCCCCCCCCCCCCTTCTCCGCCCACCCCCCCGCCCCTTCCTCATTAGGAAATAAGTTTAAGCGGGATAAAATGAACTAATGCTAATAGCAGGGCAGGATGAGCACTTAAGGTGTCAGTGCAAAAAAAAAAACAAACCCAAAACCCCAAAAAAACGGCTTGTGTAATTTTACCTCCAACGGTTGCAGCTTCTTTTGAAGGTTCCCAGCATCTCCCACTGATATTAATATATTTCCTAATTGTTTTGTGTATGTATACGCACACCATATATTCGTATACACCATACTTTGTATATATACACAGCATAAGATATACATACTGATACACACATATGTTTTAGACATATTGTAAATAAATATATATAAGCATATATGCTTGAATACATGCACACATATGCACGTATGTATACATTTTCTGCATTAACAAGTGTGACACCCCAGCATACAAGAAGAGATTCCTCCAGGGTCTTGCACCCAACAGGGGTCACAACTATAAAGACGGGGCAGCAGCCTGGGAACTCTGGTCACAGGACATCTTCTCTTCCCAAAGCTGCTCAATTTAGGAAACACAGAGCAAATTCCTGCCCCACTGCAGTAAATGATGACAATTTCAATTGACTTCAGTGGGTCCCAGTGTTCACCCATAGCTGCTGTTCTGCACTATCCTCTCATTAAGCATGTCTGACTTGCAGATGACATGGGTACAGCTCTCTTATTTCAGAATGATTTTTTTTCCCCATAAGGACTCACACAGTTTTGAAAATTATGTTTAGATTATGGCATTATAAATTTACAACTTTGCTTGCTGTGCCTGTAAAACTTTTTATATACAAACTCATCGCAAAAACAACACACTGCAGTATTAAAACATCTAGACAGATACTGAAAATCATATATTCGTTGATAGAATCCTAGTATGGTTTGGATTGTAATGGACCTTTAAAGATCGTCTAATCCAACCCCATGGTCATTATGTTCACCGTCAACTGAATGTAATCTTGAACATCCAGATCTTCTGAGTGCTGCATGTATATATTGGCAGTAATGACAAGCTATCTTAGAATTTACAACACAAAAGTACTAATCATATTTAATCTTAAAACACTTTGTGTATGGAACAATACCTACCAATGGAGAGATTCAGCAAGTTAAATTTCAGGGGCATGAAGCTGAAGGTTAAATTACAACTATGACAACAAGAAATATAGAAGATATCTATGAAAAGAATTGGTTTTCAGTTCTGGGAAAAAAGAAGATAAATGAGAGAATATCACCTTTGTATTCAGTATTCACAGCACGAACCTGATAACAGGAAAGTCTCAGCAGTTTACTTTCAGCACAACCCCCCCGAAATTAATTTCTTCTCCTTTTGTCTTAAAAGTGTTGCTTTGTCTCTCAGTTTCTTCCTTTCAAATGAATCCTTTAAACATACTGACAAGCTTCTCTAGGGCCTTTGTCAGAAAAGAGCTGCTTTTAATTGAAATCCCCCATAACAACTGAACTACCTTAGATTACCTTTTCAGCTCTATCTTTGAAGTTTGATGGTACAATGGGCTGCTCAGAGATGTCCACATCACTGAGGCTGTCCTTTTGGGCTGTCAGCTCCTAAATGGTAATACTTTAGATTTCCCCATGGTTAATTTATGTGTCACAGTAATTATTTTTATATTGTAAATACATGGTAATAATCTATTGGGAAAAATCGTAAATACTGTTCTAGAAGGGGAAATTTCAAGAGGGTGCTGCCCGTGGGTGCACGTACCCCATGAAGGTATGTGGGCAGGACAGGGCAGTGGGTGCTGTCTGTGGGCACACAGACCCCATGGAGTGGGCAGGACAGGGCGGTGGGTGCTGTCTGTGGGCACACAGACCCCACGGAATGGGCCGGACAGGGCAGTAGGTGCTGTCTGTGGGCACACAGACCCCATGGAGCGAGAAGGACAGGGCAGCAGATGCTGCCTGCACTTGGTGCCCTCGTGTTTAGATACCTGCAGAAAACATGTGTGAGGTACAAAATCTAATGTGTCAAAAACTGTTATAGACAGATGAAGGGGCATTTTGGTTTTCATCATGCCTCATGCCTGCTTTCCGCGCAGAAGAGGCTCCTACCACCATGTAGTTTTCCATTAAAGAAGTGTACTGACGTGCCCTGGATTGCAAAAGGAACGTAACATACCGGAGTCTGGTAAGACATATAAAGGCACAAGAACCACGTTAAAATACCACAAGTAAGTCTTATCTGTCACACAGAAGTTGTAGGCCTCTGAGCAAGACAAGTACTCCAGCTCCTCCCTTACTTTGTCCTTAAGAGGGCAGCATTACAATACAGTGGAGCATCTGCAGCTTTGAATCGTTCTCACCTTAATCTGTTCTCCTTTCCTCAAACTTCTCTTTTATTTTCCTATGGCTGTGTAAGTTGATTTTGCCAGCTGTGTTTTCTCCCGACTGCAGCGTTGAAGCCATTTTCCTACTTAGGCAAAGGCTATAAGAATTTAATTAAAAAAGGGAAAGGGAAAAATATACAACAGTGATATGTGAGCATAAAAGAAGAATTCGAACAAACATGAAGCATTTTTATTTTGGACAATTAACACTTTCTTACAGAAAAGTAAGCTCAGAATTTCTAGATGTTTCCCTGTTTGTTTTTAAAAACAAAGGCAATGTTTTTGGAGTAGAATAAGTCATAAGTGTTTGGGTCTTTTTTTTAATTTTATTTTAGCACACGGGTAAGAGCTGAACCACAGGTTTTTACCTGATTTAGCTTTTTACCTGATTTAGCTTTTAACCCATGAAGTTGTTCAATGCACAGGTAGGGGAGTGCCTCACAGCCCAGCATCCTCCCTCATCACTGACAGCGTACCTTCATCCCCACTGAAGCATGATGCCCGCTCTCCCCGCTGGGATAACTCCCTGCTTTTCACAGCACAGGCTCCTCATCTGAGAACTGTTACCTCCATCCGCGACCGACAGGAGGACTGAGCCCACATCTCAGGCTCACCCAACTGGCCCCGCTCACAGAGCTCTGCATACACATCTCCTGAGAGCTCCCCTAATCCTCACCACGTTCTGGGGTACCCTCTAGACAAATACTGCTCTAATGTCACTCCCGTCTCGGGTAGACCCACGTATTAGCCCTTTTGGTACTGCAACATGACCACCTGTAACAACTCCTGAAAAGCCTCCCCACAGCTCCTATCCTGCAGTAGGTTCCTGACAATGCACCACTACTCTTCTACTTCCTATCATGCTTGGATCAATAATCAGATTCAAATACAACATAGTTGTTTTGGCGTAGGGATGCTTGTATCTATTCAAGTCAAAGGGCCTAAGGAGCATAAAGAGAGCTTCATCTCTGGCCTGCTTGGTGCTTTCACAGCTTGAAAGAAAAACTTACTAGTAGTCAGTGGTAGTCACACAGGTCAACACATGCTTCTGGAACTTTGCAGGAAATTGTACTTTCAAGGGAATTCTTCACATGTTTAAAGTTAAGCAGGATTGTAGGATTTTATTCCATGTTTTTAAGTTTAGGACACTTAGAAGGGAACACTTTTGTTTAGGAAACAGACAAATAAGGTAAGAATATACATAAGCAGGCATCTAATTAGAGAGTGATGCTTTAGCAGACATTTAACAACACTAATTCACTTCAAGGATATCCTGGCTCTCTGTGAGGGAATTGAAGCTGTCAAAAATATGTATGCTTTGAAAAACAGTCACTAGCACTTACTATTTCTTTAGCAGACCTTTAAAAGTTTAGCAAAATACTACGTAATTTTCAAAGCACCCCTCTGTGACTCTTGGGTGGCTTGTTACTAGGTACAGAAACCCAGTGAACATACTTGACTATTGATCAGGATTTAAGATTTGATTAAAAGCTAGCAATTTCAGAAGTTTTACTGTTTATTGGGTTGTGTAGTAGCCTTTTTATATGGTACAAGATATGGACACATTAACTTTTTCAGTGGAATCACGCACATACAATTTAAAGCATCCTGCTGGGAGTAGGACATCTGACTACACCCGGCACCTCAGTACTATATTGGTTACATTCTCTCCATCACCAGCATGGAAAGGAGACTCGTGCTGCTAAAGAGACAAGATTTCTAAAACTAAACTCAGGAGTTCATTAGAAGGTTAAACAGAAAGTAATCCACCAAATGCTCAGAATCTCTCAAAAGCTTGCTTATTGTCCTTATCACCTCTCTCAGATCTTGTAATCTAACTCAGGCTGTTCCCACGCAACATGAAAGAAGGAAATGAAAATCAATGATTTTGTCAGGGTGATTAATAGCCAAGACTGATTGCTGGAGCCTTAGTGAGAGTATATTTTAAAATTCTGAATAGTTGTCTAAAGGCACTTGGAAAGATTTTTCTTTTTGAGATGAATGGAAGCTATACTTAGTGAAGAAAAAAATTGTACTGGAAATATGAACTTTTTGGGAAGCTATACTTTCAAAGTAGACCTGTGCAGTTCCTATGATCTATAGGACACTATCTTATTTCTCCTGGGTTATTTTGGACATACCATTATTTTATTTTTGCAATTTTAAGCATAAAATCCAGAGTAGGGCTCCTAAGTTCTCAGTCCTTATTGTCCATTCACTCATGGTGTATTCATGTGCAGACAACTTAATCACTTACGGCTTCAATTTCTTAATGACAAAAAATTGGAATACATCTAATTCAGACATTCTGAGGATTTCTGAGTTGGTCAAGCAGGAAACAGGCATGCATTTCAAGCCTGACACTTGCTAGTTATTGCATAAAAGACAAATCTGATGTATTTCTATGCACAGTCTGCACTAGGGAACAGAGCTATTGAATAGCCAGTGGGAAATGTCACAATTATAAAACCACAGACTTGAAGATAACAGAAGTGGGAAAGACTTAAAGACAGTTATCTTCTTACTCTTGCCCTGAGGCAGGATCAATCCCACCACAAACATCACTAATAGTCAATTGCCTAACTTCTTAAAACAGCCCAAAGAGCCACTGAGGCAATTCCTTCCAGTGTTACAGTCCTTACACACAGAATACTCTCTGCTCTCTCCCACTCCAACCCCACTCATGTAAAAATGAAGTTTCTATTGCTCTAATGCATTCTTTTTTCTTACTTCTTGTCCTATGCCTAGCAAATCTGAGAACAATGATGTTGAACACCAGCCTTCTACCTATTTGAAGGCTGTTACTATATGTTTTCCTACACTCTGTTTTTGTCTGGTTCTTTAAGGCCCTTCCTTAAAAAGGCTGAGGGCTTTTGACCCCACTTAGGTTTCATTCTCAAACTGGATGATATTCATTCATCATTCATTATTAAATTGGTCCATATCTTTTTTTTTTGCTGGAATACAGTATCAAAAACTGGACACGTTGCTCCAGGTTTGTCCTTACTAGGGCTGACTACAGAAGTAATGAAGCCACAGTAATGTAACACAGCAATCTCTGCTTTCAAAGTAACTTACAAGTTACTTAATTCATTACCATCATCATCATTTAGGGTTTCAAGATCAAATTCTGTCCTACCACTGTGATGAGCAGAGAGATAAAATTTTTTAACTTCTATTTACAATAAGTTATTTTTCTTAAGGAGTGATTGATCTTCTGTTTAAGAAATAGTTTCTTATATATGTGTTCATTGCTGATTATACCGGATGCTGAGAGCGACATTCCTTGGAGATGCAATAATAAAATGCTAACACCAGTGCTTATAAATCTCAAATATAAGAACTTATTTTGAATATAAATTGCATTTGATATTTACTGTTCTGCTTCTGCCTCTAGAGGGTGTCTAGTAATGATCTGATGAAAGGATAAAAAAAGTGTGCTGGATTTTGATAAGAAGGAAGTGATCTAGAAATATATGTTAAAATTATATACTAAGCCTCAAAAAGATTCCATCATGCTGATGCAACTTTTTAAAGATCTGTACTCTGTGTCTATACAAGTCTGTGAAGAAGGTCAGAGCCACCTCTTCTATTTTTAGGAAAACAGTATGTTCATGTTTACCTGTGTTATTGTATTGAGCCTCATGCTGTTCGCAGGGAGAGAGGGAATTCAGATAAGGTTTAAAGCTGTGGAAACAAAAACAAAGGATTATGAATTTGGGATTTTTTTTTTTTTTTCAGAGAAGGAGAGTAAATTATTTTGTCTGCAATAACAGAAAACTGTATCACAAGTGGTCACTGAAAGTGAGTATCACTAAAGCTGCTTACTTGCTATCGCAGTTCCTTATAATCATATAATCACATGAACCAGATTATTATAGACCCAGCCCTTCTCCTACAGAGAAATTTTAGCTGTATAAAATCCTAGCGCGTCCACAATTTACAGTAATGTTGAGCAATTTGCATGAATAGAGTTTATCTAACAGGAAGAATAAAAGTAAAATAGAGTGGAGAGGGAGGTGCTGGTCTCCCTGGCATCCAGTGACAGGACATGTGGGAGTGGTTCAAAGTTGCTCCAGGGGAGGTTTAGACTGAACATTAGGAAACATTTCTTTACCAAGAGGGTGGTCAAACACTGGAACAGGCTTCCTAGAGAGGTGGTCAATGCCCCAAGCCCGTCAGTGTTCAAGGGACATTTGAACCTATGCCCCTAATAACATGCTTTAACTTTTGGTCAGCCCCAAAGTGTTCAGCCAGTTGGACTAGATGAGCACTGTATGTCCCCTCCAAGCAAACAAAACTTCTATTCTATTCTATTCTATTCTATTCTATTCTATTCTATTCTATTCTATTCTATTCTATTCTTAATAGCTAGTGTTTTTCTACTGGTTTTACATGTAATATTTTAGTAATTTAAAGTAATTAAAAAGGTGTGTTCCTTTATATTGTAAATTGATATAATATAATTGTAAGTTTTAGCTCCTTGTAAGATCCTGCCTTTTCCACATGCACAGCTCAGGAGAGAGTGCTGACTATTTTGGGGGGAAAAAACCCCACACTTTTATTCAGACGTGAAACAATGAGTAGAGTACTTTGATCCACTATTCCTTTCCACCAATCCCTGTTTGTACTTCTCTACTTCTCTTGATGCATTTTCAACTTCTGAAGATAAAGATGGTAAATCATGTTCATAAGTCATCAATGTCAGAGCATGCATAGCTGGCTAGAGTTATGTGAGAAATTACCTTGACCCATCATAAAATCTTCATAAATATATACACTTTCTAAATTTAAAAACTACCCATAACAGGGTTGGGTTTGGAATACATTTTTATTAAAGAATGGTAAAGTCATGTTCAGTGATAATTCTTTGTCATCCACTTACCGTATTTTTTCCCACCCGGAGACAGATTCAATTAGAAGTATTTTTCATGCCTTAGAGAGCCACAGCATGGTTTTATTCAGAAAGTTTGTTTCACAGAAAGCAAATTAACTTACAATTTAAACACTATGCGCTGTATATCATTTAGAATAATGTATGGTAAAATGAAAAGTAATGGCTGAGGTCTGGTGCCATTGCTGATAATGGCAAAACTGGCATTAAATTTAAGCAGAGTGAGATCTGATTGTTTGAGTAAGTAGAGAAAGTCTCTATTCTGTCACCCCTTGACAGAGCCTTTTTCCTCTGTGTTCATTTGCTGTCAGACATAGCCCGTTTTAGGCCCCAATTCAGTTAAAAAATAAGCAACCCTCATCACTGAAGCACTTGAAAATGTACTTTTAATGCTTTCTAGAGTAGAGATGGATTACTGGATCAGCCTTATGAAAATAAATAGCCAGAGTTTTCTCATTACAAATGCAAAAGATTTAACGTTGGAAAATGCCGAATCAAATACAATTCTACATCTTTGTGGATTTATGGTTTAAGATAACATACAAAACCAGGAATGTGATTAATCAATAAGAGTAAACAATTTTGTCAAGAGTAAAATTACACACATAATTTATTTTCATTGAAAAGAATGGCAATTTGCAAATTACAGAAACAAAATGGAAGTGCTGATGAAAAGGATTATAAAAAAGCTACAAAGTGGTGGCAATGTGTTCCATTCTAATGTGCAAATGGAAAGAAATATAGCCGAAAAGACAGCTGTAATCAAAAAATCACCGTGCTTCATTTCAATTTGTTACTTTAAAAAAAACAGTGCAACTTTAAAATATTTAACAATTTAAAATATTTCCCAAGCACAGATTCAGAGCAGTATGCTTTTCTTCTAGTTTCTTTAAAGAACATACTATTTGAATACCTTACTTTGCTGGAACATTTGACTCACTTTATCATAATGCATGATAAAGCAAGTATATTATATCAAATATTTAAATTAGCATATATTAATGCAGCAATGTGACTACGGACTTGAAAAAGATTATACAATATAGAAAGTGATGCTACAGGCAGCAGTTTCATACATTATTTAATTATTATTCTTGTATTTTATATCTTAATTTTTCATTTTCCCACGTGGATTGTTTTCCTCCTTACAAATTCAACACAATTGCAGAGGAAAATGTTTGTTTCTGTTGTGATCTCATCTTATTATTAAGAAAAAACATTCCTTTTTTCAATTTCCAATTTGAACTGACTCATATTTCTTAACAAAACTCTTAGTGGATATTGCCTTGGAATATTTGTTTTTCTTTTTTTTTCCCCAGCAGAGAACTGTTCTGACTGTAATTCTTCTCTGCACGGCATAGGGGAATTATTTCAAACATCATGTATCATCAGTACCAAAATCTGATGCTCAGTGATGTTTATTCCCTGTCTCTGAAATAAGGTGCTGCATATTTATGAGATGCAGGAGGGTTCATTTTTTCTAAAACTCTAAGTTTTTTTTTTTAATGTAATTATACCAATAGTTCCATACAGAGCACATACAAATCAGTAAAAATAGGAAACACCTGTAGTGAAAATTCAAACAAAATAGTTTTCGAAAGCATGGAATACAAATAAAAATTCTATTGAACCAAGATTTTTGAAATATTATAGATTCAATCCTTATCTGTACTTATTTAATATGACTCAGCCTGATACCTTAATTCATGCAGAGCAGTACCTCATTCCAAGAGCACTTCAATTAACATCAGTGTTGCAGATTAGGTTTGCACTAGGCTTACTAAAACATATCATATTCACACATTATTTTTCTGTCCATTCATGCGGCTAAGAGAAATATGTTCCACCACCATGTTTAAACCTGATTGTTTTGTAGAATAAGCAAAGCCTAAAGAATATTGATTTTAAGTTAATTAGAATTTGATTTAATGGATTTAGGGGACTGCAAATTAATCCTTTAAGCAGAGGTAAGGGTCCTTGCAAGAGCCTTACTTATATAGGACTTTGTAAGCAACATATAAAAGACAAAAAAATAACTGCAAATATCTATCATCCTCAAACTTATAGCATGAGTTGGAACCTTTTTTCTTCATGAAACAAGGAAATCTACTTTAAAAACTATGGGGAATTACATAGTTTGAAGGAGGAAAGTACTACTTGATTGAATAATTTGTTTCCATTTTTGAAAACTAATTTTATATGATCGTCAGACAGATTATAAATGATACAACTTTGTTTTAAGGTTTTGCATATTTCAAGAAACTATTTGCAATATTAATGATTTTTTAAAAAAAAATAATATGGGGAACAGAATACTAAATCTCAGTACCTATACTGTAAATGTGCCACTCTGGTCATAACAAATTCATCTTTCTTGCTGGCTATTGTTGGCTGTAAGAATAAGGGGAGACTTGTGTCCTTTTCAAAGCATTTTTGCTACTAAAATTAATCAATATCTCTGATAAAGTCTTTCACAGTCACTTTACATCCAGTAGCTTATGTTTTTGGACATTGTATTCTGTTTTGACACTCAGCCTTCAAAGCAAATTAAGGAAAGTTTTAGAAGAGCAGTAAGCAATACAGATCTGTTTGGCCTCCTTTTGCAAAAAGAAAACATAGTGGAATGCAAAGCAAAAGAACTAAATTAAGCCCAGGAATAGGTGCTGCAAATATTATCCTGTTTAATTATATGGAATACCAGTCCAGAGGACTCAGACAATAGTTTATATTGAAAAGCCCCTGAATATATACATGATTATCCTCATTTGTTCTAAACTGTGAGCATGAAAATTATGATTATGGGATTTATACCATTTTATTTTTTTTCTGTAAATCCAGCAAGAACATTTTTATTACATGTTCTTTTTTTTTTTTTTTTGCCTGAGATAAAATTATATAGTCTCTAAAACATAAAAAGTGCTGCTTTATTTTCAGGAATGCAGAGAATCCTCAATAAAGTCACCAGGCCACCCTTGCTGTGGCCACCACAGTTTAGCCACGGCCTTGGGAATCAGCTCAGCAGTTCTCAGCAGCCCCACTCCTCTCTGTTTTGAAGGAGAGTTTTAAATTGGAAGAAAGTTTGGCTGTTTGTTAAAGTCTACTTGTTTCATAAATGAAATTGATCCTGAAGAGTTGGTTGGGAGGAAAGTAATCTGATTTATAGTTATTGATCCCTTCCAGCAAAAGTCTTTCTTGTCTTGTAAAGCCAAGCAGGCAAATATCAGGAGAGAAGAAGAATTTAATGCCTGGGTTTATTTGATATAAGATATTCATACACACAAATGTTTGTAGGCTTAAGTCCCCTTCTAGCTACATTTTTAAATATTTATCTGAGTGGTGTCAGTGAAAGCAATGTCATTTCTAATGAGTATGTATATTGGCGAGTGTATAGATGGGTCTTGAAAAGTGCTGGGCATGAGATTGGTTCTGTATGATGTAAGTGGCTCCATTGTCATGATGTAACTATACTGTGCAGTAAATGTGTATGCAAATCTTTGCCCAATTAATGCCAAAGTTGCCAGATCCATGAAACATTTCAGGAAAAGCCAATTAAATATACAAATTGAAAAAACCCAGATTATTTAAGACATCTTTTCTAATATTCTCTGGTTTCAGTAAATTTAGTAATTCTTTAAACAAGACCAATGAAGATAATTTCTTTTTCAACACAGGCTTTTCCCAACTTTGGATATTGCCCATCAGAGCTAAGAAAAGTATCTCTCGGATATCTGTGTTCCTTTTAATCTGGGTAGCGATTAACAATTGCTGTGAGGAAAAATAATTTCCAGTGGTGCTACACTACAGATTATAGGGTTTAGTGATTGCTTAATGTGCATGGTACTTCCTCCTTTGTTCAGTTTCTATTGCAGTGCTGCAGAAGAGGAGTGAGTAAGCAGTTCGTCATCCGTTTCAATGGAGATGCACCTGATATTGATAAAAATTCAGGAGAATTCTTTCAGTCATCCCATAGTCCCTAGTCCATCAGTAGGCATCTGGTTTCCTCATTCAAAGCACTGACTGAGAGACATGATAAAACAAGAGGCTTTGGTTTCTAAGGTGTTTAACTGGGTGTTCTTTCTAGTAAAGTAAAGCAACAGTAGTTAGCAACTGTAAATGGAGCAAAAAAAAAAAAGAAAAAAAACGGGAGCCAGGTTTCTTTATCATCAGGAAGCTACAGATCTGTTAGGTTTTGTTTGACCTCTTATCTGTAAGAATTTGCCTCTTACTGAAATGCCACCTCATGGTGCAGACAGGCTTCTGTGCCCATGCTTCCTGCTCTGGGCATTACGTGTCCCGCAGGCTGCGGTGATTTCCAGCTGTTATAAAGCTCGGGCTGCACTGCTGGGACATGGCACACACCTCTCCAGGCTGCTTTGCCATCCATACACCCATGCTTGGTCTGCATGCCAGGTTATAGGTACTTTAGAAATGAGAATACACTGTTCAGCTTAGTTTGACTGGCTTGCTTGGTGACTGGAAGACAGCTGCTATTTTTATATGTGATTAGTATAATTATCTGACCACCTATAGCAATTTTCTGACTAGTGCCTTTTTTTCCTTAAAATGCAGAATAAGGAATGAAACCTATTACTGTATTACTGTAAGCCACATATATTTTATTTTATTATTATTACGATTATTATTTTTTTTTCTTTGTGAGAAGTAAAACCCAGTTCAAAAAAAAAAAAAAAGCAAAAAAAAAAAAAAGCCAGAGGACAGGTTTGAAGGGCGGATGCTTGTCAGGGGAAAGCACCGGGTGTGAGGGAGAGTGGAAGCTGCAGGTGTGCTCCAGGTGAGGGCGTCTGCTGGCCCCGGGCGAGCAAAAACTTCCCACCGTGAACTGAAGCCAGCACAAACCAGGAAACAAAAAGAAATATTCAAGCTGTCCACGTCGGAGACTGCTAAGAAAACAGGCAGGTCAGCTTGGTTAATCATTACCAAGACAGGCTTTGGAGACGTTCACTGCTGCTCATATGACAGGATCCCGCCTGAGACCAGAAAACACCCATTCCAAGCAGTAAGTGTTGAGAAGCCTCTCCTGCTTAGATGTTCTGACTTGGTCGTTTCGCTGTGGGAGAAGCAGCTCCTCGGTCCCCTGTTGTTCCCGGAGCGCAGCCCAGCTGTTGTGTTGTGTTGTGTTCCTCTTTCGAAGAGGAAGTGAGAAATTCCCTCCACCTGTGCTGTGCCACTTGGATACTCAGGTTTCGCTCCCGATCCAGTAGCTGCCTGTAATGAGCTCTCTGTGGGGCTTGGAGAGGAGCTTCCAGCTGTGCCAAGAGTTGGTTTGTTTTGCACCAGAGAAGGGGAAGAAGAAATCCTGCAAGAAGCTAAAATGTTGATGGTCCAAAAATTGGCCTAAGGATACCACAAGTGGGAAAAGCGAAAGAAAAGCAGAAGCAGAGGAAGGCAAAAGGGAACGGGATGGCAAACTTTTGTCAGAAGTACTGTGCCTGTTTGGAGCCCTACATCCCGTGCTTATTCTTTGGAAGTGAAGGTGAGCAGGATGAGAAAGTCGGCCAAGTCTTTGCCAACGTTGCTGTGGTAAGGCATGACTTCCAGGAAGGACAGAAAGACAGAGACAATAAGATAAAAGAGAAACCTTTACCTCCACTGCCAGACCAGCATCTGGTGAATATCTGCAAATTTGTGGCACTCTTTGACTACGAGGCTCGCACTGGGGAGGACCTGAGCTTCCGAGCTGGGGATAAGCTTGAAGTGCTGGATGCGTCCCACGAGGGCTGGTGGTATGCTAGGCTCCTACTGCCAGCGGGGTCAGTTTATCCTGACCTCAAGCTCCAGGGCTACATCCCTGCCAACTACATAGCTGCTGACCAGAGCATCGAAGCTGAGCCGTGAGTAACCCGCAGAATGCACACCGCAGTCTCTTTTCCGTTAGGATAAATGGGTTTGGGACAGGATGTTACAGCCTTTTCTCTGTTGAGTAGTACCCTGCCACACTCAACCTCCAGCGGTCCTGCCAGTGATACAGCTAGTTGGCGTGGGCAAGGAAAAGACAGCATGGTCACATAAAAATCAATTTTAAAAGGTAGAGTGTTGAGGGTTTTGGTTTTGGTTTAGATCATTTCCCTGTCTGATAAACCCTAATCACCTGTTTAATGGGCATCTGGGAACATCAGCTTGGTTACCACTGTGATGATTTATTATTTCCATTTGAATAACTGTGTGTCGGACACTTCCCAGAAAGTGAAACAAAATGTTCCCCAAACAGCATTCAGCCTAAACAGCTGCAGTTATAAATTAACCAGTTTCATGAAGTTACCCTTATACCTGTTACATCTTCTTAAAAATGATGGATGAGTCTTGAACAGGTACGTTTTTTTATGGTATCATCTACATTATTTGTTTCTTCTTTGGAAGTAAACCTCTCCTCTCAGGATGAACTTAACTGGAGCAAAGGGCAAAAGAGTGGATATAGCAACAGAATACAAATGGAATTTGTTAAATTTTCACAGAGTTTAATTATGCAGACCATGTTTTTCTGCCCCTTCAAAACATGTTCCATCTTATTTAATATTCCAGAAATCACATAAAATCAGTTACATGGATGAGTAAGGTCTGAGTCAGCCTGGGATGCAGAGTAACTTACGTGTGTTGCAGTTAGAGGCAGCGTTTGCTGAAATAGGTCTGACTGCAGTTCCAGAGGTATGTTTTGGCCAAAATTATCGGTGTGGAAAGAGACAGCAGAAATGGCACTCATTATTGGTCTCAGAATTAATGATGACTTTAGAGGGATGATGTTGCAGCTTTTTTGTTAAATCTTATTTGGACCTGAAACATCATCTCTTATCTGACCTGCGCACTGTACTGCCTAGGGCAAGGAAAATTGGCTTAGATATGATTATGGCAGTCTTTTATCAGCTGTAGGATTTGTGCTAGAGGCATCTTAGGGCAACTGTAAGATTCTCCTCTAACCTGAAGACCTTAATTTCCAGACTCTCACCGGCTGTTTCTGTTTCTGTATTCAGGCAGACAACCCTTTCAATGGCCATGTTCAAAAGAATTCTTCCAATTGCAGAAATTAATCTGCAGGGAAGGCATTTTCTTATCCACTAGAGAAATGGTGGTAGGCTCTAATTCAACTCATCCTGGCCTTTGCTCTCTCTCAAGAAGTAGTTTTATTACAAGTCATTGCAAGTCATCTGAGATTTCTGCTTGCTGTTAATACTTTGAAAGTAATTTTGCTCAGTTATACAACAAAGTCTCAGCTCTTAAGGTCCCTTTTATCTTTCTATAACTTCAGCATCAAATACAGAGTTAACTTTGCCAAAGTGCACTGTTACATAACCTCTGTTTTTTTCTTGTTACACAATCAATTTTATTTTACTTTTTATATACCTTTCTTCCTTTATTAATAAAGACCAAGTTTTGCCAAATGATTTTTCTTTATAGATAGTTAGAAGATGAAGAAATGAAGAGCTTTTCAGCTCAGATGAAGCCATTCCTCCAAAATGTTTGACAAGTTTTTGGTTTCATACCAAAACTTATCTGGCTAAACAAAATCTTTCCTCAGATTTTCTTCCTAAGGCAGGTGTCTCTAGGGAGCTCCAAAAAAAGTACGTATATAAGACTGGCTGCTGTCAGGCCACATAGATGTGCTTTTGTATAGCCAAAGACTAAGGTTGTAAAGGACCTCTGAAGGTCATTTGAATCAGTCATCCCAACACAAACATGGCCAAAATATAGTTATACCCATTTGCTCAGGGCCATTTCCCATTAAGCTTTTCACCCTCATGGTAAGGACTTTTTTCCCTTGTATCCAATTGGAATATTCCTTGCTGTAATTTCCTCCAAGACTTCCCTTTCACCCATCATCTATATTTCACACCTCTGTTATCAAAGTGAAACAGTAAGAGCAACAGTAATGGTGTTTTAAAGAGCTGACCCCTGTTTTCCCTAAACTAAAAGAATGAGGATGAAAAAAAGCTATTTTAATGTCTCTTTAATCAAAAATCAGTGCTTTAATCATATTCTTGGCCTGAACTTTAAATTTAACTTCTTTCATCTTTGAATTTTGATTTTAATTAGCACTCTTCTTTGGTGTTGGCCAGTTACTCATGGCCGTGATATAGACATTTGTGGAAACGGGAAAAGATTTTATTGCATCCTTCCATCCTTTACACCAGTCCTTTATGGTCTGGAACTGACAAAGAATGGAAGACGTACAATCTCTACCACATGTTCACCTGCCAAAATGCGTATATATCATGCATTCACAGTGTGTTGTTTATGCTTTGCCAGGCACAACTAATCAGCAGCCTTTGAGCTAGTTAAAGGCATGTCCCCTAGCACCAGCTTGTTTCTATATGTCTACAGAGACAATGGGAATTTTAGCTTATTTCTGGACTGATCTCCATTTTATTACATCAAGCCAAACTGTCTAGACTGTTCTGGGAAACAGACTTGATTTGTGGTAAGACTCTTGGGAAGCTTGGGGAGAAAACCAACTGGCCGTATTCTTTAGCAACTGATTTCAGCATGAGTGTGTATATTTGTTTTTTTTTTTTTTTTTTAAATTGACATTCATATGCATGCGTGGATACTCCATAAATTCACTTTAAAAAAGGGATATAGGAACATGAAATAGTCTAAATGTCATGGAATGGCTTAGAGATGACAGGTCCACTATTTAAGTTTAGCCAATATATGCTTGAAAGCTAATCATTTTGCTAATCATTTCAGTTTTGACTGTAACCTTCAAGATTATTAACAACAAAATATATCTATGCCCTTTTTTTTATCAAGAATTTGACATGGTCTGTATTGCAGAGCCAGTTAGAGATCAGTAAGTCCATCTGGATTTCTGTTGTCTGTTCCGGCAGAGTGTAATGCCAGGTAATTGCTTGTTCTCTGCAAGTGCTGCCGCAGACCACTTTGTCTCGTTACTGAAGTGTCTGTGAATTTTCTCAGGGAGAAAGGCTTTTTTTCAACTTTTCCTTGGAAAGAAAGAGAATGAAGTAAAGTAAGAAGGAAAGTGAGAAACTTTTCTTTCTTGTCCTCATTTAGATAACAGTTTTTCTTACTGGAAGTCTCTTTGACTCCATGCAATATGACTGAGGTAGTGCTGATAAGAGGGATCCATAACTGGATGACAGAGCAGGAAAGATGTGCACTATCTTCAGTCTGGGGAAAAAAAAAATTAAATACCATTTCGAACAAAGGGAATTTCAGTGTATCCTTGGCTATCAGAATGTTCAAGAAGCACTAAGAAAGAATGAGATTACTGTGTTGCTTTCCTCAGACCAAAGTTTATCGGTAGGAATCGTATACTAAAGTTGAAGAGAGACTTTGCTTATATTATATTTTGCTAATATATTTATATTGTATAAGTAACTTATGCTGAAAGGCAAATACTTTGTATTTGTGCGTGATATCTCAAAAGAGGTTTCTCTTGCTTCCATCATTCGGCTTGAGTGATCCCTTCCAGTGTGAATGACTTGGATGAAATCAGTAACATCCAGTGTCAGTTTGAGACAGGGAAAAAAATCATGAATCCATGGCTTAGGTTCTGCCTGATGCAGCACTGTAGTGTCAATGTGTACTGCATAAGATTAAGGAAGTACAAGAAATGCACACCTGCTGCCACGAAGGCTGTTTTGGACAGACTGAGGAAACAAGGCCCTTCGTTTTATATATTTACCAGCAAAGCATCTTCTTATTGCTGATCTTTTCTTGCACCTGCAGTACTCTGTGTGTAATAACAACCTGTCAGGGTGGAGGGATTGTGAAGGGATTGTGCCCCGTGTCTCGGGAGACAGGTGTGTGCTCCTGGCCCTTCCAGGGCAGCCAGGGGGTGGAAGCATTCACCGATCAGACTGTACTCGTGCAGTGAACTTTCACTTTGTGAATAAATCTGTTACTGCAAAAATGTTATTTCACATAATATCTAACCAAAAGTTAGACCCAGACTATGCTAATGATAAATTAGCAACTGTATGAACACTTGGTGCTTTTCTTCCCTGTGTATCATGGGCAGCAGTCAAAACCACGAGCCAGATAGATTTTTCATTTCTAAGGAAGTTTGAATAAGGTTGTATTTTCTGCATCCCGTGACTTTGGAATGCTCTTCTTTCTGGGTTTAGATACGTAACATTTAGAAAAAGGAAAGCAAAGTATGGATAATTTAGCTTGCATGTCCAACAAAGGATGATCAGAAAGAGTGATTCAAGTAACACCAAAATTGGAATTAAAAGATATAAATTTCCTTGGCAAGGAGTGTGACCTTCCTATCTCTGTGCTCTTCTGTGATTGTTATTCTGTACTATAAACAGGAACCGTAGCAACAGATTCACCTGCCCTTATTTTATTACTGCCAGTTGTTTTAACTAAACAAGGAAACCACACAGTGCAAATTGTTATGGGTAACAAATACAGCACAGCTGTACAGTTAATTTTAATGAAGCAAAAATTAAAAAAGATTCTTGTTTTCTAGAGGAAAGGTGGAGTGTAGTTAAAGGGGGCTCTCGCCTGCCATGCTGATGGACCTGTTGGATGTTTATTGAAAGTCAACTTAATTCTAAATGTTCACGCCAACATTATTGACACAAGACTGCAGTGCTAATGGAAGTAAATCCACACGAATTCCTAGTAGATCAGGCCAAAGAAGATCACAGCAATTACTTTTAAGTTTTGCCAGTTGCAGAAACATTCCTTATGTCAGAGAGATTTCTTATGTAGGTATTTCCCAGCTGATGGAAACTGAGCCCCAGACCTAATCAATGAAACCTCACTAGTCAATTCCACAATGAACTTTTTAAACAACCCTTTGAAAGCAGAAGTGACTTGTAGGTTATTTTTGTCAATCTCCATAATTCCTGCAGCTTCTGTGACCTGACTCAGCTTTAACTATTTCATACATTGACTGAATCTGAGTTACTATATGTGAACAATGGCGCGTCCCCTGGGCTGACCTGTTTCAGACTTTCTGCAAAGTCAGGCTTATGGGGTTCCTTTGGTCCATGTGGGTCATTTTTTCAAAGTGGTATTTAGAGCCAAAACATTGAGAGACTCTTTTTAAAGTGAAACCTTAGATTCTGCTGAATACCTCAGAAAACTGAACGTAATCGCTGTGGTTTCTGTGCACTGTCTTTGTCTCTTAATTCCTCTCTTTTACAGTACAAACTCCTGAGGACACCACCAGAATCAGAAGTAACCCTTGTAACAAAATGAACTTGTAAAACCTATTCATTGCTAACATGACTACACAAAGTAATAGTAGGTTGTTCTCACATTCTTGGAACCTGTTACGTTATGTACAAAAGCTGTTCCCACACAGGTTTTGGTAGAAGAGGTTTTTTATTACCAAAATATGTATTAATTATAAATCATTAAAATGGCTGTATCTTAACTCATTTGAAATCCCATCTTTTCTTTCAGTGTACTTTAGGTATGTGCTTTTGTGTGTGCATGTGTGTGTATGCACACACACAGCATAAAGTTTGTGACTGATACTTTTAAGACCACATAAAACAGTCCTGTGAGATAGAGTGTGTATTGAAAAGCCAGAAGATCATCCTTTTGATGTTTTTTGAACTTGTGTTCATAGCATCTAAAGTACCCTAAGTTTGGAACTGCCATGTGTGTTTTGGAGTGCCTCTCTTGAATTGAAATGATTGAATACTACAAAAAGACCATGAATTTAATTACTTAACTTCTTTAGTTGTAGTTGAACATTCCAGTGCTGTCTTCAAACACATCTCAAAATTTGTCTTCATTTATGCTTATTTCTTAAATTTGCAAAAGTACACAACACAAAACGAGATGGTTTCCAGAGATGTGAAATGTCAGATTTTGTCAAGTACCAGTAGTATTTATGCATCCATGTGTATAACCATGTCCAGAAGATGTGTGTCTCTGCTCAGAAAGGTGGAAAGAATTACAGCATTGTAGATGAACAATTCATGTAAGCTTGTCTAAGTTAGGTCTCCTATTTTCTGGCAATGAGGTTTTCTAAATACACTATTGTCTATTCAAATTCTGAGCAATGAAGAAATTTCTTCCGTGTCCTTTATTTGAAATTGGTGTGTATGTTGCACATTATAATCATTACATCCTAGTTTCCATTACCCTGTTGTGAAAGATTTGACAATGAATCTTGTGAAGACCAAAACCAGTATAATTAAAAGCTGCAAATATAGCCAGTTAGCTTTTCTTAGGGTGCTGTGAACCCAGGTGGGCTTTACAGTGCCTTTTAGAAAAACAAAGACGATACACTCATCAGAGTAACTCAATAGTCCTGTCCAATGTTTTTCTTGAGACTCAGTAGGAATAAGCATTGTGTGTGCTAGCCTAGATTGGCTGGTTTCAACCAGTGTTTGCAAAAACATCCACCAGGTATCGTACAATGGTTACTGTTCCCTCAATAGTTTTCTTTGATGGCTTTCTGCGCAGCACAATACAGAGCTGTGCAGAGCTGAGTGATCTCTGAGCAGGTTTAGAACTGAAAAATAGTAACCAACAGTTCAGCCAGGCTAAGAAGTCCTAAACCTGGGCTGATTTTAAACAAACTAGGTCAGGAATCTCTGTGAAGAATTATTTTGTAACAGGTGAAAAACGCTGTTGGTTATAGAGGACTTTGGGTCTTTCTTTGTGTAGGATCGTATCTGTATGGAAGAGATTAAGTCATAAAAATATAAGAAATGCCCTACAAGGTCAATCTAATGGTCCCTCTAGCCCTGTTATCCTGTTTCAGAACGGATTTTATGAAAACTGCACCGGCCCATCCACTTTCTTTGATGTGTTCGCTTTGTACTTCACCAGTGGCTGGAACTGTTGTATAAGCAATGGTCAGAGGGTACATCACTGCCATGTCTAATTACAGACCTATTATCAAGTCTGTTTAGCAAAAACATAGGTGTTGACACTGCACAATTCTTTATTTCTGTCTGTAGGCAAAGACCAGGCTATTAGGAAAAAACAGATTTATAGAGAAAATAAGATTATTCAGTATTCCAATGTTTTTCTGTCATAAAATATTTTGTTCAAGTTATGCAAGCAAAGTATGCATAAAAAAGAAAGAATGTAATTTATTAGGTGATATTGTAAAAATGACAAAATATTATTACATGTTTACTACTAAATATAAGACGAAAAAACAATTTGCAGTGATTTTTCAATAGTACCATATGGGACATATTGAAACTTCTTTAGTTAAGAAGTTTATTCTTCATTGGAATTTTCTTAAATGTTAACACTCAGCTTTGCACCTCATAACTATGTAAAATAACCCATAAGAGAATGAAAATATACCCAAAAGAGAATGGAAATCTACATCTCTGCAGTTTTCAGTTCTCCAGACATGCCTAAAATTCATCTAGAATTAGCTTTTCAAAAGATCAACCTTTGATCATTAATGCATTCCTTTTCTTTACCACTTAAACTGGATAGAAATATGTATGTTTTTTTCTGTGCTGGTACACTAATCTTAATCAATGAAAACTGGACAAACAGAACAGTGAATTAAATAATAAGCAATGGTTCCATAAAGAATTGCAGTAATTGACATTTTCATTACTTCGATGCAGGCTACTCTACTTTCTATAATATTTTACATTATAAATTTATCTGCAGTAACAGTAAACATTTTCCCTTAGCTTTCTCTCACTAAAGCAGATATATTGCTAGTTTAATTAATAACATTTTTATGTATTTACAGCACAAACTATTTTGCAATACACCTTTTCAAACCTTGCTGCAAAAGAAGAGAAAAAAAGAAATTTGAGACTCACGTGTGGGAATGAATATATACCATAAATTTCAGGAATGATGAGATCTCACAAACCTCAACCTTCCTTTTAAGACTACTGATCTTTTCAGTTAGTGGAAGTCTCTGTAAGGGTATATGGAAGGGGCCTCTGCTCCTCTAAGGGTATATGGTGTAAGGAGCCATACACGTTCAAGAACATGCAGAGATAAATCTGAGGGAAACATGAGAAGGGAGGAGCTGATGAAAACAAGCCTGCTTAGTCACACTCACCGATAAGGGGTGAAACATGGGAATATTTCTTTTTCAGGAAGATTATCTGAGGACCTTGCAATAAGGAAAAGGAAAGAAGCAAACACATACAGATGCCAAACCCAACTGATTAAAGTTAACGAAGACAATCATTAGAAATAATCTCAGTCAGCTGTACTAATTGATGGGCTTTCAAGAAAAAACAGTCAAATGTGGGCTTTGCAGCTCATAAGGATGCAAATCTGGGGTTCAGGATGTGGGAGGAGGAGTTTGTAGGGCTATGTCAAGTGATGAGGTAAGGTTTAGGGAAAAGGGAACAGGGAGGAGCAAAGAGGAGGTAGGTAGAAAGAGGTATAAATTGTGCTGTTCATGTGTAAAATGGGGTTAGTCAATAAGCTTCTCTGGCTGAGCCCTGTGCCTGATCACTACGCTCTGTCCTATCTTCTTATTAAATCCTTTCTTGACTATTGCTCTGTGTAACCTCACTCTCTGTCCCATGTGTGAGAGCTGTAAGGACGAAATGCCAGCTACTGGGGGGACTGGTATGACTGGGTATTGGGCCAGCAACTAGAGTCAGAGCTGGCGTGTGGGTGCTCCTGGCCTGTGGCATGAGCCACTGGAGCGAGAGGGGTCTTGGTGCCAGATGCTGGAGTGGGTGAGGGTCTTGGTCACCAGCCACTGGGATACAGCTTGAAACCCACTGCTGAGGGGACGGGTGAATGTGAGGCAAGCATGGGTAAGACGGACTGGGAGCAGGGCAGGGTTGTTGGCTGGAGAGATGGACCATGCCAGTATTTGAGGCGGGGATCCACAAATGTGCTTGTGAATTCAGAGTGTGTGTGTGCACTGTCACTAGTCACCCTCTGGCTCTGCCAGCTGAAGAGGAGGAGGGGACTGTGCTTGTGTTTTATGTGAGTCCTGTGCATGGTTGCTGTTGAAGGCAGTGCTTTGCCTGTGGCAGTCTGCACGACTGGCTGCATCCACGTCCTCTCTGTGGGTCTCTGAGACACATGATTGGTTTCTCAGCAGGTTGATGAAACAGGAAAGTGGCAGCTGCATCCCTCAGCGTGGGCAGAGATCCTGTGTCCCTGGGCTGGGCTCCAGCAGCCAAGCAGGAGGTCTGTGGGCTGTAGTGGCTGGAGGAGGTGGCTGCTCCTAAATCCCCTTAGTGGTCTCCTTTACCTCTACTTCAAAAAAGAGTCCTGGCTTTCTGTTACTTTCATTGTATGCTTTTCCCAAACTCCTATAGACTTATGAATGTTTGGAAGTTTGTATACGTTCTTGGCCACTGACGCAGATCAATCAGTATAATTGTTATCCATAGAAAATCACATGATTTTTTTTGCTGTTCCAGAATGACAACTTCATAAGTTTGGAAAGATAATTATTAGTTTTCTGAATACTTGCAAGGAAAGAAAAGAGAAAATGGGATCTCGTTCTTATTATAGAGCTAAAGTGTTTGGAAAATCAGTCAGAAATTTCCTTTGATGCTGAAATACCTTTCTGATAGGGTGTTGTGGTCTCTTAGAAAGCATTTGTGTGGGTCTTGGGCTGATAGTGCATGTACTGATATGGAGTTCAGTGTGATCCAGCTCTACTTCTGGAAGTCAGAGGTGTCTTTAGTGTGTTACCCTTCCATCTGTCACCCTGAAAAAGTGACCCTGAAAACTGGGAGACCATTTGTAGCCATGTGAAAGAACCATTCTGTCCTTTGGCTCAGGGTCACTGGGGGGTGCCAGACTGTACAGTTCCTTTCCGAGTCCCCCTGGGCACGGAGTGACCTGGTTATTCTCCACTGAAAGTTGACCCGAGAGAGGGCATGATTCTACTCGGACTTCTGGCAATAGGCTGAGGAGGTATGTGCCCAAGTGAATGTCCAGGAGACAGCTCTGCACAAAACAGATGGGAAGATCTGCTCTGCCACCAGTGTCCTGTGCAGGCAAGAGAGGCTTTTTGTTTCCAAGGGTTTCTGTATTACTTCTGTGCTGAGGTGAGTTTCCCTGTGAGAAAAGAAAATAATTTCTTGGGAATGATTTTCTCAAGAAAATCAATTGAGTGCTTTTGGAAGCTGTAATGGTTTAAGTGAACATATGATTGAACATTTTCTTGTCCCTTTGAGTTTCCCTTAATGTTAAATCAATTGATGTTATTAGTGTTCTCTGTACCATGCTAACATTAATGTTACCTCAAGGTTTCAACTTTGTTCCTCAGTTATTATGAATAGCAAAGTTATTGCTACTTTTAGAGTGTATTATGGCAGTATATCAGTACTTTTGTTCGTGTATGTGTTAACAAAAGCATACAGGTATTAGCACTGATGCAAGATTTTACAACACTATTTGGAAGACTTTATGCAGCAGAAATAGGGTCTGAGGAATATATTTTAAGTTGTGGGTATTTTAAAATGAGTTGATTATATGTCTGTATTTCACACCCAGCATCCCAAAGCAATGCCCCTTAAAGCCAGTGGTAGCCTTTTATTGACTCAAATACAAGTTGTTTTAGAATAAGTCTTAAGTGCAATGAAGTACATATATAGGTAAAAAACCACTACTGGGACCAAACTTCGATTTTTATCTCCTTAAATTGGACAAATACCGAGGACTTATGCAACTAAAACACCACAGAAAAAGTGATATATCACATTCATCTATGGTTGTTTTTTTCTCATAGAGAAGAACTTCAGATCAAGTAATGCAGCATGCAGTTGACCAGTATTGTGGAGATGAATAAAACCGTTGAAATTAATTATGCAGTAGTGAAGTGGGGCCTCATAGGATGAGATTTACATACGGAGATTTCCTCAAATGAACTCGGTCAGATTTTGATTTGGTTGCTGGTTTATTATCTTTTGTTCCCATTGTGTGGTGAAACTAGCATTGGGTGAACTATGCTAATTTACAGAGCTCATCACTTGGCCTTGTAATATTGTTCCTACAGGAGAAATGGTCACTTCATAGTCATTAGTGAGTGCCAGGGTAGCCAAAGGTGCAATGGTTTGTCATCCTGAAGCAGACTCACAGCAAATACATTTCCGTGTTTCCAGCACGGCCAACTGCTGTTATCAACTATTGGAAAATTAGTGTAGTATTATGCATAATCTGTTACAGCAGAATTGTACAACAGTGTGGTTATGGCCTACCGAAGCACTCACTAAAAAGTTTATACATGATGTGTCATGGATTTTTTTTAAACTAGTGCCCAAGTAATTTTTGTGTTTACATTTTCAAGACAGTAAATTTGTTCTAGACTGTAAGAGGAAATGCCTACGTCTGTGGTGGGTTTTATCACACTTACTCACTGTTGCATGTTACCGTATCCAAACAATCCCACACATTTACTTACTGTAAAAGACCCTAAAGCCCTGGTAGGCCCTTACCGTAGGGCACAGTTTATTATTTCTAACAAAAACAATGGAGTAACACAAACCAAAGATAATTCTTAGACCCAAACTGACTTTAGAGGCTTGGAGTCGTTTTTGACACCTCTGCTGCCCTCTTCTCAAGAGCTGATAATCTCCTGCAGTTTTTTCAGCTGGGCTCCCCCAGTGATCTGTTAGTGCAACCTAGGGCTCCTTCTGGGTCTCAGGCATACACAAAGTCCGTCTGTCTGGGCAGGTGGTATTTTCACACGTTTGCTGTGGTGACGTTGCAGTCATTGTGACTGTGTGGAGTAAGCTACTCTTTAGTGTTAGAGTCAAGTTTTCAGCAAGTAGTAAAATTAAAACCATTTTTTTTTTTTTAAAAGACACTATGCAATGTAAGTGTGACAAATCTGGTCCTTGAGTCTACAAGTATAAAGATTATTTTTTTTCCTAGCAATAACCTGCAATTTCCCATCTTGCTAAAAAGAAAAGGTAGCAAAGGTTCTGCCCAATTTTAGCAGTAGTTCACGTAGTTCAGTCCCAAAATGACTACCTTTGTTGTTACAGCAGGATGTGTGTTCTCCACACTACTATACATGCTGTACGTTCCAGCAAAATAGTGACTATGGTATGTTAGGGACATAGGTATAAATTGTATCTTTTAATTAAAAGATCCCTTGGTGTGTGGATGAATGTATCGCTTGTGTCCTAGTGCTCTTGGTCATGATCAAAAAAGTCGGGAAGAGAAAAAGGAAAAATGGCAGCCTCTTCCTGAAAGATAGATGCAGCATTGTTTCTCAAGAGTCCTTCATTTTAGTTTTGTATGAATTCAAAATATTTAACATAAGCTGTAACAAAACAAAGGTTATTACTTGGTTGTATTTTTTTTTTCAGCTAACTTAATCCTTTCTGAACAAAAATGAAAGAAAAAATGCTTATGTTTTATTGGAAACTTCATTTGAAAACAGAACTAAAAAACCCATAAAATTTGAAAATTTTTCACATTTAGTACCTTCTCAAGTTAAGCTGGAATATGTTGTTTAGAAAATATATGGAGAAGTATAATTTTTCTTTCTCTTTTTTTTTTCTCTCTTCCTTTATCACCTCCTATATTCTGCCATCTCGCCAATAAAACTCCCAAGTCTAACATAAATTTAGTATTTATGGAAAACCACCAACCAATCAGCTATAATTTGTTGGCAAGAACATTAGCAAAATGTTATCTAAAAGCCAAGAGTAAAATGGGATCCGTTATTTTCCAAAACTGTGTATTTTGCGTTGTAATGGTTATTTAGGGAAAAGTCACACTGTTGATCTTGAAATACAGAAAACACGGTGGAACTTCAGAGTGTGCTGCTACAGTCAGACTGTCACTTTCAAACATACTGGCAGCCTTCAACATATGTACATTATGTACATAACATAAACCAGTGCTGCTCTGTTGTTTTGATAGATCTCTGCTGCTTACATAGTGTAGAAAGGAGATTTTAGTTTTTCACAACTGTACCCATGTTCCGTGTTTCCCCTCATGGTAAGAAAACCAGGGTTATTACACTTATTGTGAAAAGACTTAAAAGCTCTGGGCCCCACAAACAATGCGTGTGGATAGTCTTTGTTAGAGTTTGTGGTAAGTTATTCAACAACAAGGATCTGAGCCACACTCATGACTCGGATCTTTACGTATTAAGCAAATCCATTGTGGCTGCCAAAGGTTAAGTGTGCTGACCTACATAACCGTCCCTGAAAACCTGAATTTCTAGTTTCACTTGGAGGAAACTAGTTTCTGATTATGGTAAATAAGTAATCAAAACAGAGCTGTGTCACTATACATGTACATTTTCAATGATTTTTTTTGTTTGTTTCAAATGTTGTCAGAGTCAGGTACTTTCTGCAGTGTGTTAAGATTTTTAACTGTTATTAACTGTTTGTCTGACTCACTTGTTGCTAATGGTGCTTTGGTGAGTAAGGTTTAAACCAGCACATTTAGTGGTGACCTTGAGTCAATGAATATATCATGGAAATGAATGTATTCTCTTTGCAATTACAAACATGAGAATGGGAAAGGGAAAAGACATGTAGAGAGAAATCCTTACAGTGAGAGTTAGCCTGTGAAATTGGTTCAGGAGATATTCTGTGAAATTGTTTCCCCAAGAAGGACTGAAATCGCGGGAGCAGGATAAGCTGGAAACCAGCCTTTGCTGAGCAGGTGCAGCAGCTCGGGCAGCAGCAGGTTATAGCCCCTGGGCAATAAATGCAGTCCTCGGTTTTGTCTTGTCTTTATTTTCTCTTCATTGTTGCTTCTTAGCTCTGGCTTTCTCCCTTCTCTCCATCCATCTGCTTGATAATGTTCTATGGTCCTCTCTGCTTTGAATTTTTACTGTCCTGTTTCCTTCTTCCCTCCTGCAGTGTCCTATGCATTCCTTTATCATTACTTTTAAATTCCTTCCTCTTAAATTTTGTCCTAGTCCCAAGCGTCCTTCAGTATCTGGTAATAAATGCTAATGAGAGAAAGGCAGCATTAAAAACAGTCCCAGGCAAGCCTCTAGAAGGAAATAATGAGGAGGGGCTCTATTTCCAAAGCACCTGAAACCAGATCTTAGGTTTTCCAGCCCCTGAGCAGTGAAAGTCTGCAAGCCCTAGAGTAATCCTGAACCTTTCACTATGTAGATTCTTGTGCCATATCTGGGAAGGCTTTTTTTTTTTCCCAAATCCATCATTGGGTTCACTGTAGAGTATAAAGGGAAAATTGAAGCAGCCAGTGCTCATCTCCCATGTTCTCATTCATGGACACAGTTCATCATTTGTAAAGCACATCTGTTTCTTAGCTATGTTATATCTGGAAGGCTTTCAACTTTGCAGTGGTATTTCCTAATTTTTTGAAATGTCAGCTCTGGGAGAAATTATATTACTTCATTAGTCTTATAACTAAGGGAGCCTAATATTTTATATCATGAGAGCTTGTTTAGTTGCTTCTCATTTTTCCAGGCTTTCCCTGATTGGATGTGAATTTTCCAGAGTTGGTACCAGGCACAAGCTGCTTCTTTCTCCTGGAAAGCAAACAACATGGCTCAGAACAATATGAGAAATCCTGTGTGCATGCACTTTGGAGGAAAAGCTTGGTATTTGGCAGGGGAGATTGCTGTATTAAAAGTGTGTGTTTTTTTGCTATCATCTCAGAAAAAAAAAATTGCTTTAAACTAACCAAGCCTATGAAAATAAAATGGCATTTTATGTGTGGTAACTGAACAGATTCATTCAAATATGACAGCTGCATTCTATATTTCTGATATTTCGGGAAAACCCAGCCAGTGCTTGGAGCCTTCCCCTCAGCACAGAGGGGATGTGCTGGTGACGCCCTTGGTAAACTTCTGTCACCGCTTCTGCGCTGATGTTTACCCACAGCAGACTGCAGACCTGGCACGGATTGAAAGCTAGCTCAGCAGCCCTCTTTGTCCTGCAGGGATGATGGCAGCGAGGAGTGGGGCAGGAAAGCCTGTTCAGGTTTCCATGTGCTGAGTAAGGGCAGTGATCACCGGATGGTCATATGATGAAAGCAGTTGAATAAGACCTTGGAGGGTCTTTCTTTCTCTGCCTCTTTAGCTTTCCATGCATCTCTCCTTGTCTTCTGGGACAAAGAAGTGAGCAGCTATTGATCTCTGAATAAACTGCTACATGCTGCATGATGCTAAATTCCCTGAAAGGTAGGCCCTAGGCATTTCAAATTGGACCTCCCAAAATTAGTAGAAAATGCTTACAACAATGTCTTACTGCCTTAGTCCCTTTCTGTGATGTTCCTCCCCTGTAAAATATATTGTACAAGCAAAAGTGCCACAAAAAGAAATTAATGAATGCTTGTAAAGCATTCGGATATTATAGTCATGAACACTATAATAGAAGCTGCTAGGAAATTAGCCATTCATGTAATTTTATGACTTGTATTAAGAGCAGAGACTAAACAATGCACGGTAAATAAACTCCATTTATGCAATGACAAAACAAAATAGAGGGTAACTATTCAGTGAGCAGCATTCATATTAACACTGTGGGAAGCAGTGGATGTGGCCATGTAATTAAAGATGGTATCGTACTGGATTTTCCTGAAAATGGCTGAGTGGATGCCGTGAAAACAATGCTTATATTGCCATCTCCTAGCTTTGGGATTCTTGACTTTGCAGCTACAGCTTTCTATGACTGTAGCTTTTGAGGCATTTAAAATGTAAAATTTATATACTGTTGAAGTTTTTCTTTATTGGTTTTAGCTATTGCACAAGCTTTCTGTATTCCAGAAGAGACTGGGATATATTCGGTTTCAGTATAAATACAGTATCATTTTTTCTTTCTCATCACCCAAGACTGCTCTAATTGCAATAATTCTTTACTCTCCTTGGTCCAGCTCTTCTATTTTCTTCATAGCCTAGCACTACAGACACAGTTAACACAATCCAGTTGATTTACTGGAGGGCCAGCTAACCTGTTTGTCACAATAATTTCTTCCGTAATGGAGGGTTCTGGTCAGGAGTCGGAATCCTCATAGTGATTGAAATTTAGCAGTCTCATGAGATTTAACCTAACACGAGAAGGTAAATCCCAGTTGCAAGCACCTATGAAAAATAAGAAGTAAATGCCCTCATGCCACAAAATGTTGATCCGAGATAGAATCACGATGTCCATTTTAACATCTTCAGTGTTTTTGAAAATACATTTCATGTGACTGATTTCTTACTACTTCTCATGTTATACCTCCATGATCTTTGAATGACCTTGGCATATAGTCCTTCTCAGGAATTTTTCTCCCTTTTCTTCCCCTCTCATTCCTACTGTAATGATCATGGTTTCTATATGTGGCTATACCTTGCTGCTGACTCAGCTTTCAGTATTTTCCCCTTCAGTTGGGCATTCACAAACTTCAGAGTATATCTCAGACCTCTGCCTTTAGCCTTATCTTACCTGCAGCGTCCTGCAGTTGAATGAGAGACTACAATAATCCCCCTTCGTCCTGGCTGCAATTAGTTATGAAAGCAAATTCATGCACTTCAGATACGACCTTGTGGAGCTAATTCTGACTTTGCTCCTGTACGTATTAATCTAAGTAAAGGTAGAGGATAAGAGTGGGAAGTTGTGCTCTGGTGAGCCCTAATGGAAATGTGTGTCATAGAACTCCCACATCGTTTTCAGTGCTGGGCTTCAGTGTGGATAACAAAAGAGCAGTGGGGGATCTGCTGAAATTTCCAAGAAAGCCAAAGATCGTAGCTGGTGTTTGGCTTCGTGATGAAGATCTTATCCACGTCCCAAAGGAGGATGCACGTGGAGTCCTTCATCATGAGTTTAGAGTTTCTGTTGGAGTAGGGCTTCAAAGGGGCTGCCCAAGGAAAGGATATGCTGCTAAGAAGTGTTTTGTCTAGCCCATGACTGGGCGGCTCTGGCTAAGGCTCAGCATACACCTTGGTTTAGGAGTTAGTGTGTTTGGGACTTAGGAGAGACCAAGCATAAGGCCTGCATTGATAATTGTGACCCAAGTGATCTGGCTGTGAGCTGAAGCTCAGAGTGAAACCGTGTATGAATTGCTAGTGCAACTTTCTCCTGAGCTGTCTGGGGCCAATACAGTGCACTGAACTCAGTGAAAGTGCTATAAAGTAACTTGTGCAGTGGATGGCACTTGATGTTTTAGTCCTGTTTTCCCAAGTGCTCTGTTTCAAAACCTCCATCTAACTTTGAGCTATAAAAACCAAATAGATTTACTAAGAATTGAGTGTTGTTTTGGTTTGACCTTCCTATCCCACAGAACAATATCTCATGGTGAGCAATTACTTTGATTCATTATTACTCTTTAGAGTACTTTTTCTTCTAAAATACACGCTTTTGGATGAAGTAAAATATTAAGACTTTTGAAGCGTAAATTCAATCCCTGGAAATTGAAATAAGCCCTTCACGCTTTATAAAAGGAATTTAAAACTTCCATTTATGATGGAAATGGTACTGTAAAATCAGATGTACTTTTGTTAAAAAAAAGTGAATAACAGATTAAATTATTTGCTTTGAGGTTAAGGGGCTATTTTTTCACAACCAGTATTGCTTTTGGTACTGTATGATTATTATTGCAAACTCAATGACTTTGAACTAAGAATCCCACACTCAAATGCTATTAAAAGTAATTTACACTGTATTTTCAAAACCTTTTCATCAGAACATATAAGGTTAGGCAAATGAAATAATATACAGTATGAGTCCACTTTTTACTTTCCATAATAATTGCTTCGGTTACGCTTACCTTCTCAGATACTGTTGCTCTAATTATCTTATTTTCCAAGTTAAGATTTTTTAACTGCTATGTTTATTTGGAGTCAGAACCTACATGTTACATATTCTCCATATAAACCTTAATGGCAAATTTATATTGATTTAAATGAAGTTTTTCTAGCCTAAGAAAAATAAACATATAATTTGAAATATTTTGAAGTCCAAGGAACAGATATATATGCCTAAATGCAGTATGTGCTTATGTTGTTTTTTTCCCAAAATCATATTCTGTATTGTAGACATGTTTTTACATACACAAGTGTAATACTGTTTTAAATTGTATTTCCCAAATAAGCTACCAGTTTCTTCTTGTTGCATACATTGGATTACTGCTTGTTTTTTCAGCTTTAGTAATATGAGCTACTACCAGTGTATGTCATGTAAAGGCTGTACTTTTGACTATTTGGAACATAAAATTCAATCTTGCTAATTGGAAACTCCTTTGACTTTGATACAAAATGAAATCCTTTTGAAAGGATGCTATCCTCTTAACCATGAGGAAAGGAGACACAAAATTAAACACATTTTATACGCTCTTATGTGAATCGGTCACTTTGGACATTACTAAGTAATATCTTAAAATTCAAGGAGAAAGATATCAGTTCATTTATTTTTGAGATCATATAGTTTATTGGTTTTCAGATGTTATTCTCAGAGTAGTTGTATTTAGAAATTTCAGAAAGGTTCTCATTCAGTTTTTAGGGTAGACCAATTTTCTTTGGGACTTGAATAGAGTTGAACTTGTACTCTGTCTTCTCATTCCTTTGATTAGAACCTCATACAAGGATTTGGACACTTATTGATTACTTAGTTTTCTACAGTCTAATTAATAAAGCAATTTAATTAATTAGTTGAATTAATTAGCATGTTTAACTAATTAAAATTATTACTAACAAATTCCAGCTTTTTAATGAGATTCCTTTCCTTGCCAAATATGTATTAAGACCTATTTTATCCAAATCATCTTCAAGTCAGAGGATAGGAATGCAATCCAAAATCTCTGGGTTTCATTTTCTTTTGTTAATAAAGAACACTCAGTGTAGGTCAGCGCCATCTGTATTTGCCTCTTTTTATTTCCTCTTTATTCATACAAAACCGTCCTTCATTCCTCATGCCTGCTCAGCCAAGGTGTCACCCAAAGTGTTCTCATTTATTTCCTCCATTCCTCCTAGTGATTTCAAGCCTTACAGATACTAAAGCAGTTTGTTGATGACTCCTCCTGTACTTTCCCCTCATAATTGACAGATTAAGTAGTTAGCCAAATAGGCAACTTACTTGTGGTGCAATATCTCAATTGATTTATCTTAAAAGTTTGCATAATAAGGTTTAGCTATGATTAATTTAAAAGGAGTTCTCCAGTGACGATAGGGCGTGGTTTTAAAAACAATTTATCACTATTTGCTTCAAATAGGGGGTGTAGCTAATCTTGCAAAGAGCCTCCTGTGTTTGTTGGGTGGAAGCTGAATGCCACCTCAGCTGAAAATGCTGATTCATCTCAGTTTTATTTCCGTTTAATTTACACTCTGCACAAAGCTAGATAGCACCCTCAGAGGGGCAAACTAAAGCTGTTGCTTAAAATAGTCCTTGTAAAGTATAGGGTTTAGTGAGAGAGGAAAAACGTGGTTTAGAAGGTGTAGATAGAAGTAGATTGTTACAGAACAGGGATGTTGAGATGTTTGCAGGGATTTGAGGGACATCTTGGTTTTGTTTGTCTGACAGCAGCAGAGCTGAAAAATTGCCAGTAACTCATTTGAGATACCAACAAGGCAGTGGAATGGGGATGGCTGCAGAGTGGTTTATGTCTTGGAACATAAGAGCCCTTCAGCAGTTTTGGGGATCTTTCACTTTTAAGATGTTGAGGTGTTAGCACATACCTGCACCTTTGCATAGTTCAGGTGGCAACAATGGACTTGGCATCAATTTTTACCACAGCAACTTTGGCAAAATTTCTTGGTGAATTTTTCCTGGGACAAGGCCAGTCTGTCACTTCTGAATTCTTGTTCCCTAGAAATCAGTAGGACTTCCCATCAGCAGTAAAATCCAGATTTCACTCAAATGTGTAAGCAATATTTTCTAGCAGTAAATTTGTTGTGTAGTTCTTGTTGGCTTTTTTCCCCCATGTTATTGAAATTTAATTAGCATAGCACAGATTATCTTTTAGTAAATATGCAGCATGTTTATAAAAGCTAAATTGTCTTCCTGGTAGGTTTCGCTGACTGGTAAAATTAATGTTTTTTATTTGTTCAGATGGTTTTTTGGCCCAGTCAAACGAGCAGATGCCGAAAGACAACTGTCATACCCTGGAAACCGAGCAGGAGCCTTCCTAATTCGAGAAAGCGAAAGTCTGAAAGGCGAATACTCACTTTCAGGTATAGTCTAGTTTTTCATCTCAAGCAATGTTTTAAAAATTTCTCATGTGATCTGGACTTCTTCATTTTTGAGAACACTAAAATGTGGTCATGAAAATGAAATTAAGTTCATGATAATATTTCTTTCTCAGGAGATATATAAAGAAAACTTGGCAAGAGTCACTTGGGTTTTTACTGACGTTTATTTCATAGGCTTTGTTTATTAATAAGCTCAGAAGAGAAATTAACTTTCTTATGCTCAGTACTTCTAGTGTTCCAGCTGCCTTAAAATAGGAACTATTTTCATTATTAAAATGCAAAAAAAAAATACATTACAGTTGTACACTACTGTTCTGATTGGTTCACAAAATAAAAATTAAACCATGTTGGCAGGTACCTGCAGCTTAAGAAAATTAGATTTCTGCTAGAGCACACCCTTAGGTTTATATTTATTTGTTTTCAGGGGCAAAATGATAGGAAGATTGTTAAAGCTCTAACTTAGAATTGGTCATATTTCATTGAAAAGTTAGTTGTAAACATCAGTAAAAAGTTAGATTTATGATGATGATGGGTTTTGAAATCTATTTAAAGTCCTTTATTTGAATCCAAAAGACTATAGAGCAAGGACAATTACTTGATAGTAATTTTGCTTACATATATGTACATCATCTTTTTAATGTCAGAGATATTTGCCATGTTAGATAATAAACATGATTGTTCATTGTTTTTTTTCTGTGAACATTTTCCACATACAAGTGGGAGTCAGGAGTACAATGTTGTCCCCGAGACAACAGGACTTTACACCCAAAACTTCCTGATGTGGTCCACCTATATAGTCCCATATACCAGTAAAGACTCTTGACGTTTGTGAATAAACCATAAGTTGTCACGTGCAGAATTACATCAGTAAAACAAGAGGTATCTTGTGCATAACCAGATTGTTTCATATTGACTCCTCTTCTGCCTGGATGGTTATGTGTCAGTCATCTTCTGAGCATTACACAGAAACATGTTAAGCAGCTTAATGACCTTTTGACACATTCTTGGTTTCTTTTTCCAAATCATGAAGGCTATATACCTGCAACATCTTGTGGTAAAGGGAAGGTTGCTTTTTATTGTTAAGACGAAGAAATATATGTTGTCTGCGGAGTGAAATACAGGGAAGTTTATGAAATAAATACGATATTTACAGTTCTGGGAGAATTCATTCCATAGTCTTCAGTTTGCCCTCAAGGAAGTTTGTTCTTGCCAAGAAGCTCTGATAAGAAAAATAACATCAGCAAGGAATCAGACTGCTCCCAGCCTGTGACTGAACTGACCCCTCTGCGCTCGCACTGTCATCCAAAGACTGTATTATAGCTGCAAACCTTTCAAAGTGCTTTCCCTCTATATGCCAACTTATCCCTGTCTTACATCATTTCAGCTTCCTTCAAGTGTTCTTCATCAGTGAACGGATTTCATCCAAGGACTGGTCGAGACCGATAACAGCGTGGTGTTATGCAGGGAAGGACAGATAGGCCTGTATTATCTGCTTAATGCTGGCACTTGAATACACAACGCCTTACTAAAAATCAATGAAAAATCTTGTGTTGTGTATCTAGGGGTGGAAATGCAATTTCTTTTCCCCATCTGTAACCTTCTAGGAAAGATTCAAAATCTTAGTTCTTCACCCTGCATCCTTAATACTTCTCTAACAGGAAGGCAGCGTTACCTTAGTTAAACTACAAAGTTCCGCAGAGAAAAATCCAAGAGAATGGAAATAAATATTAAGCCAGCATTTGTTATAGGATGAGATTTGATATTGCTCTTTATTTTTTTTTTCTTTGGAAATCATGGATAGAAACTATATTGTCTGGTTTACTATATTTGATTCAATTACAA
Source organism: Gallinago jamesoni (assembly GCA_025769975.1). Taxonomy (NCBI): domain Eukaryota; kingdom Metazoa; phylum Chordata; class Aves; order Charadriiformes; family Scolopacidae; genus Gallinago; species Gallinago jamesoni. The sequence goes on from JAOQGH010000023.1 coordinate 68,411,120, forward strand.
AAGCTTGTGGTAGGCATTTTTCACATTTCCTCACAAGCTTAGGAGCTTTGACGATGACTGATAACAGCAAGATATGAAATCATCAGTATGGATTTCTTCCACGCTGGTTGGTTTGAAGGAAGGCAAGAGTGGTGCTGAAGAACACAATATACACAAAGGCAAGGCTCCAGCTACAGGAGCCAGCTCTCCTTCATGCACAAACACGGGTTCTCCTCTGAGCATGCATATGTTTGTCATCTCAGATTTATTAAGCATTTGTGCTGTTTTAGGAAAAGAAAGAGAATAAACTCTGAAGCAGCCTGTAGACAGTGAGTATTAATGACCTCATTTACCACTGCAGCTATATCTTTTAGGAGCTTCCCAAACTTGAACGTAATTTAGCCTCAACATGCTACTTCATCCTGAAGAGCTAAATATTATTTGCTGTTGAATAGGCTTGACTAAATGGTTTCTGTTTGTTGTGCAAGTTTTTTTTGCATCCAACCTAATAGTATAGGACATAATGGTCCAGACATTGTATGTCCATAATCTCATTACTTATGTCTACTTCTGGGAGAGCTAGTACAATCTAAAGCAAATGATGAAGTGGATTGTTCTGTGGGGAGAATTAATTGGAAGGAAGGCTGTTTAGTCCACCATATGCTGTGGAGAAGGCACAGTTTTTCTGACTCCTCTTTGTTCCATCAGAAGGAGTTATGAGCCACTCAAAGCTGAGGCAGGAAAGCAATGTTTTCTTGAGGAATAGTGATTCAGGAGTATTTCTTTTAACAGCCCTTGGATGGCTTCTATCTCTCCATGGTAGCTGATGCACTGACATGGGAGAAGTGACAACCTAATATTTTGGAATATATCCCTAATTTCTGTTTCCAATTTTTACAGTGCAGAAAGAATAGACCCCCAAACTCCCACCCTCTGTAGAACTGGTTGGGTTTGCTCTACCTGCTTTGCTGGTTTGGTTTCACTCTGGGGTAGGTGATAATGACTAGAAGAATGACAACCTGGCTTTCAGAATTAAGGTCTTTAAGAAAATACTGTAGCTGTCTGTTCAGCCTAACATTTAAGTATAATGAAATTAAAAAGGAAAAGAAGTAGAAAAGGAAGAGAGATTTTTACCCAAGCATCCATAAATTGATTTTATGACTTTCATGCTTGATTTCATACTCATGGGCAACATTAAGGGAGTTAATGTTAATGAAGGAGACAAATGGATGTCCTTAGAAAAAAAGAAAGAAAAAGAAACTGTACCTTTCATTAAAATGGCACTTCTCACTTCTAACTTGCTTTGATGTGAAAACTCACTATTTGTAAAATTTACATGATAAATGACTATTTATTTTTTTTAAAAAACAAAAAGTCATATTCAGAAAGGTTTTTCTTGACTGTGAATGGTTAAATGGAAAGCACATCAAACCAGATAGGCCACTGAGATGTGTTGCTATAATTTTAAAGCGTATGACATTTTAAAAATAGGTTTTTCCATTTTAAAAATGCACATGTTGTCAACAGATTTTTATGTTGATGACTCCAGCATCTGGTGTGAAATGTATTAAATTTTAAACATGTTGGTGCCATCTTAGACATTGCCTCTTTTTAATTAAAAGCCATAATTTAGATGTGCTCAGCTTAATTGACTGTCATTGCCAATGATAGCAGGAGGGTCCCTACTTCCCCCCTCACTGAATAATGGTATCTGAAAGACTGATTGCATTAAATGACAACGTAAAAGGTTTGTGTTTTCCTCCATTTTTTTCCCTGCTCCTAAAAAAGATTGTGTGGTTTCCTCTAGGCCAGATTGGCTTTCAGCATAGGAAGAATAGTTTAATGCAGCAGACTGTAAGGAGTGGCAAAATGATGGCCGTAGCAGGAGAACAATTTTGGAGCAGCCCCTGCTGGTGATGGTGATCTCATAAACCATCCTCCTCCCACGTCCACCCTGGGCACGGAGCCGGAGACAGCTCCTGCCAGCAGGTGCTGGGGAAGGACTGCTGACAGGAAAGGTGATGGGACACCGATGGTAACGGTGCCTTAGTGTCTCCACGATTCATTTGGTGAAGTTGTTGATGCCACCATAAAATTGAGTTTTGCTGCCCTGGGAAAGTAAATTATTTTAGTCTCATTATTGGGCTGGTGAAATGTACTCCTGCATGGCCCAGCCTTATGAAGATGGGAAGCAGGGAGAGGGGAATGCTTCAGTTAAAATAAATCCATGAAGAAATCTAATGGGGAGCAGTGATCCTTTTGGGAAGGGTAAGTTGAGAACAACATTGCAGTCTCTACCCCTAGTTGCTGTCAAACTGCGTGAAGCTGAAGTTGCAATCCTGTCCTGTCCCATGGTCTGGTGTGGCTGGATGTAGGGATGGCTGTGAGCACCGAGGGGGTTACGCGTAGCTCTTCCCTGAGAGACTCGTGCGCTGTGTTGTGTTGGGCAGAGGAGCTGTGTGATGCCGCAGCTCTGTGAGTGTGCCCTGCAGGACTCGTACAGCCAGACTCAGCCCTGGGGTACAAATACACAGTCCCCTGTCAAATACTGCCCTGACCTCAGCTGTTTATCACAAGCAAAGGCAGTATTAGTACGGAAATTGGATCCAGATTCATCATAAGCCAGTCACAAGGCTTCATGCAAGACTCATTTAAGAATTTATAGCACATACTTAAAACCACTGCTTCACAAGTGATAATTATAATGCTGCTAATAGACAAAGCAAGCAGTGAAACTACTATCACTTGTGATATACTGGTGAGACTGAATTAACACAGGCATCCTTTTGGCCTTTTATTCATCATAAATAGCAATTCGTTTGGCCAGATGCACTCTACTGTCAGCTTTGGAAAAGTCACTATATTTCCAGTCTGTTGTTACTGAATTACTTTCCCTCATTTTGCTTCAGCCACATACATTAAAAAAACTATATGCTTTTTATAATTAAAAAAATGCCAATTAAGAGGTGTTAAATTAAAAAGAAATGGCATTTAAAAAGTGTGATGTAATTATCTTTATATTATGCAGTTATATTTACAAATATTCTTGTGGTCCTCATGCAGAATTTTAAGTTGATAAATCAGCTCTCTCTCAATACTACCTGTGCCTGAGAAAATCTCCTACTGTTTTCAATAGCTCCTGTGTGCCCTCTGGTGGCCTGGAGTGACAGTTGCACAGTAGAGAAATATTTGATCATATCTGACAGTAGTTAAGGAACGAGAGATTTTCCTTTTTAACTTAATTCCTTAAATAGTAAGAGAAATTATACTTAGTATCAGCTTTGTTAATTGCACACAACCTTTAATTTTCTATAATTTTTTTCTACATGCAATATATAGCTGTATGTTCTTCTGTTAGTATAACCAAAGTGATTACCAAGTCATACAGTGCTACAATATCAAGGATCTAATGGCTATAATATTTCCAGGGGAGAGAAATATTATTTTTTTAGATAATTAGATTTTTTGAATGTAACATGCTGTGGCTGCTTCAAGGATTGAAAAATATTTCCATTAATTTGTTGAACTAAGAGTAGCCACAAGTCAACGTGACTAAATTGAATATGTTTGCTGGAACTAAAAGGCATATGGGAGGTAAACAGCAGAAAGCCTTTCCCCTATTCCTCTGTTTGGCTTTTTGGACTTTCATCTTGCGTGAGGGGCCTGAGAAGGTCACAGTCATGGTAATTTCCCACAATGATGGTTGTGGAAGGAGTCACTTGGCCTATTGGAAAGGTATGTTGGGTGATGACCTTGATGGCAACTGGAGCATCACCCTCCCTTTGAGAGCTCTCTCCTCACACATCATTGAAAAATCACTGTATTTTTTCATTAACTGGAGGGTGGGATAGCCCTCTGGTAGTAAATAAATCAGTTACCCTTCAGTATATAACATAGTCTCTCTCTTGCCATTGGAAATGGACAGTGATGTCTCGGTCATGGAGTATCATGCTAAGTGACACCCCATGAGACACTACCAGCTGGTTTTGGTGCCTTAAAATATTGAAAGTATGAGCTGCCTCACAGCAGATACCTTTACGTATTTTTGTGTCAGCTCTTATGATGCAAGCAAGAATCTCAGAACCTGAATGGTTGAAGACCAATAGACTAGATAAGTTAAGCTATCTAAACAGTGGGCTTTGGTTTAAAAGAGATTTTGTAGAGTTTTCATATTTGAAACTAAAATAATTTATGTTAAAGTCCTCATAAATACATTTAGGAAAATTATGATAGCTTGCCTGTAAGCTCTGTTGTGCCATTTCTATAATTCCTAGAAACTTAATATATTTAAATCTTCTCAGTTTTCGATGGTGTATCTGTGAAGCACTACAGGATCAGAAAGCTGGATGAAGGAGGCTTTTTCCTAACCAGACGGAAAACTTTCAAAACTCTGCATGAATTTGTTGACTATTACAGTAAGAACAGTGATGGCCTCTGTGTGGTGCTTGGAAAGCCATGCCTCAAGGTAAGAGTGGATGCTACATTATGCAACATATATATACAACAAATATAAGCTAACCCAGATATCAGTCAGAAGGTATTAACCCCATATCTGCTTCTACCATTTAAAAATGTTGATGATCTGCTTATTCTCAGGAAATTCTGGGTAGCGCTACAGTTTCATTCTTGAAGTTGACATGTTAATAATAAAATACCGTGCCATTTTGAACAAATCATCGTGTTGCTGGAGGAGAAAATATGCCAAATCATGATTTATGAATTCTTTTTTATAAATGTATATGGAGGTGAAATTTTCAACTTCATAACACTAGCTGTCCATAAGTAATTACTGAGACAATACCACAAGGTTCAGGCAAGCAATACGTCACTTTTCAAAAAGCTTGCTAGAGGGATGTTTCCTAATTTTTACTTTTAATGGCAAGATATTTTCTTTAGAGTATTTCTTATTTCTAACAAAAAGTGCCCAGGATGTGGGCTGTATTTTATGTTCTCAGATTACTTTATCACGTGCATGTACTCTAAGGAAGCATTATTTATATCAGTTGTGACTTTACATGACATAGTTAACAATGACTTGTATATACTGTTGAAAAAATATCAGAAATTTCAAGTGTTATTTATTTTCTTTTACCAGGTACAAATTCCTAGTACTTTTGATTTGTCGTATAAAACAGTGGATCAGTGGGAGATAGACCGACAATCTCTGAAATTATTGAAAAAATTAGGATCTGGTCAGTTTGGTGAGGTATGGGAAGGACTGTGGAATAATACGACCCCTGTGGCAATCAAAACATTAAAACCAGGTATGTGAATTACTCTTAAATACTCATAATATGAAATGTTAGCAAGGGTGCTCTTTTGTTTTTTTTAAATACTACTGAGAAGAGAGCCTGTCCATGTATACAACCATTCTTAAAATCCATGCATTTAAACATGAAAATTACTAAAGCTTGAGGTCCAGGTATTCTTTCGTATTTTGAATTACAATTTTATAGTTTTCTGTTATGAGCTGAACTCATTTAACATCTGTATTACATAAAAAGGCAACCCCAGCAAGGGGTTTTGTACAGTATTGCATGTGGAATTGAATGACTACATTTCATCTGCAGGTGAAGTAATTGATTAACCGCTGGTTTGTCATCTGCAGAATTTATTCTAGTGATTAGATGCTAATTATAATGATTCTTTGGTAATATAGAACCTATATGATGTTGTTTGTATTTAAGAAGTGATTAATCTTAATATTTATTGAATAAAATTTCTTTGAATAATAGTTTGAATAATAATTTCTTTGAACACTGAATAACACAGCTTTTAACATTTTTCTTAATTATTTTTCATTAACGTCAAGTAATTTGTACATTTTAAATTGACACCATAAAATATCTGCCAGCAGATGGCAAGAACCACATAGATAAGAAAGATATATGGGGTGATATACATTTTTTTAAAAAACTGATAACAATAAAATAAGTTGTTGTTAATAGAAAAAGCTTCTGCTGGGCAGTAATGATCATGTTTCAGGAATCAGAACAGATTCAAATCTTTGATTCTGAAGCACAATTAAATATACTTGAGCCCTGCTTGAATGGTCTCCTGAACACAGAGTAATTTAAGCATGTTTTGGAGTGCTATCTTGTATCAGGATGTTGTTTGTGTTTTGGAACTTGCAGATTGAAAGCAAATAAGCACCTTTTTTTTCCCTCTGCTTAACTGAAATTAGAAAAACTGCTCAGACTAAAGGCCTTTTATAATTCATGTGAAGACAACATACTTTTTTCAGTGAACTAGTACATCTCCCTAGTGACCCAGTAAACTCAGAAATCATCTTCAAATCTCTCTGTCTGTTTTTCTTTCCTAAGACAGTATCCACTAAGCCTGTACCTTTTGTGATAGGGATCCATATACTTATTTTTATTGACTTCTGAAACTACAGGCCTCAAACCAGCCTTTTTCTCCTGGTGTCTGACCTGAATCATTCTGCAGTACAAGCCTATTGCTTCTTGTCTTATACTAAAGAGTACCTATTATTTTCTTCCTCTTTACAGCAATGTTGTATGCACTAGAAAACTTTTATCAAATTCCTCTTCGGTCTTATCTTCCTTAGGTTAAACAGCTCAATTGGGTTCTTCAAGTAGCTCTCATGTTTTAGATGCCCCGTTGTTTTCAGGAGATCTTTACTGGACTGTTTGAGGTGGTGACCATATTTTTTTTCCAAGTATAGTGCTAACAGGAAGAACAAGTCTAGAAGTTTAAAGAGAAGGATTTGCTTCACGTTTCTGACATGCTAGGCTTTTGTGCAAACAGTCCAATGTGATGCATGCCTTTCTCCTCCATATGACAAGAACATAGTATTTCTATCTATGTTTGCTTTCTTTTAATGATTTACTGCAACAGCTGGACAAGTCTGTTTTATTGCAGAAGGCTGAAAGGTTCTTCCTAAGCTGTGAAATCTCTTAAACAATACTTAAAGAGGGAAACTAATAAAGCTAAAATGAAGAACAAGACTAAACTATCTTAAAATTTTATGACATTGCATTTTCTTTTAAAAATAGTCTTTCCTTTACACTTTAAGGAAATATGTGGCAATCAGCACTCTAGGAAAAGATCCTAAAATAATTAGAATTTGAAAGAATTGTAATGCATACATTTCTACTTATTTTCTTTAACGGAAAAGTGGAGCTGACATTTATCTCATATTGCATATTCAAAAATGAGAAGCTGTCTTAATCATATTTCATCTCCTCTTAAAAACTCATTTCAAAACTCCAATTTAGCTCTTCCTTCTGTGCAATGGGGACAGTACGTATTATCAGTTCAATCTGAAACAAATTTCTATTTTAATAATTGATTCAGTTAAAACTGACAAGACTATCCTGAAATAGATGAAATACTAGTGGCAAGTTCCAGCTGCAATTTACCTTCTTTCCTTTCCCTTTTCCCTTTTTCCTTTCTTTCCTTTTTTTTTCTTTTCCTTTTCATTGCTAATCAGCTGAATGACTGCTACTAATACTCTGCCTGAAGAAGAGTTAGTTCATTTTATATCTGAAACAGATTTTAATGTGTTTAAGGCCAAGCTGATCTGTAGAGATCTGTTCTTTGACTGTTTTTCAATTCCTTGTCTTGTTCATATCTTGCTGATAAAGTACACGGAGAACACAGTACTTCTAGCGCGACACGAGCAGGAAAAGAAGGTGGCTTTTTTTTTGTTTCTATAATAATAGGGTGTCCTGAGAATGCACTTAAAGAAGACTATAAAATGACAAAAAATAATCACATAAACTTCTTCAGTAGGTTTGTTATCTAAAAATTACACTAGAATAAACATAATATTTACATACAAACTAGCACAGTGCAGAGGCGGAAGCCACTTCAACTGTGATACTTTTTGTCATATCCTAGTTCTGCTGGTAAAAAGGCCTTGATTAATCAATACTTTTTCCATTTTTTATTTTTTTTTCATTCTAGTCTGCCTCATATTAAGGTCAACAGTGTAGTCTCATTGATTTCACAGTGGTTTATATTGAGTTAGGGCAGTCACAAGCCCCACCAAGGATGCAATGACTGAATACTGGAGAGTGCGATCTAATACTGTGATTGAGAAGTCGTGCATTGCACTCTGTGATGCTCAGAAAGAAAACTTTGATTCTCACAGCTTTCTTCATAAATTGTATAGGTAATACTGAATCTCTTATCACTGTGCTCTGGTGAACTAACTTGTTCTACAAAAACAGTTCAAACAGTCTCAAATGGAAGCATTTAACCTTCTACCATACCTCTCTAGGGAATCTCCCTCTTCTACACAACGTTCTTCACTACTTTGAGTGCCTTGCTGTAATCAGTTAGCTCATTGGTTTTCCATAGTTTGTTCTCGTCATTACTCATGAGGAATAACATTTCAATAATCAAAGAAAAACCCTGATACCCTCACCCTAATCCGAGTAATAAATTCTTAGCTTGGTACTAATAAAATTTTAGCAAAGTCTACATCTGGTAAATTCATTCATCATAATATAAAGATAAGTGAATGGAAAACATAGTAGTTCATGAGTAATCAAGAAATGAATCATGCTATATGTTGATGATCGAAGGTTTCAATATTCACATAGGCAATATTTCAGGCTCGAAGTGTGACACACTGCAAAATGATCATCTCCTGTTGCTTGGCTCAAAGTTCTAAATCAGTTGTATTTACATTGTGGAAGGGGGAAATATTTTAAAGCAAAGTCTTTTTGCTAAGCTACTTCACAGTGTAGGCCACTGGATAAGAAAGTCATCAGAGCAACAGAGGAGTCTGATAAACTGTACGTGATCTGGCAAATATAGAGGCTGAGGTAGAGAGGGTTCTCTGGCTTTACCACCAAAGAAATGGTGGAACCACGCTCCCATTTCCAAGCAGAAGCAGATGAATCAAGTAAGGTAATCACACAGCAAACAATATAGAAGAGTATAATGCAATTACTACACTGTAGATTTATAGGTCTGAAGGCCAGAAGGAATTTCTGCTAGTTTGAGTTTTTTCCATTAAGCGTTATTTTGCAGTGTAAATCTGTCCTAGTTCATGAACACTTCGCTGCTGTATGCCATTACATTTCACTTCTCTGCTGAGACATGCTATTTATATTTAATCAAAACACAGCTTGTTCTTGACTAGGTAATAACTAGAAGTCGTCTTGTCCTGAGATGGAGGCACAGAGAGAAGTTGCCTCTGCTGTCTTTGACAGTTTGTATCAGTGGTATATCAGTACGCCTATAAGAATGTGGGCCTAATTTCTCATCTGGGTTTACCTGATGTCTTCTCTTTAACCCTCGTTATTTCTTCTTGTAATAAAATAAAAGCCTTCTTGTATGCATTATGTTTTCTTTCCATTCTGGAGTACATACAGAGCAAATTAAACCAATATTCAATTGTCTTCAGAAAGACTAAATGTGGCTACTTGTTATATGGTTCTCTCCACATTTTTCAGATGTTTTTTTCTGGATTTACATTAATTTCTAGCTATTGCTACTAAAAGGCTTAAAATGCTTTTGTTTTGGTAGATGACCTTCCAACCTGTAGGAAAAATTAAATTCCTAGAATTATGGTGAGATGGCAATGATGGACATTTCCCAGAGCCAGTTCTCACTTGATAAAAATGTGTGATTCCTGACTTGTGAGTAATTAGGGTATTCAGAAATCTGTTTTCATTCCAATTTGGAACAAGAGCCAATTTTTCAGATATTGCACACAAACTGGAAATTTCACAAGTGTTTCTTTCAAAAAAAATGATGCATAGTGTACTAGCTACATTTTTCCTATTTTTAGGCATCTAACATCTTAGATATATCAGGCTTTTTTAATAATGGGAAGAAATAAGCCTTTGATATATCAGATAAATCATACTATAAATAAGAAATGTACATTATAATGAGACAATAATATGCTATTAAAGCACGTTTCTTTCCCATGATTACAAAGTCTGGACAACTAGCTCAGATCTAGGTGCCTGAATAATTGCCTACAGTTTGGAGGAGGTGAGTCCATCTTCCAGCAGTGTTCTGTAATTCTGCAGAATAGTAACAAAACTGAGGAAAATGTAAGCTGCTGGAGCTTCTGAGATCTTAAACTGGTTAGCCTGGGAGCCCTCTGACCAAGAACTGCAGAGGGGTTGGGGTTCCTAAGGAGCCTATGTTCCTGCGTTCATCTGCTGGTGAACCTCGTAGAGTGTCATTTCACCCCCTGCCTTTATGACTATGTAGTATCTAGTTTAACCAGCTTCAGAGTTTGGGAGTTGCAATCCACTGGCTGTGGACACCAAGGCTCCACACATAGCCCTTATGGCCCATGGGGGAGTTTTTGCAGGAAAAAGAATGCGACCAGAGATGTTCTCAAATTTTATGAACCATCCTTTTTCGATGGATTCCTGTTTGTGCTAGCAGTTTGTTTTCCATCTCTAAACATCAGAAGATGAAATCTATTGATCCCAAACCACTTTTCCCCTGACTTTTTAGACTTTTTTCAGAGCCAGTGGTGGATTATGGAGACCTTCAAAATGTCAGACAACTAGTCTGTGATGTTTATATTTATATAAGATTTCTATTAACCTTGCAGGAAGAGTCACAAGACTCATAATTACCCTAGAGTCTTTTGATTAAAATAATACCAAGTATAATCTTTTATATCTTTCATTAATACAACAATATTTAGAACTTTTGGTTATCCTAAACGTAATTTGTGAGTGTGAGTCAGGCAGTCATTAAGCTAAAAATCATAAATCGTGATGTTTTAATTAATACCAGCTTTCTGTGTCATCTTACCACTTCCTGGTGTTATATTCAGAGGTTGCACTGTAGCATTTTGTCCCCCTGAGACAGTACCCTCCATTGCAGAGGATACAGGTGGTGGTCATGTTCTTTCATCTCCTACTCTTCTATGTTTCCCTTTTACCTTCTCTCCTCTTCCCCTTTTCCTCTTCTCCCCTCATTATTTCTGGCAATTTTAGTTCACCCTCTTATTGTTCCTCCCACATACATTCCGGGAAGCGTGGCATGGGAAGAGGAGACCCCAGCACTGGTAAAACAGCCTATCAGACATTTGCATCAGATGTTTGCTGCTATGTCCCCTCTTCAATATTGATAAATGTCCAGAGATTTGGGTTTCCCAGTTTCCCTCATCCTTGATCTTCTATCCAACTGTTCGTACTGTGCTCCTTGGCACTTGTTTTTTTGTGTGTTTTATTTATTTATTTATTTGTTTGTTTGTTTAGGTTTTTTGTTTTTGTTTTGTTCTGTGGGGAAGCTAAAGTGTTCCTACTTCCCTGCTCTGTCTGTTTGGTGCTCCCTAGGATGTCCATGATGGATTTCCTTCTCTACGCTGATTATGCATTCTGGTTTTAATACTCTCCTATATGCTATCCCAAATCAGTATTTACATTGAAAATAATACTCCTTCAGAGGAAAATGCCATGACTGTGTTTTCAGATGTCTATAAAACCCCTTATCTTATGCAGTAATCCTAATCCTAATATCAAAGGAAACGTAAGTTCCTAACTTTATAGGAGTATGACTGAGTACCCAATTACTTTAGACAACAAGTGAAAATATTGAGCATTGTGGGTTTGTTACTGTGTCCAATGTGCTACCAAGACCAAATTTCCATAGGGAATATACAGGTGCATAAACATGAACCATCCATCCTGTGTTGAAGAACTGTGTTGCATGAACCAATGGTAGGCTTCTTCAAGCTTCTGTCAGCGAGTTGCTTAAACGTTTCAGCAGTCTAGTAAGGATACTCCAGCTGGGTTTAAAAGTTGAATGCACAGTAGTATTTCTAGGCCACAGTCATTAAAATGTTTGCGTCCTAAGCTACAAAGCACAGAAAGAACTATAGATTTTGTTGAAATATTCTGTTGATCACTGTGACTATAAACAAAAAGAAGTAGTAATGTGATACCTTCATTCAGATAATCCTCTCACTTGTGCACTGGTGTTTGACTCTCTCTGCTTTGGAGACATCTGTGACATTTTAACAGCCAAAATGTAGCAATCGATGTGTGAACAAAAAAACAAAACACAAGAACATCTTTACCATAAGGAACAGCTCTGACTTTTGAGTTGTTGACCCACAATCATGAAAAAGGTGCAGGGATCAGCAAATAGGAAAATCGCCAGCAATTGCTATTTGGCCATTCTTGGGTCTGCAGAGCACTGTCTTGCTATAGGTCCCTGGACATGTCATTTCACATTTCTGTTTTTATTTCCTCATTAAGGTATTGTTTTTTTTCTATTTAAGTGGAAATCATTGCATCAGGGAATTGCACTTTGTCCTATGCTGAGTATGATGAATTCTCTAGAACCTATTGTCTGGGATCACTTGCTTCTCCAACTGTCAGCATGCAAAGCAGACATCTATCATCACCAATTAATTGTATTTGAAAAAGTTCCTTATGCCTGTTCAAGTTGACAGATGCATTTGTCATTATCATATTGTAAAGCATCTCTCAAGCTTCTCTTTGTGCATGGAAGCTGCCCAAGCATGATTTTTTTTCAGGAGGCTTTCTCAAAATAGTCTCTGGGTTGGTACTGTCAGTGAAGGTTTTAATAATATTTTCATCTCTTCAATATGTCATCTCTTCAGTGCATATGCAGTGTAAAAAAGATTTGCACTAAGGAAAGTCTCACGATTTCCCTGAACAAAGAAATTCTTTTATTCAATTTAGTTTAATGCATAACCTTACACTAACTTGTACATTCACTTCTGTATGGCGAGAAAGCTGCTTGAGGACTGTCAGATACCTATCTCATTCTCATGTTACTGTGAATAATTTACAGTCAGTTTCTTGTGTTACCAAGAAATTATACTTTTAAATGTTATTTCTTTATTATGCAAAAACTTTTCAGAAGATCACAGTACTCTGTACATAAGTTCATTTTGTATAAACTTATTCAGAAGACAAGATTGCTCTGAAGTACAAGGTTACTTTGAAGTCATTGAAAGCTGCAAACAGAGGGTCTCTGGAAGGACTTATCAAATATTTAAGGATCCCTTACATTTAGGCCAGTGGCAACCACATAAAAATAACTGACCCTTCTCTCTAACTAATTTCTAAATTATCAGCATTTACCTTATAATGTGAAGCTTCCTAAATTCTAGAACAAAACATTTTCAGAAAAAAAAGTAATCAGAACTGATATACCTACTTTAAGTAGGGTTAAATGAGAGGTGATTTCTGGCAAAGCAGCACATTTTAGAACACATCAAAGAATCATATTCCAACATTTTGTTCTTAAGAAGGACTTTTACAAAAACATTTTTCATTCAAAAACCAAATTGCCAAACCCATATTTTCTTCAGGTACTGATCGATCTACCCCAAACCAGAATCTTACACAAGGAATACTTGTTGTTTCAGTAAAGCCTTCTGTTAACCAGCTGGTTCTTGGCCAAGTGGTTTCTACTTACAGGAATGTGCTCTTCATACCGTGTTTACCACTTACAGATGCAAACATATACTTCATTAAAAACACAGGTAATTCAACTACAAACTAAAAAAACCCCAGTTATTTGAAACTCCATGTGGCATATATTTTGTGTGTTTCATTTATGTAAACTTCCTCAAAGAAATGTATTGTCATTTTGCCACTATTCTGACAGGCTTTATCTAACTAATTTGTAACAAGCCTGTTCTTCTGTTTTCAGAGGCAGTTTTTACTTTGCTTATCTAGTTGCTAAAACCTAATCTTAGAAAAAACACCGATAAAGACACTTTTAATTTTTTTAGTTAATATCCAACCCACTTAGTAACAGAAGTATAAGAGCTGGGGCTAGGGAGGGCTGGATGATTTGGTCACTCTCTGCTACTGGTGCCATTTTAAGAGGTAAACTAAGTAAAACTGAAGGTTATATATGATCTTTAAAATATGCAGGAAATACTTACTGATATTTGTCAGTGGTTTGTTATTATTACCTACTTTTACAGTGTAAAGAAAGAATTGTTGCTATTCAGCTAATAGAATATTTCTCTCCTGATCAATTTATTGGAAGTTGTCAGATATGAAAAACATGTTGTTTGGTTTCAGTTTGTTGGAAGAAGTTTATAGCAAGATTAAGCCGAGAGATTCCTTGTCGGCAAAATTTGATTTCGTTTTCTATGGTGTGAAGAAATCCTGTATAATGATCCACAGAGGGCAGGTGATTTGGTAGACCTCAAGTTAGCAAATACTTTATCCTTTTTAGAATCAACATGACAAATTTTGGCACCGATGTTAAATCACTAGTCACGCTTATGCATTTACCTTTGAAGGCAGAATTACTTGCACCATGCAGCTTCTCTGTAGAATTTAGGGTGATTTCCACACCAAAGCCTATAACTTGAAAAGAGTAAACAAACGGACCACAATATTAAAGCAGTATCAAAGTGAGTCCAAACACTTTAAAGAGAACCCTAGGTGTTTGGGTAGTAGAAAATTTAAATAAAGCTGTAAAAATTGTGCTGCTCTAAATAGGAAAAGGACATTACAAAGTTAGCATTACAGATATTTGTTTTTTTCTACCTGGCTGTCGTAATCTCTGCTTTATCCAAAGTATGAGTCATATACTTTTCATGCAGGCCCCCACTTTCCTCTGACAGTGACAATAGGAAATGGGTAAAGCCTGTACCTGTTGAGGAGATGTATTATTGGCCGCTATCCATGTATTGATGGCATGGAAATCCATTACCCTTCACCATTGCTCCTAATGGCATCCTACAAAATATTGTCAAATTGGACCCTGTGGGATTGCCAAGGAAAGAATGAGGACACCAGAGAGAAGAGTATCTGTCCCTTGCAATAATCTTTGCTCTCACAAGTTGCAATGTCAAGTGGCTGTTTTTTCATAAAGTCTTATGTCAGAAGCATTTCTGAGTCAGTTGTCTTGCATTGATGTACTCATTACTGTGTTTTGGGAAGTAGGTTGGAACGCTTTTCAGGAGGCAGCATTCAAGGCAGGTGTATAACAGATTTTCTGATGAAGTTTTATTGCTGATCCATTTAGCATCCTCCCAGCATTTCACTTCATTTAAACAACCATCTTTGGAACAGAGCCAAACTCCCAAATGAACCTTGTTGGTTACCTAATGTTAAAAAAACATAAAATAAAGACTCCTACACTTGCGGCCTTAGCTTCTCAAATGACTCTGCTTACATTAAGAAAAGAGGTTTTATTTAAACACGGCATACAGCAAACTAGACTTGGGTAGAATTTTTTCCCCCAAAAATTCACTGTAATCTTTTCTTAATGAAACTCTTGATTCGGGAGGAAGAAACATATTTGAGTAGTTGCATAATTTCACATTTGTTTGTAACAAGTGTTTGATGTTATTTACCATCTTCCTCAAACATCTGAGAGTATCCAAACACTACTGGATCATCCATAGAGAAAGCTTTTCTTTCTTATTTGTGCATGTTTTTTTTTGAATCGGTGCCTTATTCAGAATGTACGAGCTCTAATCCTAAATTTGCCACTGACTTTAGCTCCCTGTGCCATTTCTGTATTGTCCCTTTGACGTAGCTTATGCATTGATTCACATTCTGTATGAATAGAACTAGAGATATTGTGACCTTATGCAACACTTAAAAAGTTTGGATCGTAAGCTGTTAAGATACTTCTGCGTTTAAGGGACTGTAAAATTACTGTTACATCTGTGCATACATTGGTATTTCTAATAAGGTAGTTCCAGATAACTATGAGAATATTTGTGTATATACATATATGTATTTGTATATTATGTGAACATTATAAATAGGTATTTGTACTTATGTATTTAAAATGTACACCTCCCCTCGGATGTGCTAAAGTGATTTCAATGCTTTCAGGCTTTGGTTGCTGAAGCAGAAATAACGGTGCAACAAATTCCTATTGCAGCACTGTTTTTCTGTCAGAAATTTTATGTTCATTACCTAAGCACTCTTATCTGGGTTCCTGGCCATTTTGTTAACCAGTTGTAACATAATTGTTTTCTTAAATTATATCAGTTAACATTCTAGCCTCACTTTTTTCTGCCTGGGGGAGGTTAATTTTAGCCTTTATATTTCCGGTGGCTGGAACACGTATGTTCCCTGTCCCTGCGCAAACGGTATGTTTCACTCATTAACTGTTTATTTCAGCAGCACTGACTGTTTTCTGTGGGAACTGTGAAGATTTGAGATGCTAATGTACTTTGAAAGACAGAAAACAATCTCAGTTATTCCCTTAAGACTGTCAGGCTGGTAGGAAGGCCTTTAATAACCTGAGCTTATGTTTTGTTATATGCTGTTGTTTCAGGTTCAATGGATCCAAAGGACTTTCTGAGGGAAGCACAAATAATGAAGAACTTGAGACATCCAAAGCTTATACAGCTCTATGCTGTCTGTTCTTTGGAGGACCCAATTTATATTATTACTGAGCTGATGAGATACGGAAGTCTTCTAGAATACCTTCAAAGTAAGCAAATGACTATAAACTAATTTCAAGCGGTGCCATAGCTGTCAGTTTAGTAAATACACTAACATAAAAGATAGAAGCACAGCACTCTGCTTTAATATAAAAGCTACATTATTTGTTGCGTGTGGAGATGAGAAAGAGGAAAGAAAGAGGTTTATGAATTTTTGACATGCCAAAGTATTTGAGAAGCAGGAGCAAATCACATTCACAGTTTGATTATAATGACCCACATTTTTCCACACAGTTCTATGAGTAGATGGAAACATACACTGGCAGAATAAAAATATAAGCATGCAGAAGGATAGGTCGTCATATTTGACATGAAATAGAGGCACTTGCACAAAATATACTTAACAGCTTTGAAATCTATTACTAGGCAGGGATAGCCTTTCACTGTGAATTGGTCCCTTGCCTATCGCATCAGGGCTTTTATCTCAGAAGCACTTCAAAGTGCTCTTTTGAAGGCAAATAATAATTAAAAATAAAGTTGTACAGCCTGGAAGAGACTAGCATAATGATTGCACTTTCAGTTCACCCCTGCTATTGAGAAATTCTTGATTCTAATGTTGTTACCCATTTTCAGTTTAGCAGACGTCTCTGAGATGCTAAATGTCTCCAAAGCTGTAATGATCGCTTGAAGATAAAATGTTCACTGCAATTGCCTTGCTAAATTTCTTCTCTCTATCCAGCCTTTAAGGCAAAGCCCTGTGAAATACCACAGACGGTATTTGCTATATGACACATGCCTTCCCCCATCTTCTCTGTGGAACCATTTTTTTAAGTGATGCTAGTCAAGGGATGATTACAGCTAAAGAGGTCTCTGGTAGAGGGACAACTCCACCAGGCACTGCCCAGAAGGGTTGCAAGACCCTTGGGCCAGACAGCTAAAGTTCTGTAGGCATTTAGTAGCCAGAGGCAGTGAGGCACAAATTTCCTTTAAATTCACATACTTTGGTACCTCTTTGTGCAGATTGCTGCCTATCTGCTCGAAAGAGCCTGGCACATCACGAAATGATTGCTGGGCACAAAAACATTTATTGCACTGGAGAAGTAGCTCTGAAATAGCCCAGGATGAGTCACAGCTCTTGCAGAGGTGAAAACTGGTCTGTCTGTGTGCGGAGAACAATATGTCTGGGACACATCAGCAATCGGTCACCAGCAGATGCACAGCAGCCGCCCTTGCTGTGGGCAGCACCCGTCTGCAGCTTGACCTCTGGAGAAGCCCTTGTTCCTCTGCTGTGGGCCTGCATCGGGGGGGACTGTGGAAAGTCAGTTGGTTTCCAGGCAGCCATCAAGATAACTGTAAAAATGGCTGGTTGAAACCCAGCTTAGTGGTATCTCTCCTTGTCTGATGGCCTAGGCACGGGGGAATAAACAGAACTAAGAGGTGGAAGTAGAGATCCAGGTGCTTTGATGGCTATTGGTCAGAGAAAAGTCATTGCTGTCAGCGTAATAAGAAAAGAAACATGAAGCTTGCCTAAGGCTCTGTGACTGGAAGTGACCTGTATCAGCTGGCAGTCAGTGCCCAGCTCCCGATAAGCATTCTTGAGACTCAGCCACTTCAGGAACCTCGAAAATATTTCCTAAAGGCTGCTGCCTCTATGTCTATGGGTAAATATGGCAAACTAGAACAGAGGCAAAGTCCAGAGATCATTCTTTGGATAAATTTCCCCTCCTAGAAATGCATAGTATGTTTTTCCAGCTTTAAAAATGCCTTATTTTTTATGCGTAGCGTCTACCACATTCCACCATAATGACAGCTACTTAATAATGATGGGCACATGAATTCCCCGTGTACCCTGTGAATGTACTTAGGGATACTTCTTGGTGAACACTTCTGTGCAGAGTTATTGAGCTGCCACCAGTATGAGAAAAATGCAACTGAAAACTTCTCTTTGTTATTGGATGTGAATGAAATTGTCATAAATGTATGAGTGTTTTTATCAATTCTGATAGACCTGGGGCTTGTTCTGACAGGGACGTAGTCTTGAAGTTCGATGAATTATTACAAAGGCAGTACTCTCAACTGGGGAAAGTGCTGGCTATTTATTTATTTATTTATTTATTGTCAGGCATCTGTCAATGAGAATATTTGACTGTTTTTCCTATATGAGGTATTGTGATTGATTGTTTAGAACTGGGTGCAGACCCTAAGCTGCCTTTAATATTTTTTCTAATAAATTTTTCATATAAGGGCAATATCTTTGTCAAAAAGTATTAGAAAAACAGGATGTGGAGATGCTACATTTTCTTTATAGGATAAAAAATAATCTATGGGAAAGTTTTATAAATTCACCAGTAGTCCCTGGTTTTGAGTGTGGAACTTATATTAATTTTGGGTTTTTTTGTTGTAGCTTTTCCTTCTTTAAAACACTTTAAAAAACCCTAAAGCACGTGTATACCAATATGAATACAGCTGGAAACTCTTCCGCCCTGCTCTCAGCCAGCCAGATGGGATTTGGCTCCGGCCTGAAAACTTCCGTGGTTGTATTAATGCAGTGCTGGGCTTGAACTTGTGGACTTTGGCTGCCCCAACCTGGGATTTTGGAGGTGTAGTCATAAATCTTTGAGACAACCATGTATGATTTGAACTTCAGATCCCAAAGAGGCTCCTGATCCACTGTGGCTCCTCCTTAAACCTTTCCCTTCTTTAGCTCCAGAACAGCAGCAGTGCAGAACTGGCTTGTAGAGATAAACCCTCCAAGAAATACTGCAGCAGCCAGGACAGTGGTGGCCTCTTCCCCTCCCTCAGCCCAATGTTAAAGGCAGTACGTCAGCCTGGTCTGGGATCCCAAGCTTTCTTCCCAGACAGAAAGAAATAGTCTTTCAGCTGTGACTCTACCATTAGAGGTGGATCTCATCCTTGTCCTTTAGCACAGTGAACCTGTGTGTCCTGCAGGGAATGAGACAGGGAGGTTTTAGTAGTTCTAACTCCTATTCTGCACTGAAGCGGCTCATTAAACACAAGGCTTATGAGTCGTCCTTTTTTTTTTTTTTTTGCTGTGACATTGCTGTTCTGCCTCTTGGAGCAAGCTTGTTTCAGGCCGGGGCAGAGCATTGGCAGAGCAATGACAAACCTGTGCTAAAGTCTGTCTGCACCCTTGTCTGCTTTCACCAGGAGGTAGTTCACAGCCTGTGCAGATGAAGGAGCAGTGTGAAAGGAAACATGGAGAGAGGGATTTTAAGATGAGTCATATTAGCAAGTTTCCAAACCCCAGGTACTCATCCAAGGTACCTGTACATATTTAGTTATTTTCTGATTAAATACAGCATAATCATAGAATGGTTTGTATTGGAAGGAACCTTAAAGATCATCTAGTTCTAACCCCCCTGCCATGGGCAGGGACACCTCCCACCAGATCAGGTTGCTCAAAACCCCATCCAGCCTGGCTTTGAACACTTCCAGGGATGGGGCACCCATGACTTCCCTGGGCAACCTGTTCCAGTGTCTCACCACCCTCACTGTAAAGAATTTCTTTCTAGTATCTAATTAAATCTCCCCTCTTCTAATTTAAAACCGTTGCCCTTTGTCCTGTCACTACACTTCGACAAAGGCTATAGGCTCCCTTCAGATACTGAAAGGCCATTATAAGGTCTCCCCAGAGCCTTCTCTTCTCAAGGCTGAACAACCCCAGCTCTCTCAGCCTGTCCTCATAGGGCAGGTGTTCCATCCCTCTGATCGTCTCCATGACCCTCTGCTGGACCTGTTCCAACAGATCCATGTCCTTCCTGTGTTGAGGACTCCAAAGTTGGACACAGTACTCCAGGTGGGGGCTCACAAGTGCAGAGTAGAGGGGCAGAATCACCTCCTGAGACCTGCTGGCCACACCTCTCTTGATGTAGCCCAGGACACAGTTGGCTCTCTGGGTTGCCAGCATGCACTGCCGGCTCATGTTGAGCTTTTCATCCACCAACACTCCCAAGTCCTTCTCCTCAGGGCTGCTTTCCAGCCATTCTCCGCCCAACCTGTATTTGTGCCTGGGATTGCCATGTCCCAGGTGCAGGACCCTGCACTTGGCTTGGTTAAACTTCATGTGATTTGCACAAGTCCACCTCTCCAGCCTGTCCAGGTAGGTCCCTCTGGATGGCATCCCTTCCCTCCAGTGTGTCAACTGCACCACTTAGTTTGGTGTCATCGGCAAACTTGCTGAGGGTGCACTCCATCGTCACTGTCCATGTCACCGACAAAGATGTTGAACAGCACTGGTCCCAGTATGGATCCCTGAGGAATACCACTTGTCACTGGCTGCCAATTAGATATGGAGCCATTGACCACAACCCTTTGAATGCGGCCATCCAGCCAGCTCCTTATCCACCGAGTGTTCCATCCATCCATAAGTGTCATTTGTACATTTATATCTTGTTCAGCAAGCCGAATAATAAATGTTTATGTCTGACAGTCATCAGAGCTGCAAAACTTCAGAATGTTATATTATTCTGTGGCTGGATGATGGATTTTCTTGATGGTTAAGCCATAGATTTTCACGTAGCCTGATTTTTCTCCCTCTCTCTTTTAAAGGTCAAGGCAGCTATTAAACATATGTGTGGGAGAGAAAAAGACTTTCTGAGTCAACAATAGAAGTAAATAATCTTAGTGCCTGATTATCATGACAATGAGTTTAGCCTCAAAAAGGAAGTAGGACAATACATACACAGGGCAAGTTTAATCATTTAAAATTCATTTCTTTTACCTATTCATCTCAGAACATGCAGATGTGCAGGAAATTCAAGGCCTGGAGATTGCAGAATAGATTAGTAAACAATGGAATTTCACACTCTTCATAAGGAGTGATTGCAAGGTTAGGTCAGATAAAATGCCAGAACTAGGGCAGGATATGCAAAACAATGTTAAGACACACTTTCACTACAAATCAATTCAAAATAAGCTATAGAAAACTACCAGCTACTAATGTTTTATTTCTTTAACACAAAGGCAGTAAAGTAACCATCCTCAATGAGAAAGGAGAACTACTGATAAACGTAGTGGCAAACAGCTTTCTGGTGCTGTTAAGATTCTGAAACAGAAAATTGAAATAGTTTTGAGTACTAGAGGCTGCAGAGGTAGGCACTCATGCTTCAGTGGTGCAGTGTTCAGGTCTGGGTGACAGTGAGGCTTGAATATGACCTAGATTACTTTGGGGTATAAATTCTTTGCTATGAGGAAGTCAGCTGTCCCCAGAATGCCACACAGACCCTGAATTTGAATTCTAATGTGTAAATACACAAAGGACTTTTTTGGGTACCTGTCTCACTATTTTTGCCTGCAGATTTTAATGGCGTAAAGCTCTTTCCTTCACTTGTGGAGGCACGTTGCTCTGCTTAAAGGTTTTCTACTACTTTGAACAGCTGATCTTTGATTGCCAATTCTCTATTTCTGGGACTTGCTGATCTTACAGTGGTGGGATTTGGTATGCACATTGCTTCAGAAAGTTCTGCAAGAGAATCAAGCAGCTTGAAAGCAGCTCAAGGAGTCCTGCTGTTGAGTAGCATCAACAGAGATAACAGCGCGAAGTAGTCAAGTGGACTGAAAAGTGAAAATGAGAGTTACACTTGACAGCAGATGGTATATTTCCTAGTGAGAATCATTGAAGAACAGGGAACGAGGCTAATTTTGTGCTTTTCCATCTTTAGTCAGCTTTGGCTACATCCAGTGAGTACTGACATTAACTCTTACTCACAGTTTGGAACGGGTTATGGACTTGTCAGAAAGGCAAACATCTGCATTGCTTTTGGTAGATAAACACCTTTTTCTTTGGACTTTGTCAACAGCTCCTGACTCTAGCCTGGGCCCAGCTGCTAGGCCCCTAGATCAGGGGGATCAGCTGCTGCATTTAATATCCACTCTTTTTGGAGAAGATGGGACAGGCATTGTTACTTGGTTATTGTGAAACTGGCTTCATAACTTTAAGTAGTGTCATTCACTAACCTGTGTCATTTGGTCGGGCTGTTACTTTATTGTATTGCATGGCTTTGCTGATTCATGTTGGCTATTTGAACCAGTCATCTGTCATGTTATTTATGTCTGAATACCACATATACTATGTTTTCCTTGTCATCTTCTTTTTAAACAGAAGATGCAGGCTCCCAAATTTTCCTGCCGCATCAAGTAGACATGGCTGCTCAGGTGGCTTCTGGGATGGCTTACCTTGAATCCCAGAACTATATTCACCGGGATCTGGCAGCCAGGAATGTTCTTGTTGGTGAACACAGTGTTTACAAAGTGGCAGACTTCGGACTTGCAAGAGTTTTTAAGGTGGGTTGTGAGAGGGTGTATTGGGTCTACTTTAACTCTGGGGAACAAGGTGGAAGAGGTCAGCTAAAGGATGAATTATAGCTTCTGAATCACTGGTTTCAGGCAAAAGGTATGCCAGGAGAGAGAAGGACCCCTAACATATTTATTTGCACCCTCTGCCTGCATTATCCCATGCAAGGTTAGAAGCCAACCTGTGCCGTTGTGTCAGTCTGAAGATGGCATCCTTGTGTCTGCTTCTCACTCAACCACTAAGGAAGGAGCCTGGCAAGCAATACCTTTTGCTGCACAGCCTTTATCCACAACACCGGTGTCTGCCATATGGAGAGAGGTCACAGGAATGATGGCAAAATTTTGTTCCTGAGCCAGTAAGAGAAGGCATATAAAAATGTATTGACAGCTATTTTCTCCTTGTTCTCTTCCCCACTGCCTCTGTGATGCTTGTGAATGCAGGTAGTAAGCATAAAAGGACCTTATTCCTCTCCGTGACTAACAGCAGAGTTCATAAAGTGAGCTCTCAGAGCTTTAAATCTGGTGCAGTTTCAAGTTCTTTGCCATTGTACTGCTATTTTTTCCTTTAGCCCTTGAGGACATGGAATGCCAAGTAACGCTGACCAAAATCACCCTTGGAAGGAGCTCTGGTTTAGAAATGAGATCTTCCATCTCTGAAAATTATTTGATCAGAGTTGGAAAGATTTGATTTGCCATATATTATGGATTTCAATATGTAATCCACAATTTCTGAGGTTTTGTTATTGTTTTTATTGATTTATGTTCTTGCACTGAGAAGGAAAAACAGAGAAAAAAGCCCTCTGCTTCTCGTTTGTTTTTCTCCATTCAAGCAGCAGAAATTGAAGTTCATAACAGAGTTGGATTTATTAAACAGGGAAGTATAGAATAATGGCTTGATGATAACATCAAGGGACTTTGAAAGTGCTTTTTGCTTTATTTTGATTCTTCTAGTTATGCCTAAGTTTAGATAGCACA
Organism: Gallinago jamesoni; assembly: GCA_025769975.1. Taxonomy (NCBI): domain Eukaryota; kingdom Metazoa; phylum Chordata; class Aves; order Charadriiformes; family Scolopacidae; genus Gallinago; species Gallinago jamesoni. Next base: position 68,434,737 of record JAOQGH010000023.1, read on the forward strand.
TTTTTTAACATGAAAAAAAATATTTTTAAATGAACAATGCTTACAGTGGATATTTCTCCTTCATCCTCACTAGAGAGGGTAATAATTTACAGCTGTTGACATTTCTTGTTAAAACTGAACTTTACTAAAATACTCTGTCATCGAACCATCTTGGCAGACATTCTTAGGAATATTCTGTCTCCTACGCCGAAGCACTAACATGGGCACATGCAAATATCCCAGAGGCATAGGTGTGAGAAATGAAATCTGTATTTCTCTATGTGTTAATTAGCATAATGAAATAATTTTTAATTTCTAGAAATGAGTATTATGGTCAAGATGCCAACTGTATCAGTATGTAGATACAAAACACCACTCTTTTCAAAACTATAAGGCATTACAGCTGGGAAATGTACATTCTGTATTAAAAACAAACAAACAAAAAATCTTGTACACATTTGCCTGGATTTGCATGTGGAAAACCTGACTGAGGCTTGGATGTGACTGATGTACACTAAATTACATTTAAGAGTTAGAGAATAAATGTTCACAAAATTTGGATGTCTGTAGTATAAAACTTTAAGGACATGATTCTACAGATTTACAAGTAAATTTTCTTTTTCTAGGTGTCTTTCATCTTCACTTTACATGAATTAATTGGACCCTCTGTAAACTAATATGTTAATTTGAACCACTTGCACTTTGTTCTTTGGTCCCCTAAACTGTCTTAAGTGATTGCTATCAAAGTGAATGGCCCTTCAACGCCACAATAAATCACAGAAGAAAGGTTCCAAAATTCATTAGCTCTTACTTTTGCCTTCTCTGTTTACTGGGGACTAGACGTGGAGCCATTTGCTCTCCAGCGTCAGCAGGATGCTTACACTGCCACTCCTGACAGACTTTTGAAATCTTGCATACCGGGTCCAGAATTCGCAGTAGCAGGTCATAATTAATCACGAGCCACTCCAACACTGCGTGCTCACTTGAAATGATAAATGCTTTAGAAAAGCCTCCGATGAGCGGTAACATTTCTCAACTCTGAAGCCCAATTCAACAATAGACTTCAGAAAGCTCGTGCTTTAAAACCCTGAAAGGCCCGTGCTTGGCTAAAAGAGGGTAAGATTAAGCACATGCTTAGCTTAATGAGGTGCTTAAGTGCTTTGCGAAGCAGATCTGAAATCAGACTTGCTTAATTTTTCACCCATGACAGGTAGAAAACGAAAATGTATATGAAGCTAGGAATGAAACAAAACTCCCAGTGAAATGGACAGCCCCGGAGGCAATCCGCTACAGCAAATTCAGCATTAAGTCAGATGTCTGGTCATTTGGAATACTTCTGTTTGAAATAATCACCTATGGGAAGATGCCTTATGCTGGTAAGTGCTTTTACCTAGAGAATGATGTCTAATGTTTTCTTGCTTTGAGAATGACACACACAAAAAAGTTGAATGCCTATACTGTGGGCATGTTAAAGGGTTAAAACCATAAATATAGAAAGAAGGCTGTTCAGATGAGGTCCATTTAGTGGGTCAGACCTTCTGGCTGCCCTAGGCTCCCTGGAAGCTTTCCAGAGGCTGTGATTAGCAGCCATTCAAGCTTCCTCTCACTGGAGTCAACCTGCGTTGCACAGGCACTTAAGCCAACTGGCTACTTCCCTCCAGCATCAGATCAATGATGCCAATTCTTGGAGTGTGGAAAAAGGGAAGATCTTTCTATCCCCCATCCTGCCCTTGTTGGGTTTTTTGTTTGTTTGTTTTTGGGTTTTGTGGTTTTTTTTTCTTTTTTTTTTCTTTTGTTTGTTTGTTTTCTGTTTGTTTTAATTTATTTTTTGAGGCTATCTCATGAAAGAACAGATTATTATGTATGAAATGCTGCATAGGCACTTTAGGAAGATGGTGTCTGAAAAATGAATAAGGGTGTTTTTACCCCCTTCTCTCAAATTTGACTATGGCAATGGAAAGTCTTCATAAAGAGAAGGATCACAAGAATTAGGAATAAAGTATCACCAACCTCAAAAGTAGATTTAATGGTATGAGAGCAGCTATTATTCCTAGCACTGTGAAAAATGCTGGAGGACCTGTGGCTCTAATAACACAAGATATCAGTGAGATGATTGACTGTGACTCATTTTGTGCTGGTGAGAGCACACGGGAAGGACTAAAGCAAAAAAAGTTATACTGCATCTGTACAGGCCTGAGGGGTAGTGCATTCACCATAAACTACATTTTACAGGGTCCCAAACTGGTATTTCCTGTAAAAGGAAAAATTGATTTTGCTTTTTGATTCCCACCCTCACCTCCTGTGAGAACATTCTGAAAAAATACCTAAAACCTCAAAGCCACCAAAGCTTTGAGCATCCTCAACTCTTTCTTATATAAACTATAGGTGTGTGCACATGCACGCATCAACATAAATAAACTATTAATGTATAAATCACAGAATCACAGAATCTTAGTGGTTGGAAGGGACCTTTGAGATCATCGAGTCCAACCACATTAAAAAAA
>JAOQGH010000023.1:68437319-68526667 GCA_025769975.1 Gallinago jamesoni
ACCAACTAAACCCCACACTCACAACCCCACACACAACACCCCAGCACAAACCAATGATCTTGGCCACTAGAGCATGCGTGTTCTGTAATGCAATGTTCTGTAATATCATGATTCTGGGTATTGTCTGAAAATATGTTCAGCATTATCCCTTTGCAAATGCACGGTTTACCTGTTAATGTGCTTTTTCCATGTCTATTTGCTTACTTGGCATTTCTTTCAGGAGAAATGCCTCTGTAATCAGTTTTGTCTCTTTTTGTCCTCTGTAATCAGTTAGGAGAAGAGGTTATGTTGGTCCATGGTGGAAGTGGGCAATGTACAGAGAAAACATAATCACTCAATGGTAGGGTAGGGGTTGGAAGGGATCTCTGGAGATCATCTAGTCCAACTCTCCTGCCAAAGCAGGTTCACCCAGAGCATGCTGGTCAGGAATGCATCCAGGCAGGTTTTAAATATCTCCAGAGAAGAAGACTCCACCACCTCTCTGGGTAGCCTGTTCCAACGCTCTGTAACCCTCAAAGTGAAGAAGATTTTCCTCGTGTTGGGATGGAGTTTCCTGTGTTCCAGTTTGTGTCCGTTGCCCCTTGGCCTATCTCTAGACACCACTGAAAGGAGTCTGGCCCCATCTTCTTGCCAACCACCACTGCATTCAGAGGTCTAAGGAAAAGAAGTAAAAATTATGCAATTCAAGAGTTAATTTAAAGAGTAGAATAAAATGGAATGGGAACAGGACAATAGTCTTAATATATAAAGGTATAGCAAAAATAAGGGAATGATTTCTTCTTGTGGTGACAAAGCAGGTGTGATGCCATCACATAGCTGTGCCAGAGGAAACTTAGGGCTGAGGTTAGGGAAAACTCTAAATGTGAGAAAAATTCAGCAGCAGGACAGATTTTCTTGGGAGATTTTAGAGCCACTGAGACTAGAGGTATTTAGGAACCGCTTAAGCAAATCAAATGTCAGAAAAATTTCGCCAAAGCCATTTGGCTCGGGAAAAGCCTGGCACCGGGATGAACTCATTTGCTGTATCTCTTAGGTGGGGTGAGTGGGCTGGGAAGTGCTGGAAGTGGATGTTAACTGCTGGTTTGGGATCCTGCAGTGACTCCTGTGGCCTGTTGCTGTCAAAGGGGACATACTGAGGCCACCTCTGCCCTTGTGTGCCTCGCAGTGGGGCATCCTGTTGCCTCGCCTGGGTAGGACATAGGGGCATGTGGCATCACTAAGCAGACACCGAGTAGTCTAACAAATGAATGAACTTTCTGCCTGCAGGTATGGCCGGGCACCAGGTGATCCAGATGCTGGACAATGGATACAGGCTTCCTCAGCCAGCATCCTGCCCAACACCGCTCTACCAGCTGATGCTGCAGTGCTGGAACTCGGAGGCGGATGGGCGGCCCACCTTTGAGGCCCTCTGCGATCAGCTGGAGTCCTACTTTGACAATGACTCCGAGTCCTATGCCCATGCCCTGGACGTGTTGAAATGAACCCCCATGGCGGGGGGCTGAGGGACTCCCATGGCGGGGGCTGATGGACAGATGCTAGCCAATATGGCTGAATGGGAAGAGGGCTGTGAAATCAGCCTATCCTTCCTCATGGAGGTTATTATGGGGTGCTGAGGGATTCTCACACTGATACTCAAAGACACCTAAAATTTTTGCTGCTGGCAAATGTTTTGCAAGAATAAGCATCAGGAAGCTGGAGGTGTGGGGGGCTTCTAAAAATAGAATGTCTTCTATTTATTTTTTAAATAGCAGATTGCAAGAACGTACAAATGGAATGGGTGTTGCTCAGTGACCATGGTAGCATTTTGTCATTTCTTTATGGGAATAATTATTTGCTGTTCCTTAGATTTTTGATTCCTAACAGGTTGTTCTCATGAAGGAATGTGATAGTTCTGCACAGCAGGATCTGTGTTTCCAAGTCCTCTCATTGTAAAAAAAAAAATAAAATAATCCCATGACTCTGATGGTGGTGGAATCCAGATTAGTTGCCTTGCTTAGACTTGAAGTACCTGTGCTTTTGCTATATCAGAAAATAAAACAGATTTTCATGGGAGAAAAGGAATTATTTTTCATGGATGCAAAGAGCGATCTTTTTAGTTTGTCTACTGTTCCTCTTTTAAAAGAATAAACACAATTATTATTATAAATTCTTGAAGCTGTTTGCTCTTAATCCTGTTAAATAGTGCTATGGAGCCAATGAGTTATTGCCATTGAAGTGTAAGTATTTGTTCTATAGTTCTTCATTTTAGGAATATTGGAGGAAAAGATACTTTAATATGAACTCAAGACTTCCTTAGCTGTTAGAGCGACAGCCTCTCCAGTCCTGCTGCCCAATTCACAGACCCTCTCCCACAGGACAATGCCCAGGGCAGGTCTAAATATTTTGCAGAGGAACTAGGCATGTATGCTTTCATCTTCTCTAGATGTAACTCTGATATAGGAGATCTAAATAATAGATGATGATTTTTATTTTTTTTTTGTTCCATGGGGAAATGGATCCAAGGTGCTTCTGCTAGCAGTTTTTACAGCTACAAATTCTAGGGGTTTTTTTCATTTTTTCTAATTAACTACAATAAAACTGCTAAAACCTGATATCACTGTGACAGTTTTATGTTTTCAATTGAAAGGCTTAGAGAACCAAGTTTCAATTATTTACTTATGATTCATCAGTTAATTATTTAACAACATAATTCAGGAATTAAGAGCTGTACTGTGTTAACATAGCATGAACTCCGTATAAGTGTGCTACCATTTTCCTCTAATATCAAAAAAGGGTATAAATAAATGAAAAGATTCATTACTTTAAAAGCTGGTTGGCTTCTATTACATCTTTCTGATTTTCCTTTCTTTATACTTCAGATCCATTCATCTCAGTGCCTTGCTTCTAATTTTTAATTTCCTTTCCCCCTCCTCTACTTTTAGAAGGCAGCACAATTTTTTTCCTTTCATACACATCTCTTATGTATTCACTATTCAAAACTCTTTTCCTTATTCATTGTTTTTCTCCTCTTTCTATCTCACTGCCCTTAGAGTCTTTCTAGCGTTCTGTCTCTGTTCACCTTAATTTTCTGTATAGTGTTTCTCCCTATTAATTCCCTTTATACTAATTACTTTTGTAAAGCATAATACAGTGATAATTAATTAGCTGTCATAGCACCCATGTGATTTTGGAAAGTAATCATCCACTCTGAAAGAAGAAGAGGTTAAATGGCTTTGCCAAACCCATCCTGGTAAGAGTTGGCATGGAAGGAAGTGGGAGGCTCCCAGGCAGTCTCGTGCTGTAATACCATCCTTTTTGGATTTTGAGACCCATGCTAGCTACTGGCTCATGGCCCCAACAAGATCTTATTTATAATTATCAAAATTCCATCAATCCATGTGTCTCTCATCTGGCTAGGATCTGTGTTTTACACTGTTACAGCATGAGGTTTGCGTATCCCACAGAGCAGGTTTAGGTAATAAGAATAGGAATGCTTTTACTTGGAAAGATCTCTGTGTCAAACTTGCAACTTTGATGTTCAAGCACTATTTCCAAGATGATTTTTCAGACTGAAAACATTAAGAATGTTGCAAATAAAAATTGAGATTGCCCAACTCAAAAGAAGTGTTGATAAAAGAAACACAATCTTAAAAAAAACAGACGTGTATGGTTCACAGGCATCTATGTCTTTTTTTTTTTTTTTTTCCCCCCTAAAGATGAATTGCCAGGAAAAAATTGACAGGGAAACAGCAAAGTTTTCAGAATTCCACATCATACAAGCTGGTCCAAGCTGTTCTGTGATGGCCTTTGCCCTTGGTTGGAAGTCAACAGGGTCTTGAAGGGCTCCACCGAATTAACACCAGTAATTCTGATGAAAGCACACCTGCACATAATAAATACCTTCTGAAACCAACATATGAGGAATAAAAGGTCTGTTTGTCCAGCTAAATTGGATGCCTTGTCTCCTTAATTTCTCCTGTAGTCAAAGGAGAGACAGACTCCTTGAGAAGGTGAAATAGTGCACCAAAATTGTATTTCTTCTCTGAAGCATCCTTGCTGGGTTTCTTTCTGTTTGCTGCTGTAAAGGTGTTCAGGAGAGATGAGACTCTAGGCTGAGGGAGATGTGTAATAACCCACATGTTGAAAATTGAAATTAGCTGTTTCAAGCTCCCTCTACTAAGTGTGGCCCCATGAACCACCTTTAGCTGAAAGGAGCAGAAGCTGTATGTGAGCTCCACCCTGTGGAGCAGGCACCCTCATGTGATGGCCACCAGGTGATGTAGCTTGGCATGATGGGCTGTTGCTGGCAGGCAGGTTTCCCCCGCCATTTTATCTGTGGTGCTTTCTCTTTGCGAGCTTGCACAGCCGCAGCTGGTTGATGGAGGCTGGGTCTGCCAGCTGCCCCTAGTGTGTGCTGGCCTGGAGTGGGAGATAAGCAGCAGCACTGGCTGAAAGCAGGAGGTAGGTTCACTTTAGTGCACCTTATTGTAGGCACTGCATCAAATAACTTTATTTTGTATTTATCTTTGAGACAGCCCGTGCTTATTTGGCCTCCCCAAGGTGATGTGCTACAGGTGAAGAGGTGCAGTCAGTCTTTGTCTTCCAAGCCTGAACACCATTTCCATCCCATTGGTGTGTGTCCTTCAACCAGTGCCCCCTCTTTTTCTTAGCAAGGGAAAGCAGGAAGGCAGGTATGCTGTGGGGCCAGGACATTAATTTTTCTCTTGCACTGGGTTTCTCTGAGAAAGTCTGTTGCCTGGTAGAGCCCCTTTCCCACTAGCAGCCATCCAGGTGAGGCCAATCTTGGAAACCACAGATGCTGCTACGAGATCCAGTGATTCCTCTTTCTGGCTTAAATCCATGTATTTGCACTTGCTCCCTTATTTCGCTAGTCCGTAAACTGCTGTTACACCAGTGAAATGCTGCTACTCTAATACAAGCTCTAATTTTGTATCTCTTTTTCCCTGGGCTGGCAGGGGAGCAAAAAAGAGAAAAATCAGCACTGCAATGGAATCAGCAAAGCTCTGGAAAGAAAGAGTAATGTGGAAAATGAGTCATTTGCTTTCAGCTCTTTCTGTCCCTATTTTTGCAGTTGAATGGATCCATTACCGAGAAAGACTGGAGGACCAAGGCAGCAAAGGGTGATAAACCTTCACAAGTTCAATTTTCTTACAGGCAATGCAACAAGAAAAACTGTATCTTTCCAAGTCCAATTCCATTTTATAATAATTTTATTTCTATGACAGTTAACAATTATAGTCAGAAGTCTTTGCTATGACTTGATTTAAATTAAATATCAAGGTTATCTTTTGCAGTTATAGTGCACAGCTAGATGCGTTTAACTTATCTCATTCTATTCTTGAGGCCTTTTATGTTCAAGGTTTTGCTAAAGCTATCTATTCCACTTGTTTTTACCTGATGGATCACAGAGGGAAAATAATGGATTCAGTTATGAGAAACAGTAATAGATTTTTTTGAACTGACATAAATTTCTAAGTTTAGATAGAATAAAAGGATCAGGAGGAGATAAGTTGAATTAAATAAGTTGAATAGACCAGTCCTTGTGAAATTCACTTCACGTAAATTGTACTGAGACGTCTTTTATGTAATGTTTTATTTATGTAATTCAGTTATTCTTTCAGAGCTAAATAATTTTATGTGGTCTTACAAAAGATAACTTAAAAATGTCCAATCAGAAGGAAAGAACCTCTATTTTTCTTAAATTCTCTGGAAAAAAAGCTACGGACCAATGCAATTATTTTGAACTGTAAGGATTGGGGGGTCCCTAGTGTTTATTTTTGACTCCTGTTGGAGAACCTTTGCTCACCTTAGCTGCATTGAAGAACATATGCAGAGACACCAAACAGGTAAAAGGGCATCAGGGAACATTCTGTCACTTGTACTGCTTTACTTTTTCTGTCCACTATATCTCATACATGCTCTCTGAATGACTTGACTATGAGCAGAAATTTTCTTTGTGTGGATTTGTAACTTAATAGCATGCAAGGAACGCAACCAGCAGAGTGCATAATTTTATTGTGGTTCAGACTCAACAAACTATTGGTGCATAGAAATGGAGTCAACTCATCCAAGAGATTGCTCCTCATGCTCTCTTGTATGCTTCTGTTTCACTCCTTTAAAAAGTGCTGTAGTGTCCTGTCCACTCAGTGTTGCCATGGTTGCTGTGACTCACTGGTCAGTTCTTTGTAGCATATGGATTTTGGAGCACTGAAGCTGCATGTACAAATTGTGCCGCAGTGATCAAAGGCATACAGATGTGTGGTATATTTCTATATATAGCTGGTCTATATATGTCTCTCTCTATATATATATTTCCATATGGTATATGGAAAGCTGTGTGGCTTCCATTCTGTTCCATCAACATCTGGGCCAGATGTGTTCTCCAGCATGTGAGAGAACCCTGCCTCAGGCCCCTGTTGGAAATGTTTGCCCAGAAGAACTTGGCACATACTCAAACAAAATACCAGACTGGTGTCTATGAAAAAGACTTCATTCTATCCACACTTAATATTAGCAGGGGCATATAATCTATTTTTTCAGTCTCAGGATTATCAGGAATGACTAATAAAAAAGAAAAAAACATCAATAAGAGAAATGACATGTATAAGCAAGCTGGGGAAAACACTGAAAAGGACCTTGGCATTTTAATCCCCACTCCAGTTACATTGTGTTGAAGAATTCAGTCCTTCCTCATTTTGGTATAGAGAAAAATAAAATGTACATTTGAAGTATTCAGTATTCCCTAATAAAGGGAATGTATTTGCTAATCTCTGCCTCATATAGGATAAGAGATTTCACAATACTTGTAATTTCTGGAGGTCTGATAATTTGCATATCACATCCTCTTATAGGTCCCAAAACTCCAAAATCATTTTGTGAAGTTTTTCATATTCATCCTCGAGATAAGAGATGTGACTCCAGCAATAAATTATCATGTGAAATGATTCTTAAAGGCAGAGATAAAATGTCCAGATTATTAGAGAATAATCATAATTTATTTCTTTAATTCTTCATATAACTAAATGATTAGTTATAATGAGATATATACAAGATTTATTTAAGATGGATTTTGGAACATTATTGCGGGAAACATACTTACAGTTATAAATTGTTTATTGCATTGGCCCTTCTTTATCCTGATCTGTGGAATAACTATATTCTCAACAGTGAATTCTTAATGTACTTTAGAGCAATACAATTTAAATATAGTGCAAGTGTCAAATATTGATTTGAAGTTAACTTATGACTGATATCTAAATCATAATGGTGCTGTTTCTTAAGGCTAAAAAATCTGACCCTTTATTATCTTTTATATTTTATGAGTAAAATTAAACTTCTGTCCTTCTAAAATTAAAATTTACAGTTCCACACTCTCAACATGTAGGCAGTTAAGAAACCTTCCAGTACTTCAAATAGGTGTTTTCAAACTAGGAAATAGCAATTTTCTTTATGGTATTTCCATACTTCAGGCAAAGGTGTGACTTTAATTTGCCGGGATATAACAGAGCAAGCTTTACATTACAAGATAACTCAGGTGCCGCTAATAAATAGGTGTAGGGAACTAGAATTTACTACCATCCTTGTGGAGAAAGCTGGAGAAATGTATCAAGGAGTTATTCTCTACAGTTTTGTGGTGTTTTGGCCTCACTGCTACCAACCCCTGCACTAATTGGTAAGGGTATATCAGGTAGGCTAGCATAGGTTTCAACAGCTGCAATGAAGATATATCCTCTGTACTTCAGAGAAACTGATAAGGAGGAGGCTAAATCACCTAGTTACCCAAGTTCAGTATTTTGGCATCAAAACAGAGAGATGAAAGTTTAATAAATAGTTTTCTGAGTGGCATTTTGGGCTAGCTTTTAAAATGACATTGTTTCTCACCCATCATAAACAACTCAGAATTCAGTACCTCACACATGTTCAGCTGAAAGCTTTTACTCTGTTACTGCAGATGAACTATTCCTGGGTTCAGTTAAGAGATTAAGAATGGCCTGCACGAGCTTCAGACTCACTTTTGATTTGCAGTGTAAATTTGATTTGCACAGAAATTTATTTATCTTCCTTAAGTGGATGAAGGTGAGATAAAAAGACATACGATGAGGAAGAATGCCTATGGGGATAAAGTGTTCTGGTCTAAAGACCTGCACTGCAGTCAAGAACGTATGACAACTAAATAGCTGGAGTCCTCCTCTGAATGTTTCCAAGACAATAAGGCCAGAAGGTTGGGCCTCCTTGTGACACCGTGTGGGTCCAGTAGAATTTAGACATCATTTGTTGACCTTGGCTGGAAAAAAATAATTCAATGAAAACAAGCTTGGCGGATTTCTAAGACACAAATGCCTTTGGCTGTTTGACAATGTTTCCTCGTGTGGCACAGGAGATAGCAATACTGGTGTAAACTTTACAAAAGGCTTTTTCAAAGTTTACATGGTGAATGAGGTCAGCAAGGCTTAAGTACACCAGTGTCACTAGCGAGTGAAGTGATGTGTCCTGGGTGGCTTCAGAAGCAGCCACCTCTGTCTCCCTGTTTTAAACAATCAGGCTCTTTGTCACAAGACAGAGTTGGGGGTCAGACCCACATCTCTAGGCACCTAATGGCTTACACCAACCACTTGGTTTCTAATGTAAAAAACAAGAAGCTGCAAATTAATATAGTCCAAGATTTCATACCTATGTTTAGAAAATGTGACCGAGAAGCTCATTCCTTTGGAGTAGCTGGTCATAAACCAAACATGCCAAGATGAGGTGTCTTGTCCTCTGCTCATCCAATGGCAGCCTTGCCAAAACACCTGGTAGAAGCAGGACAGTTACTGTGAAGTGAGGCCTTTGCAGGGAGGATCGTGCAAAGGGGCTAAGGTGACAGGCAGGGACAAACACTAGCCCTGGCAGGGCGGTGCCCTGGGTTCCAGCTTTGCACCAGGCAGCAGGCTGGTGTGGTACAGGGCCGGGTGGATGGTCTGGGCTGCCCTTGGTGCCAGCCAGTTCTCCCTCCAGGTCCAGGGAGACATTTGCGTTCTAGGGACGGCTGGTAGCTAGAGGAGGGCACAGTTACCCCCTAAGTGGCTGCTGTCAGGGGTTTTCCAGTCCAATTCCAACCCTTGCACTTTTCTATTACTCTCGTTTCATCTTAAAGAAGGGACACTCCAGCGTCCAGCAGTCCTGCAACCTTTTTCTGTCCTGCAAGGTTATATTTAGTTTTTTTTTGAGGGGGTGGTGTGTAGTTGTGGTGGCAGTGTTTTTTGTGTGTGTGGTTTTGTTTTGTTTTGCTTTGTTTTGCTTTGCTTTGCTTTGTTTTTAAATTTGGTTCAGCAAAGGTGTAAATGGCTTAAGCTACAAAACATCTTGGGAGGCAATGTAGGACCCTGAGTGGAGACGCCTTCATGATCAAACTCCTGTTTTATCCCGTAGTTTGGTAAAACATTTTTCTGTTATGATGCTAAGCAGAATATTGACAAGCAGGTGTTTGCTCAACCTAGTTTTACCTGCTGTGATCCCTGTAGCTGTTATTGGAAAGCCCTGTTAGTCTTGATCTTGAATACAACCTTTAACACTTCTGAGAGAAGAATTTTCTTTCCCGTCTTTCCAAACATGGGGGGAACAACGGAGGACAAACACTGGATGCAGAGGCAGATACTTGATAGAATTTGCTTATTTTATTCTTCTTCCCTCTCGTCGTGGAAGCTTACTGAAGTCCGGGAAAAAAGTAGAGCAGAAACACACTTGTATAAATTATTCAATGGTGTGGCTGTGTCTATGAGGAAGCCAGGAGGAGTTTGCCTATAAAACATTAACATGACATTTTTGAATTGTGATGGGTGGGTTGGGAGAAGAAAGCTTAAGAATAAGCAGAAAAATGTTCCAAGGAAACAGAGACACTCTTTAAAACCACAAATGACCCTGCTTTATCACTGAGTTGCACGTGGGCTTCCAGAGATTATGAGTTTGGGAAAAAGGGAGATGGGAATAGAGGAGGGAATATTAAAATCTTAGAGAGTCTTGTCAATAGGTTACAAAAGATCTGTTCAGTGCTGCTATGGGAAATCAGAAAGAGGGTCAAGGTCAGAGTCTGCCTGGGTTTCGTTTCTTTTCCACTGCTTTGGTTAAAACTGGGGAGTGATCCACTTCCCTACTTAAAATGTTTAAAACCCCTTTTGCTTTGGATTGACAATTTGGAATCTTAACTCAGTTGTGATCTGCCTGATTTCCCTGGAGACTCCAAGCTACAAAAGGTGCAAAGAAGGTATAATTTTTTATTTAACTTCTGTAGATAGTAGCAATACAATGATGCCAAATCCCCTCATCTGATAGAGCATTTTCTCAATTGGAGAGCCCTACGGCAATGTCAGTTGCCCTCTATTTAATGACATCTCTGTGTCTTAGAAATAAATACTATTTTGGACAGACTGAAGACAGGTTTCTAGGTGAATACAACATCTCCCAGGACTAGAGACAGTGAACAACGTCTTATGTTGAATGGAGCAACTATGTAGAATTTATGAATTCGTCACTGTATTTTTTCACTTTGTACCTTTAGTTCAATGTTTTAAATCTTTGACTCCTGTGATTCAGCCCTATGGCCTTTCTCTTTTTCCCCATAGGTGTTCAAGTTTTCTTTTCCTAATGGACAGTTTTCTGCAAAAGCAAGGTCTGCTACCTGTATAGAAACTAGGGATAAAAGTGATGATCACAAAAGGCTAGCCTAAAGAAGTAGATTTCCTTCTTCTCTTTTTCTTTCTATAAATAATTTGTATATAGAACTATTTCATTTCCTAGCTGAATTTCTGTCTTTCCTGTTTTTTCCCTCTTGAGTTGATTGTTTTTCTCCTCCCTGTCCTGCAGTGTATGATTTTCCTGCAGTGTATGATTTTCTTTTTGTCTGCTCACTGTTCCTTTTTCCCCAGATATACGATGCCAATAACATTTGAGTCAAATTTTTAAGAGATGAATACATTTGAAGATATGCAAACCGATCCTGCCTACTTTAGACAGGCAGCACAGGAAAATCACACCATTGCATAGTTAGCCAAAGGTAAGAATCAGAATTATGTTTTCGATTGAGTTTTCATCAAATAGAGGCTTCTAAAATAGAAATACCGTGTGTGGTGTAAATCTGTTTCATCTCCCTCTTGTTGTAGGATGTGTGGCAGAAATGTAAAAATACTTTAAAAAATTCCCCCAAAATGAGACCTTTGACTTCCAGACATGCTCACAGTATGAAGGGGTAAATTTGTGCCACTGAATGTGAGTCCTGAGAACGACAGTCGATTATTCCCCTGCAGACAGGTTCCCATTCCCACTTTGGTAGGCCCCTGACCTCCTGTAAAAGCAAACATCCTTCTTTGGGGGCAGGGGGTTATTAATTCAAAGGAAATCAAGGGCTTGATCTATCAGCCCCCCCCCTCCTCCTAATTCTGGGCAGAGAAGTATTCTCTGGTGTTCACTGCTTGTGTTTGTAACAGGTTAGAAGATGCTCTTCAGGCTACGTATTTGTTTTCCACGCAGTTTTATTTCTTTCAGATCCTCCAAGGTCCTGGCTCTGCAGCCCTCCAGGCGTGCAGGTGAGGGCTGGCAGCACCGCTCAGCAGGTCACGCTGGCACAGCCTAGCATTTGCTGCGCAGCTTCGTGCCAAAACTCTGCTGCCAGAGTCCTCCAACTGTTCACTCTCCATTTCTGTCTTGGCTTGAGGAACAGCCACCTCCTGCCTCGTCTGCTACGGCAGAGCAGAAACTGGATTCTCACCATTATCACAGCTCACCAGCCAACTCCTACCACTTCTACCAACTGCAGAACGGGCATGAGCAATCACATTTATTCAGTGTGCTTGCTTCCCACATGTTAGCCCAGACGTGCCTTTGCCTTGCCAGTCACTTGCTCCTGTGCCATTAGAATAATACATGTAACGCTCCTCTGTCTTTTGGAAGGAGAGAAGACTTGACTAGATCTCACCTGTAAACCACACACTTGGCTTGGCAAGCCAGAAAGCTTCATTCTCCGAATTAAAAATTCCAAGTCAAAGTGCTAAGACAAAAATCCCCTCTGTGCACTCAGTTTGGCGTGATGCTTGAAGCTGGTGGGCTGAGCAGCCATGTGAGAAATCTGTGAGAGGCCTCAGGCTTCTCCTTCCCCAAGGACAGGATGTAAAATAAAGCACAGCTCTGATGTGCCCAGCCTTTGGCATGAGCAAGCCAGGTGAAGCAGTGAATGATTCCTTCACTCCCAGCTGCTGGTTGATTGATGGGAACTGAATTGGTGATAACTCTGGCGGGAGATGTTTGCCCTGTCTTCCATCTGGAGCTGCTGTGCTATGACTCGCGGAGACGGCTATTGAGCAGGCTGGGCTGGCAGGCCTTCCCTGGCAAGTCAGGCCGGAGGCTGGGGAAATAAGCAAGTTATCCAGGGGTGCTTGGAGTGAATGGAATTTGATGTATCTAATGCTGATAGCTTTCATAAAAACACAAAGTGCTGGGAAACTGTGGAGAGTAAAGGGAAAACAGTGTCTCTCGGTCTTCAAGACAAGGAAACAACTGCAGTTGGCATCTTGCATTTCTCAAAACTGCTGCTTCCTCGGGGCCATGTTCTGCCCTTGGATCTGCTTGATGTATCACTGTAAAATGCTTTAATTTAGCATGTAAAGGGGGTGCCAGCTGCCAGACTTTAAATTACAGACAGATATTATCTTGTCTTTCTTTGAGCCCAGTGTCCTTCCATGCCTGAGACTCACTGTAAGCTTCTGAACCAAACGGGTCATTGCAACACAAGGTATAAGACAAATGGAGATGTGCTACTATCGAAACATGAAATTCTTTAAAGTGCTTTCATTAATAAGTATTAAAAAGTGTTTTTTCATCTGCAGCAGATATAATATTAATGAACTTGCTTTTTTTTTTTTTTTTTGCAGCCCAGGAAAAACATAAAACTCTCCAGAGAATTCAGGAGAAAAGAAACTATAGGCATAAATTGTGGTATATGGTACAATGAAAAGGGATATCACATGCCAAGAATTACAACTGAGGGGTGATACCTGGGGCAAATGTGCATGCTGCAAAGTGTTTGGAAAACACTATTCAGTTTCTATGGTTTTCTAACTATGCTAAAAAGTGTTTTCAAATCATAATATTGAAGAAAATACTAGGAGAGCTGCCCAGATGATGGCACCTTTATGCTTAAAATATACTGAAACTCATCTATATACAGAATTTCTACTGCAGTTCTGGGTAGAAAGATGGAGACAAAAATCTTTTAACTCCATTCACAGAGACAAATCCCCACATGCAGAACGCCGGGGATGAGAGGTCAGCTGCTAGTCAGTTGCTTGAGTTCTGAGCAAATTATCCATTCATAAAATATTAAAAGAAAAATAATATAATAATGCCTGGGTTTGGTTATTTTAGCCAAAGGTTTATTGATTTGTTTGTGGAGTTTTGTTTTGATTTTTTGTTTGTTTTTGAGGGGGGTGTTTAGGTTTTGGGCTTTTTTGTTTTGTTTCTTTTTTAATTTGTAACCTACATTTGAATGGCTGAAAGAGTAACAGTTTTCATGCAGTTTTCTATGTGTTAAAGAAATTTCACTTTCTGTAACGATTGCTTTTACTGTTAAATAGGTTTGATAATACCTACATAGCACAGTAAAGATAATTTTCCTTTATAATTTTTCTATAAACCTTTAATTATTTCTTCTTTGTAACTCAATCTTTAATTTCAAACTCTCATTTTACTGCCTTTCTTTTTTCTTTGGGTTATTTTTTTTGCCTATAATTTAGAATACGGTTTAAATATGTATTTATATGTAGTCATTCAGACCAGACAAATACATGCAGGTTCACTACTTTTGTATTGAAATTTCTTTGTAGTATTTTGTATGAGTTTATCTTTTTGTGAAAAAAGATACCTTCCTGAAAAAAACACTTACACTGTAACTAATTTTCGTTTCATATTTTAGAATGTCCCTTAAAAATGGAGGGAAAAGAAGTGCTTAATTGAGAGGTCTTCTAATCAAAAGGTTTATAACCTTTGGTATCTATCCAGAAGTCCCACCTCTAAGCTCTTTTGCATTCAAAGTGAAGTGCCGAGCACACAGAGAAGAAACATGCTGAGGGAGATGATTGCTGCTTGTTTCTTTTCTCAGTTGTTGGAATTCCTCAACTGGCTGTGAAGTATTCTGTCCTTTGTGGTGTCCTTGAATAAACATAAAATGATATTTTCTCTTCTGTGATAGGCATAAGTTTGATAAGCAGGTTGTAGATAAGCTTGTAGAGTTCAGTAAGCTTCTCAAGTCGAGAATCAATCAAGTGACTTCTTCCTTCCTCCAGTTGCAGCTACTGGGCTGACAAACCTGTAACTCAAATAGGATTTAAAATGTTTTAATTACCCTCTATTAAATATTTTCTGTATAATCTGAGGAAGCTATCTGTGCAATATTTTTAGCAGATATGTTCGGGTAAAGACAAATTGTGAAGATCATTCTGCTCCAAATGGTTGAAGCAGAAAAGCTATCACCACTGAAAAGGCTATCTATGCAAAGCAATGTTTGTTCTTGTCTAGTGTAAAAAGATGACGTTAGAAGCTGTTTGTATCTAGTAGTTAGGTAACAGAGCTATTCAAAATTTCTTGACACACACAAAAATTTGAAAGATATGTTATAATGAAAAAGACATCAGAAAATGCTAGTTCTGATATTTTCCCATTTTTAAATTAATCTAATCGGAAATTTAAAAAATGTGCATCCAAATAAAAATATTGTGTCTGAAAATGTCAATATCATTTGTAAACGGTATAGTTAAGTACTGAGTCTAAAATATCTTCAGATGTTAAAATGTTTTCTTTCACTAGAAATAGAAACATCTTTCACTTTTTTATGCTAAAGATCTTGGAATTTGCTCTGAACAAAGAGAGCACTTCTGTTTTTCATTTTAATTATAGGCCAATGGAAAATCTTAAAATCTCGATAGAAAGAGACTACCAATTTCCTTTAAACAACATGATTCACACAGCTAGTCTCTAAGAGATTTTCTGACTCCCCTAAAGAAACTAGAATAGTGAAGAGAACATTTAGACACCTAAAAATCACATTTTCATATTATTGGAATCCTGACACTGTCAGATATTGCGGTTAAAATGAATTATCTCTAACCCCTGAACTAACAAATGTTATGTTACTTTAGATTCATGAATAATCTCTGGGCTTATGGAATTTAAGATTGCATTCCAATTAATTCTATTTTTAAAAAGTAATGCCATTACAACTACAATTAAAGATTTAGAAATTGCTCAACAAAACTGGATGGTTAACATGAAAATACAGCAGCAATAACAGATAAATTTTTCATTAACTTGCAGTGAAAACCAGTTGAAACTTTCATTCAAGTAAAACAAAAAAGAAACTGCATGTAGTGTTTCATTTATCCCAAAATAAAATGTCTTATTTGTCAACTTTTTAAAGACTGTAAAAGAGAAATACTGAAATCAATGTCAAAAGGAAGTACTGTTCAACATAAGAAAAAAAAGAATATTTTTGACAGAAAGTGTGATATTTATGGACTTTTTATGATAATTTTTTATTATTAAAAAAATCAACTAAACCAAAAATAACTGAAATGGATACATATTTAGAAAAATATGTATTTATATTTTTCTCCTTACTTTTCAAGCACAACTACTTATGAACAAACTAGGATATAGAATCATAGAATGTTTAGAGTTGGAAGGGACTTTACAGATTGTCGAGTTCCAACCACCCTGCCATGGGCAGGGACACCTCCCACCAGACCATGTTGCTTAAAGCCCTATCCAGCCTGGCCTCGAATGTTTCCATGGATGGGGCATCCACAGCTTTTCTGGGCAGCCTGTTCCAGTGTCTCACCACCCTCGCTGTAAAGAATTCTTTCCAGCACCTAATCTAAATCCCCCCTCTTTCATTTTAAAACCGGTACCCCTCATCCTATCATTACACTCCCTGATAAAGAGCCCCTCCCCATCTCTCCTGTAGGCCACCTTTAGGTACTGGAAGGCTGCTATAAGGTCTCCTTGGAGCCTTCTCTTCTCCAGGCTGAACAATCCCAACTCTATCAGCCTGTCCTCACAGCAGAGGTGCTCCTCAAGTCCTATCATTCGGACTTGATCACATCTTTAGTTAGTCATCTAGTCTGAAAAAAATCACTGTTTTTGCATTGTTTATAGTCATATTTTCAACATATCATATTGGAAAGTAAAATTATTTTGTCCAGACTGAGTATTTTGGCAACAATGTACCCATACGCAAAGTAGTGAATTTGGTACCTCTTTAACTGTGTGGCTTCAAAGTGCTGTGGGAAGTTTTCCAAGTAGTTTAACAATGATGCACCTACCATTTGTTTTGTGGTTTTGTTGTTAGTGTGCATATGCAAAATGGGATGAAATCTGTAGATGCAGATGATGCTTTATATTATAGCAGTTAATATATTGGGAAAAGATAGAATTTGGATTTAAAGATGTTGTAATGGCTTGAGAAAGGGCTTCTGTGCTTTGTTTATTTTTCTACAGTTATGATAATTTTAATTGCTCTGTCAATAAGCCTTTATTTTCCCATGTCTAAACACTATTTGTTCCAGAGGTGTCAAAACCTGCTAGAGATGAACTACGACTCAACAACCCAAAACGATACTCATTATAGCTACATTTACCTTGCATGTCACCTCCAGACATCAACCCTGGGTTTAAATATTGGATAACTTCTCAGTTACTTGTTTCAAGCCTACTCTAGGATTTCTTGTCATTTGGTCACCTTTTAGATTCGTATAAAGGAGCTCAGGTTTGGCCATCTATTGTGAATCAGTTGATCCCAGAGCAGAGATGAACTCTCCTGCCAGCTCCAAACCACAGTGGGGCACTCAAGCCACCCTTTCCGAGCTGGGCTGCAGCCTGTGGATACAATCCAGCAAACCAAAGCAGATTCTGGCTGAACACACAGTGTGTACACATTTTTGCCTGTTCAAGTTTTCTTACCAAGGAGAAGGTATGCTAAAGAGGGTGGTAAAGAGGCCAGAGAGGAAAAGCTTGTCTCCCCTATTCCCTTTCCAAAGGACCAGCCTGTCCAGGCTGAAGCTGGTGGCGATTTTTCTACAGTCTCTGATACATATTGGAAAGACTCAAAATTGCCTTAAAATCTGTAGCAAAAATGTTCTTGAGTTCTTTGGTGAGTGGCTCATCCCTTAATACATCTTTGAAAATGAGGCACAGAGCTGCTCTTTATGGCAGAAATTTGAACTCCTTTAGATTGTTCTACAGTCACTGCACAGCTATCATTATCATTACCAGGTGAACTGATTTGGCCTGGACTTACTATTTAAGTCACAAAATTCATAAGAGGCAGAAAACCAAACCCTGGGCTCCCAATGCATATACTTAGACCATGCTCACCGTTTCATTTCTGTGATACACAAGCTGTGATAATTGTGTTCTGCAACTGCCTGGTTAGCCCCTTATTGCTCTTAATGCTTTAATGGCCCTTATGTATAGTTGTTAAGTGTTGCGCATCTCCAGAAACATCTAATGGAAACTAGTGTGCGCAAGCACAGACATGATGAAGGGCTCTCAGAGGAGCGTGGTGTGAAAATGGAGTGCAGTTTACTGTTTGCATGCCCAGATAAAACGTGGCTGTTTTCCTGCTTCGTTCTTCTGTATTTTTCCCTTGGTGGGGGAATTCTAATTTTATTCCTAGTGCAAGTGCAGATAAAATCTATTCCACAATAATAATAATAACAACAAATCACAGATTTGTGTAAGTCTTTCTATTGTTTAGCCACTCTTCAAAACACATTAAAAAAGGTAACTGTGGAAACAAAGAAACCTGGAACAGACTCACTGTTTACTCTAATGGAGTCAGGCTGATACACCCCCCCAAAATATTTGCCCACTATGACTCATCAAGTAGGAAGGATAATTTTCATCTATCACACTTCTTGGACAGCTTTTTTTTTTTTTCTTAAAAAATTTCACTAATTGCTCAATACATATTTTTAGTTCTATGCAAAAAGGAAGAATTGCACCTAATTACCAAAGCAAGAAATAAATCATAAATCTGTTCACAATCAAACTGCATTAAGAGGCTTAAATATTTTTTTGTAAAGATGCACCACAGTGTAATTATTTAATATGAATC
The DNA here is from genome assembly GCA_025769975.1 of Gallinago jamesoni. Classification (NCBI taxonomy): domain Eukaryota; kingdom Metazoa; phylum Chordata; class Aves; order Charadriiformes; family Scolopacidae; genus Gallinago; species Gallinago jamesoni. Next base: position 68,455,456 of record JAOQGH010000023.1, read on the forward strand.
CACATTATTTTAACTACAAGGTGAGAAGGTGAAAGTGTCTGTATGAAAATTGAGAACTTGTGATGTTGTGGAATCTCATAGAATACTAAAAGATTGCATTCCTTTAGCTGTTCCTTGCCTCTGCAGAAAGGTTGGAAGTTACCCTAGGAAGAGACACAGCTGTCAGTGCAACATTTTATAAAGGCATGACTAAATCCATGACAGAATAATACTGACAAAACAATCTAATTCTGAAAGAAGCACACATGCATGTTCCCCATTGCAATGTCCCAAGATATATCAGGATGAATATGTTTTAGCCCAAATAAGTGAGTTTGCCAGTTGTCGTGACACATGAAAGAGCAGAGGCTTTGACTCATTCATGACAGTTTGTGTGCAGGCTGGACCCAGTGATCCTGCTTGATCTTGCTACCTTGTCATGCTAGGATTATTGTTGCTTGGTGAAACCTGTGTCAGAAATACTTTCCTTAAAGATGACTGGGGCTTTCCCTATTTTTCACAGCTACCTTCCCCTCAGTCCAAAAAGTAAGTAAAACTCAAGTGATCAGGCCATCTAGCTGGATTGAAGATTCAATTTTCTTCAAAAAGGCTAGAATGAGAGACTTGACTCTCCCATGTATTAGAGGAGTTTCTTAGTTCACTGGTGACACTCTGCCAGATTTTCATTCTCTTATCCTTCACTCCCTCTGGTTTTGACCAGAATTATGTAATTAAAAAACCTGTCCTATCAAGAACTATGTTAACAGTGATGTGTTTCTATCTGAGGCTTTTATTTCCAAAACAGAAACTTCCAAATTAAAAATAAAATTGGAAATTTCCTATCCAGTTCAATCTGGAGTTTTCTACTCAGTGCAGGTTCCACATGGATCAGCTCTCAGTTCAGTGTGATTTCTTCTCTTCCTTGCACACTAATCCATCTCCTGAAGCCCTTACAACTTTTTTTTTTTCCCCTCCTCTGATATTTGTCCCACAGGTTCATTGATTAGATAAAAACCATTCAATCTTCTCTTTAAGTTTGGGAGTGATAACTGGCTGCTCTGGTGATATATAACTTAGTAGCAACCAAATCTGTGGACTTAAGAATGACACGGTTGCTTTTTAGTGCAACGTTAAGACATTGTGTCTTCTGAGACTGTCCTGGCTCCGAAACAAAGTACATTCTGGAATTTTCGACCTCTCAGATAAGACAGTTCTAGATATTGGGTGGTAGCTTATACCATCTTATCATGGTTTCAGCTGAAATCACTGCAACCTGACCGACAGATGGCCCTTCCCCTCCCCCAAAAGAGAGGAGAGGAAGAGATAAGGAGAGAGCGAGCAGTTTAGAACGAACTAAACTACTTTAATGAAGAATTAATATTAAAATAAAAAACAAAAAAGAAAATAATGAAATAGATACAATATATACAAACCCATATCAAGCTCCCAGGATATCAGTCCCATCACCATCAGGCACCGGGGAAGTCCCAGACTGGACTCAGCAACAGAGGGGAACTGGATTCCAGCTCTGGAGTCACGCACACACCGATCGGGATCAAAGGCAGACCAACAGGCAGGGTCCTCTTTGGACGTCGGTCATCCTGGGCTGCCGGGCCCAGCTCCGCACCGGGGCTTCCCTCGGGAAACGCAGCTTCTCCCGGCCGAGCTGCTCCTCTCGCTGCGGGAACGGCACCCCGGCTGCCGGGGCGGGCCAGAGAGGGGCAGCCGCTAACGAGCTCATTAAGGGGTGAGCAGGGCCCGGTGGGGCCTTAAAGCCAAAGGAGGGTCTGACCCTTTGATCCCTCAGCTTTTATACTGAGCCTGGGGCAGATGGGATGGAATGCCCCAGTTGGTCAGGGTTTTACCTCAAACCGGGACACACCTGCAATGAGTAATGCTGTTTACCGTGAGCCAGCCATAGAGCATGTCTTGTCAGAAGCAGGAATACACGATACTGGGGCCATAATGGATTTTAATAGAGTTATATAAAATGTATATAAAGTAAAATTGTATTATACCTGTTCAAGCATTCTTTTGTACTTATATTAAGAAATGACAAACTAATTACTGGCACTGAAATTACTTGGTGCTCCAATTACTAGATATTCTAAAGTTCATGCTTTGATTTCCACGCTCAGACCACAGGATACCTGTAGGCCTGGCTCGAGGCCAGGTAAGAGGCTCTACCTCCCCCTTGTCCCATTCTTCCTCTACTTTACTGTGTTACTTGGTGAATATATAATTAGGAGGCTTTGATGGAAAGGAATAAAAATGATGCAGCACCTCCATTAGCATGTATAGATTGCCTTCAGATCCAGCCTTTTATTCGTTATGCCTGTGTTCTACTGAAAGGAGGCATGCTATGAAAAAGCCATACTTACCTGGTACAGAAATATAGTCATGCACAAACAAAATAAGTAATTTTGATGACTAATGCCACATTATGTGGATAATAATTTTTAATATTTTCAGGGGAAGTTTATTTGGTATGATTGGACTGGAAATATTCCGTAAAGAAAGTTAACCTAGTAAGAAGTGAATGCAGTGAGTATTTTGTCTTTGGCATTTCTGTGGCTGAAGCCAAACCAGATATTTTCAGAACAGAAATGAAAATGGCATTCTCCCTGCTGAATCATGTGCAATAATAATAGCATTATTATTTGAGATTAAATATTTCCTCTCACTTGAGTAGTGTAAAGGTCTTCATAATGAATAAGTCTTATGATCATGTTTGTGCAAATTAAGAAATGGAAGCACAAGAAAGTGAGTGAATTATTAAAGATCACTCAATACTTTTTTGGTAGAACTGTGAACGAAGCTCCTACGTGTATATACTCCAAACTTTGATGCAGATGTCAGTTCACATGTCTTTTTAGATACCTACAGTCTCAATGTCTGCACTTTGACTAGTGATTGCATCTCCTTTTGTAGTCATTGGAGAGAAACGGGAGGGAAGTTTAGTTGGTATTTCGTGTGGTATAGTTTGGTTGGTTGTCTCAGAATAGGTTGGACCTCTCTCTAAAGACGCTTTCTTCCCTATGACTACAAAGAGACCCTGGGGGGACTAACCTGGATGTATACATCTACATTTGTTGACATCTGCATTTATTCAGATGAATGTCACACTTAATTAATTGCATCCACACTGTGCTGCCTGTAAGTTGTTACATTAAGCATGTCACACCAAGTCGAAATGGCAGCTAATATACTTTCTGAACAACATTTCCCAAGTATCATAGTCACCTCCTGTACTTTCTCTTTCATTAAAGTACATAATGATGAAGGATGTCTCATGAAAAGAATCAGTAATTCTACTTCTCTTGCATAAAAATCTGCAAGAAATATTAATTAATTAATGTTGTTTAACTGAGTACATGGTATTTTAATAATATTGTCTATTTGTTATTGACATTATTTCAGAGGTTTTATACGGGATAATTGGGTCAGAGCATGTATTGAATTCCTTTGAAAGCTTCCAAATCTCTATCATAACCTGCACAAATATATCTTCAAACTTGATTCTTATGTAACAAAGCGCTAACTGCAGGTAAACCAAGGCAGAAAATTATGTGACTTGCACAAACCCATAGCAAGCTAATGAAAAAGAACTAGAGCCAGGCTTGATGTCGAATCTAGCAGCCACGTTTCAGTCTGTTAACTACAATCATCATTATTCTAAAGTACTGGTGAGTTAAAAAAATTCTAGTTCAGCTTTGAGAACATAAAACAAAACAAAAGATAGTCTGTTTACTCTGGTTGATTTTCTTATCATAAAGAACAGGTGTGCCTTTTTATTCTCAGCCAGGCAGTGCAGGTGTAGTCATCAGAGGCACTGCACAATCTTTTGTAACTCAAAGTATTTGTTTTAAAACAGACGTGTTTTCATTTCTAAGTTTAGAAACGTGAAAAATCTGAGCAGCATTTTCCCCCTTACAGTGTTGTTTGAAGAACACATGATGGAGCCAGCGAGTTCACAAATATAGCTTCTTTCTGCTTAGGATCTACAGAGAAAACCAGATAACGCACACTGGTTTCTCTGAAGTGTGTCCAGGGACAGAGGTATCAAAGTGCTTCATCACCAGTGGCCGTTAGTGAACTCCACAAGTGCACACAGGAGACAGAAGCTACTCACACCTGAAGAGTATCAGACAGAGTATAATGTTTCAGTACATTTTGGCAGAGATATCTATGCTGGGGAAGGTGACTGAATTTTTAACGTACCGGGCCAGAAGATCTTGCTTTGCAAAATCCTAGCACTTCCCCAGTTTCTCCATTATTCTCACCTGGTAGAGACCCAGCTTCAAGGAAGATGGATTTAAGCCTATGTCCTCAAAGTATAGGCTTCTTTTAGGTACATGTTTTGAAGCTTTGAAATATCATCTTTATGAAGTTTTCATGGGGAGAATTTGAAGAAGATGTAATGATGCTGGGTAAACTCAGGGCTGTCAAGGAAGCAGACAAAAACTGGGATTGTTCCTCTATAAATCTGTAATAGAATGTTCTGGAGAAGTTAAGAAACCTTTCCTTCTCCTTCTCCTTCTCCTTCTCCTTCTCCTTCTCCTTCTCCTTCTCCTTCTCCGGCCTTTGGGATTCTTCAGATGCTTGCAGTAACCTGAGTGGCAGATGCAGAGGGGACTGACACAGGGCTTTAACCCTTGCCTCTGCTTCTCTGGTCCTTATGGATAAGCTATTGGCTTACACAGTCAGTAAGTGGTGAAGTGCTGATGCATTTGCCTGGGTCATTTCTCACTTTTTCAAGTAAATTCTCAAGCGTAATTGTCTCTTTTGCATTTATACTGCAATAAATCCATAATAGCATTCTGTATTTGGCACGAAATAACAAAAAAAGTTTGAAATAATAATTACACAAAAAAAATACCCTTTGTTGACGTATAGGATAAAACTTCTACTCTCTTTCCCCTTCCCCTCCAGTCCCCAAATTGGTGGAAATTCAAGCAACTAGTTTGGACAGTAGGTGGGACACTGCAGCCAGAAATTCTTTGCAGGGAACATTTCTGAGTTGGTAGGAGTAGTAACAAGTTGTCTTAACAAACCTTTTTTAAAACCTATGATTTTTGAAATTGTGTGACTCTTCTGAGAAGGTTTCAGTTTTCAACTTGAAACTTATCTGACAAGTTAAATATCACTGCATCTTTAAAGCAACTCCTGAAACACCTGCCTGTGTTCAAGGTCTGCCTGGTTATATTCAGAATTTTACACTAAAAAAAAAATAATCTTGATGTTTTTCCAGAATGTCTTTGCACGTGTAAGATGCTTCAGAGAAAGTGAACTGTTTTTTTTTTTTTATTTATTTCTATTGCCCCATTTGCCAAATTTTTTCACAGGGGCAGATTCTACTCTAACCAGTAAAATAAATTAATTCCAGTCCTGCTGCCCTCACCTACAGTGGGTGATCTAAACCACTCAGAAATGGAAGGTTCAAAGCCCTTTTGAATGAATCGAGAAGATAATGGCATTTTCTCATTTGTAATCTTCAGGTTAAGAACATACATTTGCAACAAAATATTAAAGATTAAATAAAGCTATGTGTTGGATTCCAAGGATATCCAGCCAGTGGAACCACTTATACCCAGCAGGTCAGACACCCTATCGTTACAGTTTCTTCTGCCTCAAGAACTATGAAAAGAAGGGAAAAAGCAGAAAAGGAGGGAGAAATGCAGAAGCCTAGGAGGCTAGGCAATGGGAATCTTTTTTTTCTTTTTTTTTCTTTTTTTCTTGGTGTGTGTGTGCGTGTGGCTGCAACAGCTATTCTTGATAAGATGAATATACAGAGTGTTTCAAGCAAAGATAGCAAAAGGCACTGCATACACAGATAGCACTGTGGTGTTTGCAGTGAGGAACATTCTTAATTAAGAATCACATGGAAAGTGCAAGTATCAAAAAGAATAAATTGTGCTTATGGAATAATTTCCCCTGCAGATCTAGTACTTCACTGTTCAGCCTGGAAAACCTATAAACACGAAGTAAGTGGCTGGCTTCTAACCTGGGCACTTTCTTTCCCAGTTGAAACTCCTCTAAGGCTACTTTCCCAAGGGAATCAGGGCATGGACATAGGAAAGAATGTGTTGGGATCCTGTTCCATCAGAACCTGGGAACTGCAAAAAGACAGCTTAGATGCATAGTGGTACATTAACAGAATCTGCAGTTGGGGGATACTCCTCTGGCCAAAGAGAAATAAACCAGACCTCTTAGGGATGCTCCATACAGAGCTGGTACTGCACAGACTCCCTGTGAGCGGTGAATTGAATAAGCACAACACTAAACCTGAGTAAATGTTCACTGTTTTCAGGGTCTGCACTAATATTGCTGTGAGCATGGCACTCTGCTGTGCTCTGTTGAAAGAACAACACAGTCAGAGCTAGCTGAGGGACCAGGAGATGATGCTTTTGAAGTATTCACCCTGGCTTTAACTGCTGGAAGTTAGGATGATATTGCAAGTTACTTGAGTCAATACAGGGAGATTGATGTGAGTTAATAAAGGTATCTTAAGATACATACAGCTGTGTGATAACTGAGCTGCAAAGTTAGCAATAAAATGAACAATAGCAAAAAATTAGAACAAAAGGATCAGGCTTAACAAACTTCATCGACAAATGACATCTGTGAAGAAGAGATTTCAGGGGAGCCGCTGCTATACCATTCAATCCCTTCCCCACAAAAAACTCCACAGTGTCCTGTTTATCAATGCAGGACTTTAATATCAAGGTATATTTCTGAGATCAATGTTGTGAACAGAGTAGTGCTCTTCATCACTTTGTTGAAAGCAGGAAGGAATCAGTTGAAAGTGTAGCAAAATCAAAACCAAAAACAAACATAGAGAAAAATTAGTTATGTCTAGCAATGTGAGAATTCAGCTGATCAGTTTATAAATTCAGTGTTTTGGGGAAAGGAATGATTGAGGTTATACTGCAGTGATGCTGTGAAGGCAAAGGTTGAGCATTGCACTATTGAATAAGTATAATTAACAAGTTCCATTAACTTCCTTGTTCTTACACTGACGGACTGAGATTATGAGAGATTATACATTCTTATTGCATAACAAGTGTCAGTATTCAAATTTCTGTTTTTCCAAGTTGAAATTCACCCTGGTGAAATTCATCATCAGGGTCAGTAAACGATGATATGTTATCTGAAAGGATTCTGAAGTCTATAATAAGGAAACTAACCCCTTCATAAGAAGCAGAATATCAAAGCAGATCAGAATATATTATAAGTATAATAGCACTCTCATCCTTTTTGGGGCAAAAATAGAATGATGTCCTTTTCTGCACTTTCCTGTGTTTAAACTCCCATTCATAGTGAGACTGAGTTGGCATTCTTGGATGAATTTCAATCTTCAAACACAGTAGAATCAGATCCAGTGATAATTGCTATCAGAAGACGCCAAAGTCCAGATACTCAGAATTGTCTATCCACTTATTTCTGATAAAAACATGTAAGAACCTTCTGAGTCAAAGAGCTTGATCTAGCAAATCATAGACCTATACTCTTACAGAGCTCGGACTTAGCTATGCAGAATTTTCCATGTCTTCTGTAATTGTAGTAATTCCTTTCTGTGATTAAAAATTTAGTGACAGAGATTGGAGGACACAAAAAAAGAATACATAAACCATGACTGATGCAGAAGGACAGGAAAATCTGGGATGATTTATTCAAGAGAGGATAAGACAAAAGGGTATGTAAAAGATGACTATGATATGAAAGGGAATAATCTCTTCCTTGATCCATGTTTGTAGGACAAGGAGAGTTTCATTACAACAGGGAAGACTTAGATTAGACATTTAGAAAAAAAAATTGTCATGGCTAAGAATAGGAGCAGGCTGCTGAGAAATTGTGGAGTTCACATTTCTGGATGTTTTTGAAAACAGACTGGACAAGCTTTTGTGAGGAATGACATCGGTACAGCTGATCCCACCTTTGGCCAGAGGGTAAATGAGACAACCTTTGAATGTTGCTTTCTAGTCTATAATTGCAATGATTTATGAAGCATAGAGCAGACAAGGTCCTACATTTTTGCCAATTTGCATAGCTGAAAAGTTGGGTTATTGTGTGCCTAATTCTTGACTGGCCATTAATTTGTAGTTAATTATTCTATTGTTCTAATATGCTAGATTGATTTGCTATATAGGATGGTCTGTATATGTGAACAGATTAGTGATGTGCTTGCAATCTCATTTCTACTTATTTTCATTATACTTCAACATGATGTTGAATTTGTTGGACTGGTCCTAACTATAGTCATTGTGTGTATGTGTATTTGCTAAAAAGAGTTTGATTTACATAAGTTCAGCAGTTACTCTGCTATACTATTTAAGAAAGGAAGAACATAATTGCTGTTTTGCATTTCTGTACCTTAATTAACTTTAACAAAAGAGTATATTAAAAAGAATGGCCTTTTTTTCAAGTTCTTAATAACCAGATTAACCCCTTTTGGTGTAAAGACACAAATATTGTTGAAATAGCAGAATTTTTAATGTACAAAATGTGCTTTCTTGACATGTATTATAGATCTGTCATATTCCATAATGCTTTTGAATGTGGGCTGGGTTCCATATTTTACACTGTTGAGGAACATTTGTCTGGAGATTTACATTCGAATTGATTCTTTGAGGCTGCTACCACATCACCGTTCTGCAAGGATGTAAGGAAGATTGCTATAATTTTTGGTATCCTTAAACCATATGTCTCAGCAGATACAGCATTGTCAATGAGTGATAAAATCCCAGCAGAGGCTGGTGTAAATGGAAGAACTGGGACAATTCAGATCAGGCCCCGGAAGAAAAGAAAGTTAATAGTTCAGTTCAAATTGAGGTGGGTTTGAAGGATCCCTTGTCCTTATATTTGATTGCAGGTTTTATACTAGTTGTGGTACACCAATCCAATGCTCCAGAGTATCCTGCATAATATTAAAGTAATACAATTCTCCAAACCTATGTTTGAGCTAATAAGGCTTTTGTCAGAGAATTTTTTCTTCATATATATGTATAGGATTTTAGATGTTTCCAGGAACAGAAGCCCATCCCATGTCTTTGAAAGGACTGTGGCTAATTTGAGTTTGCCCTACTAAAATAAGGTGGCCTATGTGAATGTATTCTCCAGACGCAGGCTCCAATTAATCTTGGTAAGCACAAAGGAAGTATGGCCTTTTTCATTCTCAGAACAGAAACTCTTGTAAGAAATAGGCAGCAAACAAGAGTTCAATGCCTATTCCTTCCTAAAAGCCTTTAAATGTGAGGACACCTTTTCTGCTTTCTCTTGACAGCAGGAAAGTGTTTTCTTAGTAATGAAAATAGTAATTTTCTTTTGCAGTGCATAATATATATCTATTAGCTTAAATCAATACCTGTGAAAACCTGCAGAAACAACATTCTCCCAACAGCACCATCAGATAGACCCAAGTGCAGCTTCTTGTGAGAGTAGATGTTAGAGCTCACATGGAAGAAGGATGTAAGGTAGGGCAGTAACATTTGACTCAGCAGGGCAGTGGGAAAGGAAGTGATATATGAAATTCTCTAGGCAGGCGTTTGTCATGGCACAATTATTTTGTGTGCTATTAAGTGATAGCAGAGTGGTAAACAGACGGCAGAAGAAGTATTATTAAGCCCTTGAAAAAGTCTTTTCTTCTTCCCATTATGAAGAGAGTCAGCCTCCATCAGGGTGAGGCATAACTGTGTCTCAGGTAGAAATTGCTGGAAGGTGGAAGTAGAATGTGAAGAGAAAATGCCATTTTTTTTTACCATTGTTAGATCCTCAAGTCTTTCAGATGCATTAGAGTGCTATATGTGTTCTGGTTACAAGTGTTCTTTCTGTGGGTGTCAGGAGAAAACAATTATCTTCCAGGGTCAAGCAAGCCTTTCCTCTAGTCTGCAAGATGAAGCATGCAGTCTTCCTCACGTTATCAGTATCCATACAGTATAATGAAAGTGTAGTGTAAGGAAAGGTATACCAGAACTCTGAAATATAGGAGTGTTCTGCCCTTCATCTTGGCCTCTAAAACTGGTCTACCTATGCCTAAAATATTTGTAATGTGATTTTTTAGGGTCAGAATACAATTAAAGAATTCTTCCACACCTTCCCGGCAGATACTGGATCTCAGATTCAGATACAGAATTTCTTAGCAGTACTCTGGTGCAACTGACTTTCTTGCTTGAGAGCTGTGTTGATGTTTAGGATGTCACAGATGACAAACAGAAGTAGACCAAGCTGCAAATGGTTCTGCACATCCCACAGCAATGGACTTAGTGATACAACTGTTGCTCCACAAGTTCCGTTTATATCTGGCATAGATCTCTTCAAAAACCTAGTGCCTTATCATTTTGTGACTGAGTTTAGATCTAGAAATAGGACTGTTGCAATTAGTCCCCCTTTTGTTTCAGAAGGCTGTGAGAGTGGCTTTTGATCTCTGGACTTTTGTAACTTGCTGCAGCTGTGAGCCTGGAGTTGTTAAGATACAGCAAGCCAAGATGTTGTGATTTCCCAAAACAGTGGTGTTGTGAAGGAACACAGGTTACTGTGCCCAGAACAAGGTGCAAGGCTGGTGCCTTGCACTTAAGAGATGAAATGATCAGATAGATATGTGGTTATGTGCATGTGGTTGTGTGGAAACTGTCTTCTTGCTTATTTCTCCTACCCTATCTCATATCTTTCCCCTGTGTTGCTAATATTGCCAGGCTAGGCCTGCTGATGCATCAGTGTCAGGGTGGACAATGGGGTGCAGTGGGCCCCTTATACAATGAAGGATGTTGCACAGTATGGCAAGATATTAGTAAACCCAGATAGGAAGAACCCCAGGCACCAATACAGGTTAGGGATGGATCTTCTGGGAAGCACTCCTGAGGAGAAGGATCTGGGACTCCTGGTAGATAGCACACTTTCCATGCGCCAGTACTGTGCCCTTGTTGCCAAGAGGGCCAATGGGAGCCTGGGCTGCATAGGAAAGAGTGTGGCCAGTAGGTTGAGGGAGGTCGGGCTCAAGCTAGAACATAGGAAGTTCCATTCAAATATGAGGAAAAACTTCTTCACAGTGAGGGTGACGGAGCCCTGGAACAGGCTGCCCAGGGAGGTTGTGGAGTCCCCTTCTCTGGAGATCTTCAAGACCCGCCTGGATGCAGTCCTGAGTGATATGCTCTAGAAATTCCTGCTTTAGCAGGGGAGTTGGACTAGATGATCTCTAGAGGTCCCTTCCAACTCTGACAATTACATGATTGGAAGGGCTTAAAAGTTAGATAATGTCTGTTGTATACCTGGGCTTGGGGGACTAGTGTTATCCCTAAGATCTCTCATCTATATGTAAATCCCATAATGGGGGTATGCATGGGATATCCTAGAGCTACATTATGAATGCAGACAACTGCTCTGAACTGAGCCTCCATCACGCTGCTGTCTCAGGAGTCTTCTAAAAGATCAACAGGAGAGTGTCAATACAGGTTCTCACTTGCCAAAGTGCACGTGTATGCCTGTTTTGCCCTAGAGAAGCACATGTTCAGCTCCCATTGGCTCCAAAGGAATTAAACAGGTGCTTAAGCACTTAGTATAATCAGAACCTTAAGCTCTTTCCTATCATATATAAAATGCAAGTTCAAAAGTGAATTTACTGAAGTTACCTCAGTAACTCAGTGTTTAATATCCTCCCTTCTTATCTCTTTTTATTGCACCATTGGATTTTTTTTGAGCATGTGAGAATATTTTAATTATGTCTTTCTTGTGCTTATTCACTTATGCTGTGAGCACATGCTTAAAGGTGCTTTATTAAAAACAAAAAATAATTATGCACTCTAGCTTTGACATGCTTTTATGTATATCGTACATATTTACATTATAGAGTTAATATAATTTATTGGAAGTATTGCTAAACTATTCCCTGGAAAAAATAATGAACAGGTAATAGAATAAGGCTTATGTGTTTGGTTTTTTTCCCTCTTTGCTCCCTCCCTTCAGGTATTTGTATACATTGATAAGGTTTTCTCTGAGTCTCCTCTTCCCAATGCTGAACAGTTCCAGCTCTTTCATCCTTTCCTCTTATGTGAGATGCTCCACTCCTTTCATCATCTTCATGGCCCTTTGCTGGACTCTTTCCAGTAGCTCCACATCTGTCTTGTACTGGGGAGCCCAGAAGTGCACCCAGCATTCCAGTTGTGACCTCACCAGCACTGAACAGAAGGGAAGGATCACCTCCGTTGACATGCTGGTAATACTTTTTCCTAATACCAGGATACCACTATCTGCTTTTGCAGCATGGACACTTTGTTGGCTCATGGTCAGCTTGGTGTCTGCCAGGATCTCCAGGGTCTTTTTCTGCCAAGCTACTTTCCAGCAAGGTGTTGTCCAGTGTATCACATACTGGTGCCTGGGGCTGTTTGTCCTCAGGTGTGGGACTTCCAACTTCTTCTTGTTGAACTGCATGAGGTTCTTGTCAGCCCATTTCTTCAGACCAATGCCTCTGCATAGCAGCCATTCCTCTCAGCTTTGTATCATCATTAAACTTGCTGATGGTACACTCTGGCTCATCATCTAGATCATTAATAAAAAGGTTGAATGGTACTGAACCCAGTATTGACACCTGGGATGCATGGCTTGTTACTGGCCTCCAACTAGAAGTGAGGCTGACTGGGTCCTCCTTCTTGCCCTTCTTGAAGTCAGGAATGATATTTTTTCCTCCAGCACTCAGGAACCTCACCCAATTACCATGATCGATCAAGGATTACCAAGAATGGCATCACAGGGTCATCAGCCAGCTGCCTCAGTGCTCATGGGTTATCCCTTCAGGGCCTGTGGCCTTGCATAGCATCCAGAGTTCTTAAAAGAAACTATAAATATTATCTACCTACTTGTCTATCTGTCTATCATCTCCTCTTCTAAACACCTATGTTGTTACCTCTATCCCAAAATAATAAAAGCTTCCTGCCACTATACTGTATGTTCACACACATCAAAGCTCACCATGAATTAAAGAACAGTGAAAGCAGTGTAAACTGTAAAGTTCTGCTGCTTTATCAGCATTAGAAACTGCTATCAATTTGAAGTGGAACTTAAAAAAAAAAAAAAAGAATATAAAGTATCCTGCTTTGGTTGTCACTCTTTAAAATATCCTCTTCCCCTCCCCTGATAGCTACTAAGAGTTTAGTATTTCATCTTAATGTCCCCATTGCTTACCATAGGTATGGATAACACAGTTGACCTTACTTGAATATTTTGTTAATGTTGTGATTCATCAACCTGTTCTAATGATTAAATATATTTTTAATTATTACTATACAAAAATCTTTCATGGTAAAGGCCACTTTCCCTCTGGCTTTGAACTCTGCCTCTTTTAGCATTTTTCATATGTGGGAAAAAATTGCAAGTACAGAATACAGCTATTTTCTACTTTTAGATTCACCAAACCATTATAAAAATATCTGGGTTCAATCACAATCTCTTAATGTTACTGAATGATTTATAGCTTTTATATTGCTGTGGTTCAACAAGCTGTTCTTATTACCCAATACAGTAAACAGTGTAGTCTGGCAAGCACAAAAGCTGAAAGATCAGAGAGAAAAATGTCAATTATTAGAAAGACAGAACCTTCAGCCCTAATAGGTGACTCCCTAGTGTAACATCAGGAGAGCAAAGCAGCTGTGTGATGAACTCACTTAGATCCTTGTCTTCAAACACTGAGATGGATGAATATTGGCTGTGAACTCATTAGCTCTCTGCTGCAGAGATTTGGATCCAGTGGAGACAGAGGCACCAGAAACATACTGTCTATGCTAATCAACTCAGCTACATCTTCCAAAGGACTTTCCATTCACATACAAATGCATGTCCAAATTGTCAGAGGCAAACAGTGATAAGGCTACAGTTCTAGACAGAATCACAGAATGGTTGAGGTTGGAAGGGGCCTCTGGAAGTCATCTTGTCCAGACCTCCAGCTCAAGCAGGGCTGACCCTATGGATGCATGTCTTGAATTGGCTCTGAGCATTGAACACTTGAATGGGTGGGTGCTTCAGTATACAGCCAGTACCTTCCCAAAGGCTCAGTGACGAAAACAGTGCTCACGGTCAAGAGGCAAAGACAGAATTTCATAGGTACCAGGTTATTTGCTTAACAAAATGAAGAACTAAAGGCATATGCCTACTTTCAGCTGTTTTGTCTTGACTATGTGCAGTTGTGCTCTATCACCTGACTTGCTGCAGTATCCATAATATTGTTGTTATATTAATAATCATAAATTAATTGAGCTAAGAGTAAGCATGCAGTACTGATTTACTCATTATTAATAACATACTGTCCCCAGAGAGCAATACTACTTGTGCTTCTTTCTGTCTCTGAACTTCACTGACAATCAGCTGATCATCATTCATGAGCCTAATTTAGATGGTAATTTCCCTGTAGCAAGTATCTTGCCATTTTATTTATGTGGGAAGTGTTACAGCAATGATACTACACATGTGATAAATAATGGTGCAACATTAAGGATAAGATGATGCAATCCCTTTCATAACAAGATGACAATCCTACCTTGTTGTGCTCCTATCAATCAGTGGGATCTTTCCTCTTCACATAGAGTCCAATACGAGTTGTGGATGACTAACTGTACTATAGCCTTTGTGAAGCAAAGTCATAGGACCATCTGGTCCTATCCTGCAGGCGAGATTTCAGATGTGAAAGCCTGTATAGATCCAACTTTAACATTTTCATTTGTATAGGTTCTCAGGCATACCAGAAATTTATTTACTGCTTATACTGAAAGCTTAATGATGCAGTAACATTCTGCTCATTTCTGGAAATAAAATAAAAACATAAGGTATGTTTTTGAACTACACTTTTTAAAAAATTAAATTTCAAAATACAGGACCTTGGTCTTTGATTGTGTGGAAGAGAAATTTCTTTAGGAATAGACCATTCTTAATAAAACTACTCTTTCTCTTGTAGCATTAATTAATGTTGGGTTTTTTAAAGTATTTGTCAAGCTAATCCAGTCATCCAAAAAAAGTGAATAAGATGCGACCAATGATGATGTTGACTTCTGTGTGTTAGTTCATTATAGCAGTACATTCCTCAGGGAAGGAACTGGCTCTGTTACATAGAGTTTAGTACAATATACAGTATTGTGGCAAAAGTTAATAAATTGCTAGCACTTGCTAGCACTTAGTAATTTATCTGGGTTTGATATCACGTGATATTTGCCTTGTAGCTCAAAAAAAAGCCAAACAAAAACCACCCAGACCTATATTTCTGCACTTTTAAAAGATTTGTCATTCTTGTTGCTGAGAAATTTCAATCTTTCAACTGCCCTCTAGGTCAGATATATGCTTTGTCTATACTGACCTACAGATATACCAACTGTATGACTATCAGTCAGAACAGCAGTGAAGAACCACCTCCACCATATCCCCTTTGCTGAGGAAGACCATTCATGTATGGGAGTGTGTCAGGCTCCATACTCACTCTTTGTAAGAGAACGTGCAATGCTGACTCTTTGTAACTGTGAAAATAGATGGTCCATCATGACAGCAGTGCCCTGCTTCATCAGTGTGCTTAGAAACAGACAGTTACAGGGAAGCGGGAGGACCTGATAGCTGCTCTAATTAGCATCGAGACAGGGAAATACAGTTCAACCTGGATGCTCTCCAGTTCTTATTGGGAAAAGGTGTAGGGTGGCCCAAATGATTGGGAGGCTGGGTGCTGTGCTAAGTGGTGTTGGTGAGGAGAACATTGCACTACAACCCATTGCGCCTTTGGGGTAAGTTCATACCTGGGCACAATGTCCTTGTGACAGTGGGGCACGTGTCCTGACTGTTATTGCAATGGTTATCATGTAACTTAGGTACTCTGCATAAAAACATACTGTATGTTCTGCTGGTGCCACACAGGAAATATTTACTCTTTTTAGAAAGTCACCTGTAAATGTTTAATGTGCTTTTGAGCTTTTTATTAAAAAAACCCCACCAACCCCAAACCCCCAACCCAACCAACCAACCAAAACAAACAACCTCCTCCACCCCTATGTTTCTCATAGTTAAATTTAGCTCATGGATTTCTGGTTCTCAAGGGTAATCTTGGGCATCTAGGCAGAATGGGAAAAAAAAAAGAAAGAAAGAGAAGAACAAGAAAGGGTGGGAGTAATGCTACTTGTAGACAATTTTCTTCAATAATTGATTATTTTCTGTAGTTTCTGCAGATGTGTTGGTTATTTGACCAGTATGGTGTGTCTGTTGCCATAATAAACTAATTGAGCATTTGGATGGCAATGGCCCACGGCTGTGCATAGTTTCACCACCTGGTCTGCCTGCAGTTTTCACAATGCTCACATGGGAATTTTGAGGCTGCTCAAACTCCTCTCATCTGTGACCCTCTTTATAGATTTTCAGTATGTGTGATACTTGCCCCAGGGGAGACAGTTCACTTCAAAAACTTGTCCTGTAGGTAAAAGCAATAGGCCATCCATTACCCTTTTCCTCCCACTCTCAGGTTAATGACTACATTAAATATTAAACAGGGTTCCATCTCCAGAGTGCCTATATAAGTGATTTTACATTATCTCATTCATCCCTTCTCTGATTTCTCATAAAGTGTGTTGCTTCTTTCTAGCATAACTCATTGAAAACCATGATTGATTTGACAACCATTAACACAATGTTTAATATTAACCTTTCTCATCAGTGAGTGAAGAAGATGGTGAAAATGGAAGGAAGAGATATGATGTGATGTTGATTTCTCTTATTTAAAATTGTATTCCTTATACAGATTCTGCAAACTATTACCTAATAGACATGGCCTGCAGGTTTGCTGGAGGGATGACTGAGAAATAAATAGAACCTTTTGTACTGATTGGAATTAAATTCATAAACAAAGGATCAAGGATAGAAAGTGATGGAGCCCCCATTATCACACATACTTTTCCTCTAAATCACCAATGCCTTTATTTTTTATCGCATGTTTTGCTAGGTACTACACATCACATTTGAACCAAGAAAATTCTGGGCTGTGATGTCCACAGAATGCCCTCTGTTGCGTTTGTTGAAATATAAAATGGGGTTGTAGCAAAGAGAGTCAAGTCCATTAAGACATATCGTTAACCTGAAAATACACTATACAGCTTAATAAAGCATTATACTAAGAAAGATATAAAATTATGTGAGGAGATAAGGAGCAGAAGCAGTGGCAGAAAATATATAGCTTTACGCAGAACAGAAATGTTTGTGATGGTGCAAGGCACAAAGAAGAATGAAAAATAATCCTGAGGATTTCTGTAATATCCCTCATGTCCTGCAAATGGAAGCCCAGTTGTAGAGAGCAAGAAAGACATACAAATGTAGGCAGAAAGAAGATCACAATGTAATAAATAGACATAGCAGTATTTATACTTTTAGGAATATGATTTTGGGTGAGGATTTAAGTCCTGGGTTTAGGACTGGCTAAATGATCTTTCTTTTCTTATTTAGAAACCAGAATAAATATAATAAAGAGACACATTTCTAGCTTGAAGAAGCATAAAAAGCTTGAATAAAAGAAAATACAGACCTTGATTTTGAGATTTGTTTAGGCTGTTTTGTAAGGTTTTTTGATGTCCTAAGACATCATGTCAGTTTGGACCATGCTCTTTCCCCTCATTTCAAGTGGTAAGCAGTCTAACTCCAAGCTAAAGCCAGTTTTTCGACAGTGAAAACAGAAATTAACAATCACACTCTGAAATCTTGTGAAGGCTCCCGATTTGTTCAAATGGCACATCCTTTGTACCTTACCATTGCTACAAATTTGTTTCTGCTTATCTGACATGAAAAATGGTGTAGATGTTTATTCTAAATAGAGTTTCCTTATTCAAGTACTGACTATGAGCCAGTTTGGACCAGCATGTAAATGAGAACAGCTTCAAGATGCTGAATCTTTTGTGCTGCTAAATCTAGGGTTTGAGCAAATACTGGGAAAAGCTGCAGTATAATATAGCCAAGCCCCTGAGGAAGAGCCTTACAGACTCCCACCACAGAAACCAGCATGTATTTTTACTTTGGTTGGGAATCACTACATAACCAGTGGTACTATAGAGGTATTATGTATGGGGAACATATTTGGATATTAACAACTTTTAATTTTGGCATCCAACTTGTGAAAAAAGGATCTCAGGTTCTGCTCCAAAAAGGTATCCTCTCTATCCTTCTAAAGGATTTAATGAAGATCATAAAAAAAGCACAAGCCTACTATCAGTAGCTGTAAGGACACTAAGTAAGAGTTCCACTTCCACTAGGAATATTTTACAGAGGGAGCAATCTGAAATTGAGGACTTCAGTGGGATTATTTTTGATTCATTATAATGTTGGGAAAAGATAAATCATGAAGGGTGCATTAGAAGTCCACTAAAACTAAGTCGGAGCAAACGTTCTGCTTATCAAAAACCAGTCACAACCATATAATCAGCCCTATAGTTGCTAAAAGTTTGAGAGTTTTTCATCTTGGTCTGTGATGGAAACCAGAGAGTTCTGCTCTTCTTTCGGTAAGTAGAAGAAGTTAATATAGCTTTTTGCTGTCTCTGTCTTCTATTCTTGTTTACATAGATGCACTGAGCACAGCTCTAATGCACAGATCCAGCTTGCACAATTGCAACCCTGATGAATGACTGGAGGTTCAAAAAGACCCTGACCCAAGATATCGACAAAAAAAAACTTCTGTCAAATAGCTATAAGGGAATCCAAGCTCCTTTGACTTCATCACTCCACTCTGCTACTGCCCTCCAATTCCCAGTGTTGCTCTCAGCAGCAGGTTATCATCTCAGAGCTGGCTGAATCTGCAATCTCTGCATGGCTCCCAGCTGAACTCCTCCAGTCAGGAATGAGGTGCACTGATGAGACTGCTGAACACAAACGCCTTTGTGATGGAGCTTCACTGCTTTAAACCTAATAATACAATCAACGCTGAGGAAACTTCGTTTTCAGCTTCCTTCTAGTTTTCACCATTTAATCAGAGTTAAGTCTAAACGTGTCATGTAGAGGTTTTATTTCTAATCTAATCTCTGTGAATTTTATCATGTTGGGTTTTTTTCCTACTCTTTATTCCTTTCATTCCACCTCTGGTTTGGTCTACCTACTATTACATCTCTAGTCAATCATCCTTACCAAACTAGCTTGCTAAATTATCTTCCGAATGTCAGAAGAAAAAAATCTGAAATGATGATTTAAAGGAAGGATGCTTACTTGG
The DNA here is from genome assembly GCA_025769975.1 of Gallinago jamesoni. Lineage (NCBI taxonomy): Eukaryota > Metazoa > Chordata > Aves > Charadriiformes > Scolopacidae > Gallinago > Gallinago jamesoni. The sequence goes on from JAOQGH010000023.1 coordinate 68,474,630, forward strand.
GTCAAGCAAAGCACATAAAACCCAATAAGGTATTTTCATACTTTCTTTAGCTCCACTTGAATTACATTCCTATTTGTCACCCTTTTTGTCATTACTGCCGCCCTTCACTGACAAATCACTGGCAATTAACATGGAGGTAAAATGGTGAGATAACACTTACCATGTCATTGTCATTGTTCTGCAGTTGATACATAGGAAATCAGAAGCAAGTGACCAAATGGGCTAGAAGATTAGAAGTTAATGGCCAATAAATAAATAAATAAAGGATAATAAAATGCCAGCTATTTGGCAACACCTTGTAAATAGGGCTGTTTGTTCTATAGAAACAGCAAACAGATTTTGCTTGGTATTTATCTTCATTTGTTGTTAAGTGGAACAGACTGTGAAAATCACAAAGGACACACACTGTCTATATAAATTTTAAAAGCCATTTTTCCCCTTAAAATCTGAACATCAGTTAAAAAGAGTAAATCGGAACAGATTGAATTGGTATTTACACACACCAACATTGGCAATTAGTAAAGCATCAGCAGGGGGAGAACAATTATTGCACCCAGTCTAATTGGTCTTTTTGGATGAATTAAAAATAAAGTCAAATTTAACCAGCTGTTTGCAGGAAGAATTTTTCTTTATTTTCATAAATGTGTTTATTTGAATGAAATTAATCCCCATTGGCAATGGGGTGGGATTAGAGTTGGTTTCCTCCTACTAGTCTGTGCATATTGTTGGGGAATATCAGATATTGTAAACATTAACAGCTTGCCTGCTTGGTTTAATGATCATCCAAGTATGATAAAGGATGACAGATTAATAGTATTTTTACTCATGTGAAATAGCAATCGTCCACTGATTTTCTCAGTATGGATTTCCTTCTAGTTACTCAGAGAGATTAGGAGAAAGAGCTGATTTGCCTCCTCCCTCCTTTCCCTTTAAGATATTATTAGCAATCGCGTAAAGAATATTTGACTGTGGAAGATGCCTTTGATAGTTCTATTGAGGATCCTTCTATTGAGCCTATTGCTCAAAGTCAATACTGCAAGATACAGAGAGTGTATCTTACAAACATGCAAATTTCTCCTAGTTGAGAAGGTGAAAAGCAGGAAACTATGAACTAATTTTATCACCCTTGCACCTCAACTGCTTTGACCAGGCAGTTGTTATTGCATTTGTCCTTCAAAGTCTGTGACTGATGAGAGATGCTGGACATATTTTGTGAGAATTTGACAAGCTGATGCCCATTGTTGAGTTTACAACTCTGGATGCTATAGTGATGGATAGCAGACTTGCTGCTGTAAGAGCCAATGCCACACGATGTAATTTGGGCTTCATTCTGAGAAGTCTTTATGGAAACAGCTGACAGTGATTATTAGAGACAAGGTTTGGAACAGAAAGTTAATCTTTGCCCAATTTGTTTCCTTGCATATTTTATTTGATTTTAATTAGGACATTTATTTCAGGATTTTTTTGCTACATTTCTTTGCATGTGATAAGTTTAAATAAAGAAAGCTTAAATGCACACAGAACTAAGAAAACACATATTCACACATCCTCACAGAAAAAGTTGATTCATAGGAATGATCTAAATGTAGACTTCATAGGCAGGCAGGAATCTAAGACATGCCTGAAATTAATGTTATGGTCTGTAATTTGGAAACAAAAGGATATGTTCAGCATCATTCTTTGAGCAAACTCTGATGGTTAACCCACAGGACGATTTTAATATCACTGGAGACATTCTGCTTTTTTTATCTCAGCAAATTTTAGAAATGTGATGTAAAGCATGTTTAGAATATTATTTATATTAGAAATAAAACAATCATATGCCCAAATCCATCATGTGTCAGAAACTAAGACAATCAGGAGAGCACATGGGACACCTGCTCAAGCATACTTAGGATGAAGCAGCAGCCGCAGGACAGGAGGCATATGAAGAGATACATGAAGAGATACATTGGGAGAAATGTGAAGAGGCACTTGTGGGCATGCGCAGAGAGAGCGGACAGCTGAAGAAACGTATGTCCAGGGGTGCACTCTTGGAAGCAGGCACTCCAACCTGAAGGGGCTGGGGCCTGGTGGCGGCCCCAGACCAGGTCAGGTACACTCCTGGAGGACTGCTGCTCACGGAGTGATACTAAAAAACACAGAGGAGTGGAGGAAGCTCAGTAAAGAGCATTAGGAGCAGAGGAAATTTACTAGGAAATGAAGAGCAGCAGAAAGAAACCATTACACTCCACTCCAACCTCCTGTGCTGCCTGTCACCTCACCGGAGCAATTGGGGGAGACTGACTGTAAAGTGTGATGGAAACAATGGCTGTCAAGACTGGAAGGTGCAAGAGGTGATTGGCTTAAATTTAGTCTTGAGAATGTGTTTGCCTAAGTGTTTATTTTTTTATGTTTTCTTTTTCTTGAATAAGGAATCAGTGATTACAAGTTTGTGTTTATCAGGAATAAATTAAATTAAGTAAAAATTCTTTGAGTTGAGACACTGTTTTACCTACTACTGTTTAAAGGACCTGTGAAGACATTTGTGTGATAGTTGCTTTCTTGGCTAACAGCATGGGACTGAACAAGAGCTCTAAGCATATGCCAGTTTTAGTGATTTATATACATTTACATTAGTTTTATCCATTTGTAGGCATTCTCCTGGAAAAATTCCTCAGATTCAGGATGGAACATGAAGTAAAAATGTTACAGAATTTTTCTGGAAAAATTAAGAAAATACTACAAGAATCTATAGACCTCTTTGAAAGCATATTGAGTGATGTATCCTGTAGTGTTACTCTTGCTTTGCAATTTATGTCAATAACTTTGTTGAATTCATGCCTTGGGCAAGAGACCATTGACTGCTCGTACTTGAGTCTATAGAATGGCCTCCTGAGCTAGAAGTACAAGCTTTTAACTAGTCACTAAGGCTTTATAGCAGGAACAACAAAGTCATTCCCTCCACAGTGCAGTGCAAATTTGGAGCTATAGCACATACTCCAGAGTGTGTCGTACTTGCAACAGGTGACTTCGTCCTAATGTGCATGAATGATAACAGGTCAAAAGTAGGTGAAGGAAATAGAAAGGATAGAGAAGTTGAAAGAATGATAAAAACTTATGAGTAGTTCTTTATGGAAAACTTCAAAAGAAAAGGCCAAGTAAAATAGATAGATTACACATAAACAGAGTAAACAGCAATGAATCTGGGAAAAACAAAACAATCCCCCTCCCCCACCTCCCCAAAACAAAACCCAAAGGAATAGATATGTTGTGATGTAGAGAAACAGGGAGAATAAACATCTCGCAGGACTGTGCCAGGACCTGAAATGGAATAAATGGCATGATATTCAGAGATGGTGAAGTGTGAGTATATAACATCTCTGAAAACCAAGTCAAAGACTTCTGTTCTGCTCAGGGGAGCTTTCTCTTGTGTGTTTCTATTCTATCACAAAGCCAGCCGGAGAAGATGAAGGGAAGTGAAATACATGCAAAGAGGTTTTCCACCATCAACAGGTCCAATATGTGATTGATTCATAGCAGAGCAAAGTGCAAGAGAAGAAATAGTTGGACTAGATGGTTTCTACGGTCCCTTCCAACTCTAAAAATTCAGTGAAAATCAGTGAAATTAGGGTTACTGTGTAAAAGAAATATAAATAAGTAGCTATGAAGAACTATTGTTGCTGAAACCACAACATGGGTTCAAGGAAAGAAAAGATGATGGGGTGCTTTGAGCTTCAAGGAATGCATTTTTCTTCCAGAAACTTGCTTCTCCTCTGTGGTCCTACCAGAAAGAACCGGGTCTCCTGTTCAGAATTCTTGTTTTTGAAAAGCAGGTAAAAGAACTCTGTTTTATTTTGAGTTTTCATTCCTTTTAATAAACCCTGGACCTTTCAGTGTGGTTATTCTCAATTTGCCTCTTTCTTCTAAACATTTCTTTTCCATTCTGTTCAGCACCTCAAGCAGCTGTGTCACTTACGCGAGATCTGTGAACTGCTGCCAGAATTGATTCATGGAGGCAGGGAAAAGGTGATGGTGTCAGGGTGTTTTCAAGGAGGGACTTGCAGTGATTGATTATTAATACAATCAGTATCTCTGAGTTGATGTAGGACTTATACTAATGTACATACAAAGTGCATGACAATGAGGAGAAAACCGGTTCTTTCCTTATTTTTAGTGACCCTCTATTCAAAAGGGCTGGTTCTCAGCATCAGCGTCAGCCAGAGTTCACAGTGTGCCTTCCTTTTGCCTGAGTTGCTGATGTGAGGTCTCACTTGGGGTGGTGTTAAAAGGAAAAGCAAAACATCCGTTGTGGTTTGGGCAGTGTTTCTTCCAGCTCCAAGCATGAATTTGCAAATAAGCTGTCATGTCTGTTTATAAATCTCTCTTCTGCCAGTAGCAAGTAGGGAATCATAGTGAAGATGACTTTATGGGATGGGGAGCAGGAAGAATACTAAACCCATGGAAAAGAAAACCAATACAAACATAACCAATGTTACTGTGGAAATTAATGGTTTGACACTAATTATTATGTAAAACTTCACTGTATGTTTCTTACCAGGGGGGGCAGGGGGAGAAAAAATGTAACAAAAGACTTATAGGTCAAGAGTTGGACAAGAAGATCACACAGCAATTACCACCATGGTCAAAACCAACTCAACTCGGGGAAATTAATTTAATTTATTGCCAATCAGAAGTCAGAGTAGGGTAATAAGAAATAAAAACAAATCTTGAAACACCTTCCCTTTACTCCTCCCTTCTTCCTGGGCTCAACTTCACTCCAGAACTTGCTATCTCCTGCCCCTGAGAGGTGCAGGGGGATAGGGAATGGGACTTGTGGTTCATTCATCACATGCTGTCACTGCTGCTTCACACTCTTCCCCAGCTCCACTGGGGACAGTTCTCCATGAACTTTTCTAATATGAGTCCTTCCCATGGCCTGCAGTTCTTCAAAAAATACTGCAGTGTGGGCCCTTTCCATCAGGTACTGTCCTTCAGGAACAGACTGCTCCAGTGTGGTTTCTCCCACAGGGCCACAAGTGGCCAGAAAAAACTGCTCCAGTGTGGGTTCCTTTCTCCATAGTCTTGTAGCCTCCTTCAGATGCATCCACGTGCTCCAGCATGAATCCTCTATGGGCTGCAGGTGTCTATCTGCTCCATCGTGGACCTCAATGGCCTGGAGGGGAACAGCCAGAGGTCTTCACCAAGGACTACAGTGGAATCCATGCTCTGGCGCCTGGAGCACCTTCTATCCCTACTTTTTCACTGACTTTGGTATCTGCAGAGTTGTTGCTCTCACACATTCTCACTCCTCTGTTCCAGCTGCTGTTGCGCAGCAGTTCTTTCCCCCTTTCTAAATGTTATCCCAGAGGCACTACAAAAGTCAGTGGTTGGCTCAGTCTTGGACATCAGCAGGTCCATCTTGGAGCCGGCTGGCATTGGCACTGGCACTATCCGACACAGGGGAAATTTCTGGCATCTTTTTACAGTACTTCCCCCCACTACCAAAACCTTGCCATGCAAACCAATGCAGCTATGTAAAAAAAATTTACTGTTCCATCACTCTCATTTACTTGTTTTTCTCTCATACATACAAAAAAAAAATCCACCTCTGAAGTTTCAGATGCATGGGTTAGAGTTGCAACTGACGGAACAATCAGAGTGGAATGGAGAAGCATCAATTCTTTATGAGGAGCAGGTCTGCAAGGAAGATGAAACTAATGTTTTCAGTGGATCATGTATCTTTTTGCACTGGAGCCCCACAGTGCTGGGAAAGTCTACACAGACATGTGCACAAGACATGAGTTATTGGTCTTTTCTTTGTATAAGAAAAATAAAAAACTTACACATAAAATAACAAAATAACCACAAGTGAACTCAAACTTATGAGAATTTTGGGCTGGTATTCCCAGAAAAAGGGATTCATCAACATGCCCAATCTACTGAACAAGATGTACCAAGGATTTCTTCTTAGGGTGTCATAGTGCCTGGGATCTTTAGTCTTTCATATTCTGAAGTTAATTGTTCAAGATTGGTTCCATATTTCTCACTGGAAACTGGAGAAACCCTACTGCTGAGTGCAGTAGTTGGTTTAAATGTCTGGGAAATGAGTGTCTCTTTTGAAGCAGAGGCTGAATCCATGAGGTCTTAGATTATTGTGGCTGTTGAGACAAATGGTCAATACATAACTTAGCTGTCCTCAAATTCTCTGACTTTCTGATTCCTTTCAGTATTTTCAGTATTTTTATCTGCAAAGTGGATTGTAAAACTGGAGTGACTTACTTGTGATTAATAAGGATTGTGAAATACACAAAAATAGGTAGAACATCCAGTAAAGCAATAGATTTTGATTGAAATTCAATGTGTTTCATAGAATTCTGTAGCCAAGGCTACAGCTTGGTTTATGAGTGTTGTTTCCTAACTTTGAGAGTTTCATCATATCCTTTATTACAACAGGTGGTCATCTTGACTACTTTAGCAGTAATAACTACTCAGTAGTTGGCAGGTCTGAAAGTAGCTACTATAGAAGGTGACCTTGCTTCCTTTTGCATACAGATCAGTGCAGCCATCCTTTTATCATGAAGGTGCAAGAGAGAAATTTGAAGGCTGTGTTTGCCCTGGACCATGTGTCCATTTTTGAAGAGTACGTATCCTCTTTCTAACCACTCCCTAACCCCAGAATTTCTGGAACTCCACAATTTTCATTTTTTTTTAACAAATCCCAGGCAGCCCTGCCTAATAAGATAAACATGTCAATGTCTGCACCAGTACAGACAGAAAGGAAAACTATATGATAAACAGTTAATCCAGATAGCTTCTTTTGCTCTTGAGAAAGAATTCCACTTCTCAGCAAGTCTGTAGTTTTTCCCTATTCCTTCTCACCTGTATTTTTTGAAATAGCAGGCATAATCCAAGACTAGGAGAGAAGCCCAATGTTTTTGAATTTTACAGTGGGGACCATGATGAGCTGGTGTGAAGTGAAAGTGACAGCGAATGATGTTCACTTCATGGAATGAACAGGACACTTTTAAGTCTGGAAGAAGCCATTAGGATTCTCAAAATTCTCAAAAACCCCAACTTGTTTTATTTTCTTTTGGAAATTATTTCGCCTTTCCACAGATTCCACCTTTCGTATCATTTGTGAATTACTATCAAAGCCAAACAACCAATTGAAAAACCAATGTATTAGAGGAACATGGTAAAGCTTGCTCTTCCTTCCAATTTATATTTTCACTATGAAGAATCCGCACTACCTCATTTAAATCCTTCCTGAAGTGGGTCACACAGAGAAGCTGATTGATAAGGTGTTGGAGAATTGAACTTTACGGCTGAGCACCAGACCTCTATAAACTGTAGGAAGGAAGGTGTGCCACAAATAGAGCTGTCACTGCTGCAATCATGCTATTAAATCTTTAAAACTGGCAAATTTACAGCCTGGAAAAAGGGGCACGGGCTGATCCACTCATAGAGATTGAATATGGAAGAAGAATAATTTGAAACTGCAATGAGTTGTTGGCAGGAGACTTGAACTCTAGTGAACAAACCTATCTGAGCTCAGTTGGGGAAAACTGTGTAGTTGCGCTGCCTTTCATCAGTTCAGTGACAGGCTGAAAAGCACATTAAATCTTCTAGTACAGAAGCATTAAATTCAGGATTTTTTTATTTTTTTTTTTTTTGAGCACATGAAACTGTGAGAACAAAAAGAACAGGTGTAAGCTGCTTCTTTTGTGCCAAAAAAGAAAAAAGCAAAAAGAAGGAAAAAAATAAAAAAGGAGCAAAACTGGTCAGAGAAGAAAGACACATACACATGCAAAGTAGTAAAGAGGACCGCCTCATATACTGGCAAGTGGGGCAGGAACCTTCTAACACTTCGTCAAGGAAAACTGGAGGGGTTTGAGGTGTTCTGAAACTATGACCTACTTTGAAGAAACCACTTAAATCTGTACACCAGAATGATGAGGCAGTTGTACAGGTATGACTAAGAGATATTTTGATTATCAACAGATGTCATCCATCCAAAATGAGTTTGAAGGCATCATTTTTTTTTTTGAGCAAGGCTGTACCATGGATCTCTGCTCTCAATGCAATTCAGTTGAGCCATAGTACATATAAAAGCTTACACCTAATGAAGGGAAATTTAGGTGATTCTATACGTTTTGGTAATAAGCAGCATCTAACAGAATACAACAAGCAAGCTAATGCTTTAATAATAACACTTTGCAGTACAAACTGTCTTGTGCATTTTACCTTTTACAGCACTATTGGCTATAACATAAATTTAGGAAAGTTAGTTACATTGCAGTACAAATCATTGTAAAACCTCATTGAATCATGAGCCTCATTTCAAAAGTGTTATCTATTTTCATGTCTGCCCAGTGATATAATATTGGTTACACCTGAATTGCTGAAGTCATCCTGTTCCAAGACAATTGAAACAGTGTCTTTTTTAGCAGAGTATCTGTGTCCTGTAGAGTCCTTCTGTAACTCCTATGATCAATCATACTCTCTTTTGTGCATCTTTTCTCAGTTGAAACTCATTGACTGATATCCTAAAAAAACTGGATATACCTTGCATTTCTTTTTTTTTTATATGACGTTCTTGTCATTTGCCTCTGATTATAAACTATACTTAGATCCTATTGCAGGATCAAATAAAATATCAAAATTATGTGCTAAAGCTGTAAATATTTATAAAAGAAATTGGAGAGACATGGCTTTGATGGATGGATGACTTGGTAAATATGGAATTGGCTGGATGACCACACACAAAGAGTTGCAGTCAACTGCTTGATGTCTGAGTGACAACCAGTGATGAGTGGTGTTCCTCTGTCGGTACTGGGACTTGTGCTGTTTAACATCTTTGTCAGAGACATGGACAGTGTTGTTTAGTGCACCCTCAGCAAATTTGCTGATGATGCCAAGCTGCTTGGTGGTGTCGATGTACCGGAGGGAAGGGATGCCATTCAGAGGGACCTGAACAGGTTTGAGAGGTGGGCCCGGGTGAACGTCTTAAAGTTTAACAAGGTCAAGTGCAAGGTCCTGGGACCTTGTGCTGGGACAATCCCAAGCACAAATGCAGGCTGGATGGAGAATGGATTGAGAGTCACCCTGAGGAGAGGGACTTGGGGGTGTTGGTTGATGAGAAGCTCAACATGAGCTATCTATGTGTGCTCACAGCCCAGAAAGTCAACCTCGTCCTGTGCTGCATTAAAAGAAGCGTGGCCACAGGTCAAGGGATGTGATTCTGCCCCTCCTGTGAGTCCCTGCCTGGAGTACTGCATTCAGTTCAGGGGGTCCCAACATAAAAGGTCATGGATGTGCTGAAGTAAGTCCAGAGGATGGCCACAAAGAGCACCTCTGCTATAAAGACAGGCCGAGAGTCAGGGTTGTTCAGCCTGGAGAAGAGAAGGCTCTGGGGAGACCTTATAGCAGCCTTCCAGTACTTAAAGAGGTACTACAGAAAAGGTGGAGAGGGATACTTTACCAAGGGAGCGTAGTGATAGGAAGAAGTTATTTACTATGAGGGTGGTGAGACAATGGAACAGTTTTCCCAGGGAAGCTGTGGATGCCATGTCCCTGGAAGTGTTCAAGACCAGGCTGGATGGGGTTTTGAGCAATATGGTCTAGTGGGAGGTGTCCCTGGGCATGGCAGGGGAGCTGGAACTCGATGACCTTTAAGGTCCCTTCCAACCCAAATCATTCTATCATTCTCTGATTCCATGACTGAGTTGGTGTTTGGTGGATGTCAAAGAAGAGACTAGGTAAAGATGGTGAAATAATTTATGGTTAGAACTTTGTGGGAAATGTTAAAAAATTCCTTCCCTGTGGACTGAAACCTAAACTTTACCAGGTAAAAAATAGAGAATGAAAAAATAGATGTACTCCACCTCAGAGTAGCTATTAGTTCAAAATAGTTGTGCAGGCTGAGTAAGAGGAGAACACAAATCTTTGTTCTAGCTGACTCAAAACAGGGACTTGAACTTTATTATCTCACATGCAGGGCAAATATCCTATCAGCTGTTGACCTTTCTGGTTGCTAATGTCATTCTTGTCTCTAATTTTGATTAACTAGTCTATCTTTACTGAAACTGATATGATCATTCCTGCAAAAGGTCTCAGTTTTAATGAACCAGTGTTTTCTAAAGAAGAAAAAAAAGATTATTTCACTGGAAAATCCTGAACAATTCTATTTATTAGAAAGTGTATACTACTGGTGCAATTCTTTAGTTATGCTTACACTCAGGAAACAAATCAAATGAGCCAAAGTTTGTTCTCTGGTGCTGAGGCTGCCTGCTATGGCAGAGTCTGCATTCACACAACTAAACTCATACCCCTTCCCACAGGGGACAGGCTCGTTAGCAGTGGTTCCCAGTCTGATCAACTCTAGAAATACCCCAGGTATTGCTGAAGAGAGTACTGATTGATTCAGGCTAAAACTGCACTAATCATTTAAGGAAATCATATAAGGAAATAATTTTATGGAAAACTGCAGGTGGAACTCATACCTGCATTTTCAATTCCCTAACATAGATGCAGCCTGTTTACGCAGACTGAGTCTTATTCTGTGCTTAGTGCTGCCAGTGGTAGTTACTGGATTGTATTTTTACGTCAATGTGTGGGAGAGCAGGTGTGTGTCAAATTAAAAATTCACAGACTCACTGAATCTCTTTGCTGAACTTGATCTTTTATATTTTTATTTTTGCATTGAAAAACTCTATCTAAATCATAATGGGTCAGGACAAGTATTCACTGTTCCTATCTGCCTAGCCTGTAGACTGATGCAGTCTGAAATTTGGGCAAAAATTTCAGTGTTTGTGGTTTAAATTTTAGGAAAAAGACTGAAGTATGAAGAAGAAAAAAATCCTTCACAATATTGTAGTTTGACTAATGAGTAAGACAAACTTATCTGAATTTCTATGGCATTTTGTGTATGCCATGGCAAAACCAGTAAAAATGGTGGGTCTCATTTCTGATATGCTAGAGGAGATTTACATACTAAAATTGATCTCTATGAATTGAAGCTGCTCCACAGGAAGGTGCCAGTTAGAAGAGCAAGAGGGTGATTTGTACACAGTTTGTCAGGTGATCAGGAAGCAAGCTGAAGGAGAGATGTCCAGTCGGTTATGTTGAAAAGAGAAGCCATGTCTGGATGGATTGCCAGTGCTCTTCAATGTTATCTTACATAATACTTCTGTTAAAGGCTTTGGCACACAAGTAGGTGTGCACTAATGAAATCTGATAATGAGACATGGGTAGGTGGCTGGCACTTATTCTTTTAATACTGAAGCTAGAATCTATGATTTACATTTTATCCCTCTAGGGTACATGGGGGAGTATATGTGGGCCCTAGAGAAGGGTTTTCTTTTTTGTGTTTTTTTTTCCCCCCTCTTTTTTATACAATTAAATTAGGAGACAGAACGATTAAGCCAGGCCTTTGCTCTTGTGAACCGATGTTACCTAAAGAGTATATTCTTATAAGAACACAACTTAATTTATAGTGCCAATTCAGCTTCTCTGAGGGCTCATTATTTAAAGTAACATAAAGGCAATTTTTTTGTGTTAGATTTTTATTGTGATGGTATATTTAACTAATGGTGCGTTATGAGGGAACTCTTATTGGAGGCAGAAATTAGCATTACTTGAATACCAAATTAATTTATCATCCTCTGTGCTAAGAAAAAAATCCAGTAAATGAATTTATAATGGGACTGCTTAATATCCAACCTTTTTCTCCTTGTCTTTAGAGGTGAGAGAAGTGTTGCAAATTAATGTATATTGGAAATGGTCTTATGTTAGGCAGGGAAGGATTTTAGCATTGTGTAATGCCTGTATATCTTGTATCGGATACATATATGTGTGTGTAGGCACTTATTTATAAACCTTCACAGCCAAATGTGTGACATATCATGAAGACCTACAGAAATATATACACAAACACCTAATCGCAAACATGCATATGGCTATGGACCTGATTTTAGGCTACTGTAAGCCAGCAACAACTCTATTAACTTCTGCTCTGTGCTGAGGATCTATCCTCGAGGAAATTTTAGAAATACATCAGAGCTATATGAAGGGCATACTGTTTAGGGTATACTCTCATGGTCTGACACATATTGATCTAAAGCTATGTACATATGAAAAGGGGAATGCTGCCTCATGTGATCCTGACCACGTGCTTCCACCCTTGAGTCTTCTCTTCATGGTGCTTGTCATGGTGTGATTCTGATTCTTTGCTGGTCTGAAAGCAACCACCAAAAATTCCTTTGAAATTAGACCAGAGAATTTGCTGAATGCATCAAGGTACATTGTCCGGAGGCAGGCCAAAAGGAGCTGTAGGAATCCGTGCCCGTGAATGGACAAATGAGCCAGACCATTTCTTCACCCCACAACTCAAAATTAGATCAGCTAAAGCTGTCTGTAAAGTCTTAAGGCCTAAAGCATGGATTGATTTCAAGTAGTTTTGCAGTTCAGACGAGTTAGTTCTGAGAAACCAAAGAGATCTGGGATACATCTTTTCTTTAGCCTTCTTGGAAGACAAGTCGAGAGTCAGAATATTTATTTGAGAAAAGGATATATACTACATAGGAAATTTATGGTTTCTAGAACTGATAGTCAAAATTTTTAAAGATTAAATTAAGAGAATCTGTACCTTAGCAAGCTCTGACATCCAGCCTATGGAAATGCACAAGTTAGGCTTTGAGAGGGCTTTAATGAATTAACTAATTAATGCTTTTTTGTGTGTGTATCTCCTGCCCTCCACCATATGCCTTATATTCACTTTGTGTATTTTCAGCTGGCCATTTTTGCAGGACCCCTGTTGGTGTCTGTGGGGTCTGAACCCAGTGCTGATGCTGGTTTATAGCATATCCTGAACAGCCCTCAGCATGGGCAGGGGGATGATGTATATTCACAAGAGGAAGTTTTCAGCAGCGAAAATGGGTGTTACAGAGCTGTAGAGACCAATCCTTTGTCTCTGAAGATTGCCTGAGCCTTGGCACAGGGGTACTTTTGTGCCAGGATACTATTTAGAAATGTACAACTCGAAGCACTAGTGTCTGCTGCAACACCAGAAAATGTTGACTGGCATTTTCAGTAGCATTTTATCCTTGCAGTTGTACCTCTGGATTTTTAAACCATGTAATAACACTGCCAAATGATCATTAGTACTGAGTAAGCCTAATCACCATTTAAATGGAAACAAGTCTTGTGAGGAAATGAGGAATATGAAGTTCATTATTTCACTTTGCAAATCAGGAACTCTGGGGAAATTTCCACTTTAATACGCTGTTTGTTTTAAGGTAATGACTAAAAGGTTAAGATAACATATATCTTGTGGATAACGTAAACAAGCATTTCTTTCAGCCTCTTTTACCTGAACAGGACCTCATATGTTCTAAAGTTTGTTTATTTATTTCTTTACTTACTCACATACTTACTTTGCCAAACACTTCGATTTTGTCATCCTACTGCACCTCTGTTTTCTGTATTCTTAATCTTTACTGAAAATATTTGGTAATGATGGTGATGTGCATTAGTAGGTTGTTTTAATGAAAAGAGGTGGTAGAACCTAACCTTACCCTTTAGTCCTGTATTTTATAGAAATCTGTATTTTCTCTGGCCATATGTTATTTATTTCATTATTATGTTTACATCAAAAGATCAGTGATCATGCTCAGGTATTAGGAAATAAATCAGCCCTTGAATTTCAGAGGTACTTTGTATGACATGCAAGGGTCCATTTTACCTTAACCTCTTACTCTGCTATTTTGCCAGTGGCTATTGCAGTGATATTAAAGTGTTTAGAGAAAGCATGCTCTGGATCTTTCACAATTCCTGAACAGAATCAGTACTTTTCGTTTTCCTGCCCTTTTTTTTCCCCTTGCATTTTAGTGTTCCAGGGTAGAATTACAGTAGCTTAGCAATATTCATAGGATGGTTTAGGTTGGATATTGGGAGGAATGGGAACTAGTTCAGAAAATATCTTCCACGCTCATAAATAAATAAAGTAAAAAGATTATCTGCAGCAGTAGCAGATTGATTTGGCAAGAGTCTGGGGTCAAAGATTTTTACTTGTCTTAATGATCTTCAATTAGAGCATCCTGCTGAGAAAGACTGGCATGTTTTGGCTCTGCCAGTGTCAGTCTGCGTTATAAACATGCTAGTGCCTGAATTGTGAATTGCTTGCCACACAGATGAATGTTTGTCACAGTCTCTGGGAGACAGATGTCACAGCCTAGTGAAGGCCTGCTTATCATTCATGTGGTCACTTCTATTACCTCTGCTCGGACCGTGCTGACCTGCTATTAGTGACTCTAATTTAATTTCCCCCACCAGTGTCATGGGTTATTTCTTCCATTACTTTAGAGATTTAATTTACAGGGTAAACTCCATCACTTGAAAGAAAGAATTCTTCATGACATGAAGAACAAGTTCTTTTCGAAGATTAACATGGTGCTGGCTATTTATCTTGGCCATCTCTAAGGCATAAGGCTTTAACGTCAGTGAATGAAGGTATGTTCATATTTTGGCACTGTTTCCAAAAGATGTGAAGTATTATATGTTTTCTCAATTCAGCTATACCACAACATCTACAAATTATTCTGTGCACAGCGTTATGAAAGGCCAGTTACACTTCTGTCACAGCTATAAATAAGCTTTTGGGCAGTTGAGCCCGGGCTCACATTGAAAAGACTGACACATAGATATGACAGTGACTGTAATGCTCAAGTACTTTAGGACCTGTATCCTAGTTTTCCTTCGTATTATTTGATCCAAATATTGAAAAATGGAAATATCTGAATATTAATTTAATGTCATTAATATGATTATATTCATTTTCTAGAATAAAAAAACTTGTAGTCACTAATTGATTTCATAGTGTGTTCTAATTAAAATGCACATGCCTCCTGGAAAAGAGCAAACCTTGGCTACTTATTAATAAACCAAATTATTTCCTTACATAATCATAAGTGTAACTATCAGAGTTTAATATAATTTTATGCCTTAGTAAAATAGTTTTAACTGCTTGCCAGAAGTTTATTTTCCTGTATGTCTAAAAATGTTCTCCAGGAAAATATTTACCACCATATTAATGTTGTTTTATCAAAAAACATTATCTGAATTAATTTCCGCCACCTTGGGGAATTTCTACCTCTCTATGGCCTCCAGCCTGAAGGTGCAACCAAGGCCCATTAAACCGTGGCTTGGCCGCTGAAAAGGAGCAGGCAGGGCTTTACTGGTCCAAGCCTAACAGGAGGAATGAACGAAGGGGAGAAAGCTGCCTGCCAAGTCCTTCCAGGGCTGTGTGATTCTGGGGTCAACAGGGGAGACAGCAGCAAAGGGAAAAGGCACCTCTGACTAGTTTGACTTCCGAGGATAAGGAACAGCATGGGGAGGTGTATGGGATGGAATTAAGTTTATTCCAGCTCATTTGGAAACTGGCCATAGCTTCAGCTGAATCAGACCAAACTTTCCTAGCACGGTGAAACTGTCTATAAGGAGTCAATGAAATGATCTTGCACTTGAATGCCTTTGCCCACTGTCTGCCAGTCCATCTTAAATCAGTTTTCATAAAACAGAGAAGCAGAAGCTACAGTGAAGAAGTTTAGGTTTTCCCATTACTAAAGTGTCATTCAGTAAGACATTCATACATATTTACATTCAAACATATTGAAGTGTATATGTAATGTGTGTGTGTATTGTGTTTGTGTGCTTTAAGGAAACGCAAATCTTTATTAATTTTTCAGATTCTGACTAGCAATAAGCCTATACATAGAGTTTATGTCGTCAGCGAAGAGTTCACTGGGAGTATTTGTTATTCAGACTGTTTTGAGTAGCAAAGTAGGTCATGTTGCTATTTCTGTTCACATGAAACAGAAAGAATCAAGTTTTCTGTGTGAAGACTTGTGATTATTAATTTATAATTTACTTTCTGCAACTGTTCTGCATTATTCAGTTAGAAATAAAGTTGTCTTACAAAGATCTTACTTGGAAGCTTTAAAAAGAATTTCAGAGTGTAACTGCTTCCTACATTTCTCCTTGTGTTAGGGCCAACTCTTGAAATTTGGTCCAAATTCAGTCAATAAGGGTGCAAACGTTGCTTAGAGCAATAGGAAATGCAACACTTAATCTTTATTGCCAAATATTTTTCCTACCATTGGTCCTTGCTTACCTCTCAATAAGATTGTCTTCTGTTTGTGTTGTTATACACTTGTCATATTTGAAGAGGAACATTTCAGCAGGGAGCATGTAATAGGATGATATTAAATTCTTAAGATAGAAAAGTTTTAATTTCGTTGCAAATGAATTTGTTTATATAAAAGTGCAATAAAAAAAGAGTAAATATCTGGAGACACAGTCTGTTCAGTGTCATAGATCTACACAGAAAAATGCAAGTGAAGGTTTCAGGAAGCAATTTTTATTTAGGATCAGGTTCTGCTGCTGCTTGCTTTGAAGCACATAAGTCACTGGAGAGCAGGCAGAAAGGAAAGGAATAAATTCTCCATGTTCTGGGACTCCCCCCTTACCTCAACAGCTGTAATGCAGTATCTGTGGAGTCAGAAATTAAGAACCTGGTCTGGAAGGGACTTCTGGCTACTTAAAAGGTTTTTAAGTAATGTTTAAGAGATACAACTCCAATTAGAGAATCTAGTCCATGAAGTATACTGTATGTTTAACTATTTAAAACATATTTTCAAACTCTTCAAGCAGTTCCTGTGTGTATTTAGTTGCCAAAATCACTACTAGCTGTACATTCACTTTAAAACAAATACATTATCTCTCTAATGAAATGTCTAGTCAAATGCTTCAGTGAATAGTTCTATTTTGAAGTTTATCTGCAAGTAATTTACGATGAAATAGGTACTACTCTTTTTGGGTTTTTACTGCAATAGTTCAGGGAATGACATATTTCATGATGATAATTCTCTTCCTTTTAAGTGCCTCTGAGAAGTTATGGCAAAAGTGATATGTGTAAGGTAAAAGCAAAACTAGAAAAACTAACATCTCCTTTTTTGAGTGCACAGCATTTGAGCTTCAAATTGGTGTTTCAAGGTAGCCAGTGCCCCAGATTCACAACATAAGTGAGAGCTTTTTTTCCAGTTTCTGCTGGCAGAGCAGTCCAAAGGAATGCTGACTGCAACAAGCCTCTGAGCCTTAGGCATGACTGAAGCTCACTTGACAAGATTCACTTACTAAACCCAATGTGTGTGATAAGACCCTGTCACAGTGGAGGGTGACAATAATGCGGAGTGGTGGAGAAATAGTAAAGGCAGCTGAGTCACTATATTTACAAGTCACTAATCCACTGTGGCTATAATCACTTAAAAAGCCTATGGATTTGGACAACATATTTGTGAGTGTATTTTTTTTAAGTGTAGATTTTTGAACTAATCATCCTGACTTAATAGTATCTGTTAAACAGAAATTGAGTTTTATAATCAAAAAGGCCTAAGGAATAAGGGAAAGGGTTTATTTTAAAGTGTGGAAAAAATTTACAGACCTAACTGGGTTAGCTGTTATGGACAAAGATCTCAGAGGAATTTATAGCCACATAGATGTATCCAGTAGTATTGCTCATACACACATGTCTTTCTAGTACTGGCCAAAATACCTCAAAACCCCAGCAACTAGACCTTAAGTTTTGCTAAAAAAATACAGATCATTTTCAAAGAAATATATCTTAAAAAAAAGTGTCTTATATGAGTTTTTAACGTGAGATGCAGTACAATTGCATCCGGAAACCTTTAAGGTCTTAAAAAATCACATGAGCTTAAAATTGCTATAGAACAGTTTGTGGGGTTTTTTGGACATATCTTCTCTTTCAACTCTTGTAGTGCTGGCTGTGTGGGATCCTCATAAGAAGAGTCTACTTGATATACATGCCAGAAACATTAGGTTTCTGCAAGAAGGGCCACAGAAGAGTGTGGACTTGGCTTCAGCTGTCACTAGGGTCTTGACTTCAAATGCCAGGACCCCGGGGAATGTGATGAGCAGGAGGTTAGAAGCGAATTGCTGGGGAGCCAAACCTGAACAAAGTAACAATAGGAACAAGGAGGAAGTCCAACATACATATGGGGTTTTGTATATGATTTTTAAATAAAACAGAAAATAAAGCCCCCCATATTTTAATATTGTGAGGGTTCATACCAGGTTTTAAACTAAATATATGAATAAGGGTCTTACTAATACCCTGGAAATATGAGGAATCTAGGGAAGAGGTGAAAAAAGGAATACAGTTCACTGGATGAGTGGGAGTTTTATGGCAGGCTAGGGGTGATGGCTCTGACTGGGCAAAATGGTGGATCTCAGGAAGAAAAGATGGGAATCTACGGAAACGGAAATGGAAATGGAAATGGAAATGGAAATGGAAATGGAAATGGAAATGGAAAGCGCTCTGTTTCTGATTAAGAATGTTGAGAACCGCTCTGCGCAAACTTGTGTCCTCTTTGCTGTTAGAAATACAATAGCCCCACATAGACTGAAGATTAGAGGTTACATGAAATCCATTAATGACAACAGCTGAATGGAAAAGTCAGAATCTAGAGAAGAGTCCACTGCTGATAACCCACTGGGTTCTGCTGGGGAAAAAAAGAAACCAAACAAGGAAACATATTCCCTTGAGTTCTGAAACCGAAACTGGAAACCACAACACAAAGATCAATTCACAAAAAATCCGTAAGATAAAACTGATTCAGCCACTGAAGAACATCTTGCTCCTAATTGGGATCATACTTGTTGAGAACGTGAGCTGCTAGACATAAAGCAGCCCCTAAGAACAGAGAAGCAGCAATCCAATTTGTTTTAGTTTAACTTGCCGTTGTATTCCATAATAAATGTCTGACTAAGGAAGTCAGATAATTAAAATACAGCCTTACACAAAGAGGGAAACACTCTAGATATGAACATGTAGATGATAATTTGTAAAATTAGGATTTAAAAGAATTATTATTAAAAGCAATTTAATTTGCATATTTAATACTATCCTTGCTACTGACATTGCATTCAGAGGATTCTATTAAATGGAGAGCAAACAAAAAATGAAATTATAGTGAGATAGGTAACAGAGATACACGATTTTGAGACAGATTATAGCAGCTTGACAGTTAACTTAGAAAATGCTGTTTTCTAGGTGCAGGGCAGAGTTACACATTTTCTTAGCCAATGCTGAAAATACAGAGAAGGAAAGACAAACCCTTGCTTCAGAAAGTTTGCAATAGAAGGGAAGACACAATGGAGTGTCTAAGAGGAGCATCTGGAGGGGAGTGTTTGGAAAAAGTAGCAAAGCAGCCTGCTTCTCTCAGCCAAAATTTGGTTTTATATGGGCTGAATGGGAATTGCTGAGGCTGCAGGAGTAGGCTTTAGGAGAAGGAAAATATACAAATAGCCTATATTTTACTTGATTTTCTGTGGATGTTACACACTTTTGGGTAAATTGCTGGAAAGCACTTTGCTCTGAAGGGGTTGCTGTTGGTCATTTTCAATCAGCTACGGTTCACAGTGGCAAGGGAGAAAGGGCTCAGTTAGATTGAGAAGTGCAGTGAGATTTACAGACACCGGGGAGCTGCCACCTGGGGATCTAGTCCTTGTGCACCCCGTCTGTGACATTCAACTTTAAAAAATGTGCTGAAGATCAGAACTCTCACCTCTTTGGACTGAAAGGGATTGAACTCTGAGAGAAGGTGTCTGGCATGCCGTCAGGTAATAGCACAGAAACTGTCTGTTGGCCGATTTTCTGTCTGATCTGTCTGATAAAGATTTTCTCTACCTCTGCTGGCAGGAGAGAAGTGGGAATGCGCTGGCAATAGCCCTGGGTATGTTTGTCATTGCTTCACTACGGGGAGGTAGGAGCCTCTTTGCTGAACTTCTCCGTGGTATCAGATGCAAATATGACATGTAGTTTGATCTCAAATATTGATAGAGGACTGCCAGAGTGTGACGGTTTGTGCGATCTTTATCGTGATTGAACTCTCAGGTTTTAGACCTACTTATGGAACAGAAAACCATTGTTCCCATAGCATTCATTGGCCTTCTCTTTGGGGTGTTGATAAAATGCTTGCATTTATTCATTTCAATCTACTCTTAATCCTTGATTCTGCCAGATGCATGTAGTATTTGAAATATAGCTACAGTTCTTTAACAAGTAGATTTGGGAGTGTTACCACATAACCAAGCCCTTTTTCTTTGTCTTCTTGGAAGAGCTTGAGAATGTTATTTCACACTGAAGTATTTAATATCCCTGCAATACAGAGAAACTAGAGTTAATCATGCTTTGATGCTGGAGACTGGACAGAACAATCAGAACTGGCACCTGTAAGCAGACGATGTGATTGCCAAATGTGACACAGTGCAACAATTGGGCATTATTAGATCACAGGCTTTCTGGCGCTGGAGGTAACAACTACGGCCAAAAGTGTCTGGTACATGTGGTTAGAAGAGGTTAATGTTCCCTCTTACGCTTGGACCCCACCACTGCTATCTGTGAACTTCATCAATGGTTTATTCTAATTTCTTCTCTAGGAGCTGCTTATTCTCTAGGAGCTGCTAATCTTCTCAACTGCTGTTTTATGGTATTAGCACATCTATCATTTACAGAGTGTTTAGTAGTGCTGTGATGTAATCTAAGACTATCATCCTTTTAGAAAGTAGTTTCCTTTTAAAACAGATATGTTAACTTTCTGGGGATGTCGTGCTTGAGGACAATAAACTGGATTGGGATCTCTGTTCTTATTAGGGCTAATTTGTTAATCTGGGTAGTGGTGAAGTTTATCATTGTATGACAGGATAAATGAATTGTGAAACCAAATATATTAATTTTAATATCATAAAGTGCTTGTAATACAAATAACTTGCCATTTTATGATTGAAATATATAAATGGAAACAATTTCAGCGGAAACAATTTTTATTTCATACAGCCTGATCTCCCCCATCCATTTTGATAGCCAGCTATGTACTACTGCTTAAATAATCATGACAAGAACTGTTGGTGTGCTTAAATTTAAATATAGATATATGTGAGTTAGATTCTGCCACAAAATTTCAGTATATTTTCAGCATATTTTTGAATTTACAGAATGAGAACAGTCCTGTTGACTTCCAACTATGTACTTCCAGAGGCCAAAATTGAGCATGTGCTTCAATCCTTGCACCTCCTTACATCTTCTATTGAATAATCTAGTAATAGATTCTCAGATGGAATTTCAGAGTAAAGCACTGAACTATGAGAACAGTCAGCTATTTCAGGTTGGCAACTTTTGTGCATATAAATTTATTTTATGCAAAAAGGAAGTTTGACAAGAAATAAAAAGGTTAATTAGGAAAAGAAAGCTTTTAAGACTTTCTAGTATCAACAGTGTCTCGAATGAATGCAGAGAGTTTGCATGATGCAACAATGAAATTATTTTATCTCATAGGGCAGTAAAATAATTTAATATAGTAGCTAGGCAAAGGAAGAATGTTAAGAAAATTAGAAATGGCAGGTTGCAAATATAATGTAATCAGATCTTATTGCATAAAAAAGCTGTTATTATTAAGGTTGCAGATGAACTCTAAGAAAAACAAAATTCTGAGGCATCATTTTAATTTTCTTGACAACTAATTTGGTTTTGTATCATGAGCACAAGCTTCAGTGATACAGTAAAGGTGGGATAAGAAGACCCAGTGGCCTGGTCTTCTCCACAGCAGGGCAGTGGACTCACTATGCAGGAGCACCCAAGCAACGGGAGCAAGGCTGGTCTGCAGACACTGACTGGGGCAAAACAAGGGTCCAGATCACCAGACAAGTCCATGGTGCCAAGTAATGTCTCAGGTCAAGCTGGGAAGCTGTGTCACTAGGTCAGGGTTAGGGTCCAGATCAAGGCCAGGCATCAAGATGCTCGCAGTGCATCTCAGAAGAGGACCAAGGGCAAGGGCTGGGGCTGGCATGCAGCCCCTGGAGTGATGGGGGAGCCAAGAAGGGCTGCTGGTAGACCTCTTCTCACAGGCTCCTTCTGAACAGTCGGACCTCACAGCCACACAGCAGCAGAGCTGGCTGTGGGCATGGGTGGCCAGACTGCCAGGGAAGGGGAGCAGCAGCCTCTCAGGGTGCCTGGGGCTCTGGGTTAAGTGCCCTGACAGAAAAGCAGGTTTAGTCTTTACTGAAAAAATTCTCAGCAGAATTTGCTTGTATGTGTAAATTCTTACTGTCCCACAATTTTCTAACTTTTTATGTCTAGTACTTTGTTTATCTTGTATTGAATTGGTCCAAAATTTATTTTACAGCAAGTAGTCTTTCCCATAAAAGAAGTTTACTTTAGATTAATAACTGAATTCAGTATTTAAATACTTTGAAGGTAGATTAATGTTTGGATTAAGTACTTGTGAAAATTTTCACTTTCCCAATGGCTGTCTCTGAACACCAGAAGTACATTAACCAGTCACATCCTGAGAGTCTTTCAAAGACATTGTCACAGCAGTTGGCTTCTGATTGACCCACCACTTCCACCTAGTGTATCTCAAGAATTTCTCTGGAAGATAAAAAGAAAGCAGCAGAAGTATTTATGTGACACAATTGCTTCTATTTTTCACTTCTTCGTTAGCTAACAGATGTACATAGCCTGAGGAAGAGCTGGGATCTGTGCCTCAGGTGAGCCTGTTTATCACAAAGAGGGTCTCCTTGCCTCCTGGTCCCTTCGCCTTGGAGAAGTTAAGAACTCAGAGGAAAGATGCCATCTCCTCACCTCAGCCCTGGTGTCCAGGTGTGATACCCATCAGGATGACTGAGAACTAGGGGCAGCTAATGGGCAGACTGAGTGTTCAAGCCCAGCTATAGCAAGAATCCACACTGTACATCTCTCTCTCTAAATATATATATCTCCCACCACTCGTGATCAGTCAGAGAAGGGAACAGGATGAAGCTGTTGGTGCTGGGTGTATTTGTGTGAGAGCTGCGTCCTGGCTGGGGGAAGGAAACTCCATGACATAGTTACCTTCCAATGCTATAATAAACCAGCATTTTCCATTTAGTAAAATCATTTATTCACAAGCAGTTAAGTTGGAATTTTGAATTTTTGTGGAGGAGAAGCTTTTTGTTCTACATTTTTCTTTTATTCCTGAAAGCATTCCCTTCTTGGTCTTTCTAATTTCACAATAGAGGAGAGTAAATCCATTACATATGATGGCATTAAAATGTAGGAAATAATCTAATTCCTTGCCATGGGAGTTCAAAATTCCACAAGCATTTTCTTCATTTTAACTCATGTTTAATCATAAATTCAATACTGCAAATGGGCATTCAGTAACGTAGCTTGCCTACTGTGTAAAGATTTTCAATTGAAGTCCCACTGACTTCATATCCATAGAGATAATCTTTATTTCCATGTTTAAAAAAAAAAAAAAAATCCTTGGATTTATTTGTATAATAGTGAAGTTACAGCATATTTGAACTTGCTTTTCAAAGAACTGCTATACAACTATACACAGCATTTGTCCTTCTGGTGACCCTTTATTTTTGTGATTACAATTTTGACAGGTGCTTTTGCTTCAGGCCACTCAGAGACTTTACACTATTAACTGTGGTGACATTTTTTCTCTCTTGAATTGTTCCAGAGAAAAAAGGTGATGAGAAAGTTCGTCTTTCCTTTTGTTTCTCTGTGTATCTTAAGGGCTTAATATTAGTGCCATGATGACAAACAAAAAGTTTACATTCACCCCTAAGTTCTTCAGAGGTCTGTCTGTCATGGCACAGATGTTTCAATGGGTTATGAAAAATTTGACAATGTGTGCCAATATATGTGGAAATTACCAATAATAATGGACTGAAAACCCGGTTAGTATTAAGAACCTGACCTAGATCTATAGCCCAAAGAAATCCCTTATTTTCTTTTTATGGGTTTCAAGGGACTCTGAATCAGATTTTTGGACTATGATTAAAGAAACCTAGAGGACTTAGTTAGATAATGGTCCCACTGCAAACTTAGGAACATTTGGAAAAGAAACCTTAAAAACCATAAACCCATTACACATTTATTTAATCAGACATGACACTTGCTTTAACAGCTTAGGCAACATTTCATGAGAGACCTTTACTACACATAGAATTTTACTTTTATTTTCTTTT
This sequence comes from Gallinago jamesoni, assembly GCA_025769975.1. Lineage (NCBI taxonomy): Eukaryota > Metazoa > Chordata > Aves > Charadriiformes > Scolopacidae > Gallinago > Gallinago jamesoni. The sequence goes on from JAOQGH010000023.1 coordinate 68,498,705, forward strand.
CTGATTTATTGCTTTGTGTGTGTGTGTCTGAGCAATCTCTTTTGTTATGCTGAACAGGCTAACAACACTGGATTACTGTAAATCAAAAGGTTTGTCTTTGCCACCTCCAATTACATCAAATATGCCGTAAAACTTTTTATAGTTCTTGGAAGGTGAAAAAGCCATTGCCTATTGAAAGCTTGATATACTCTGGAGATCTGAATCCAAAATTTATTTATTTATTTTTTAAATGCTACGGGATTGAGAGAGATTTTTCTCACATGAATAATTTAATTCACTGGTTATTAACAAAATCCAAGCATTCTTTTTCTTCCAAGTTACAAACAGATTTAAAGCAACATGCATGGAATTTATTCATACTCCCTGGCTTGATGTTATGGGGCTAATTCTTATCTTACATGTATCTTTATTTGGATTAATGACTTCTTTATTTAACACTATTTTCTTTAAATATACACATCTTCTTTATCTTCTTCTGTATGTGTGTATACATGTGTTTATATATATGTCTAGCTACATAAATATGTGTACATATCCATTTGTCTTATACTCATTTGTATTATTATAGGCATCCTAGCAAGACTGCTGGTGCTGAATGGTTATGTATTTTTATGCTAGAACGATTCTGGCACTGAAAATAAGTTACTTGAAACTTCTCTATGTAAAATGGATAATGTGTAGAGAGGGTGTCTGGTCCAGTGTTTATCTCATTAATCTGACTCCAAGGAGTCAGATTTGCCTCACCACAGGTACCCTATTTGACCCTGTATCTCCATTGTTCAAGCTGCCAAGTGATTGAGGATGTGTGTTTGTCTCTCTTGAGAGGGGGCAGGGTAGGTAGAGAACTGGAGTAGAGAGAAAGGTTTTGAGGACAAATATGTGAATATAACAATAATGGGATCATGCAAGACTCCCTCCCCCCCCCAAAAAAAAAAAAAAGAAAAAATTAAAAAGAAGATAAGCTATATGAAATCATCTGGGCTGCCGTTTTTGCAGGCTGATGCTCTACTGTTGACCGTTTTGTACTGTTAGTGATGCTAGTGTGAATAAAATGCCATCACTCCATTCATGTGGGAATACCATGTTGGCAAAAGGAGTATAAAAAAGCAAATGTTCATTCTTAGTCTGTTTTAGAATCTGTAACTTCATGACTTCAGGGTGAACCTCGTTAACAATTTTGGCTATATCCTTCCTATGCCAATGGTACATTCAGTTGCCTTCCTGATATTTTATTTGAGAGGGATGTCCTGTAGTGCTATGAATCACTCATCATTTCTGTGTTAAACTGGTATGTCTGGAGATATTGAACCTGCCTCCTCCTGAAAATTATAGGAGTTCAATAGCCTTGTTAAACAGCCCTAAGGACAGAAAAAGCATGCTGCCTATAAGTCACTGGCAGGAGGTTTATCATCATATTAAAGTTATTTTCTATACCTTTTATATAGACACTGCTGAGAAATAACCTTCATCGATCACAACCTACTAAGAAAGGGGTAGAGGACGGTGTTTTAAATGAATCTTCCTGTGACAATAAAGGTAGTTACGTCAAGCTCATATTGTGCTATATTGAAGAAGTATATCACTAGTTAATATATATATATATATATATATAACCCATTATAGCTTTCTTTATGTATTTCAGCTAATCCTTTCCTCTGTATCGAGCAAAACTTCACGGTATTATGAACTCATGATCCAAGAATGTAGCCAGTCATCTACCATGACAGAACAAAGTTTTATTCGAACCGATATTTTACAACTCTATACCCAAAGAAAAGTTCCTAAGTCTGTATTTAAACACTTAAATTAATTAGGCCATGCTTACAGTGGCAACAATAACCTCTTCTACACAACAGAGCATGGAGTGATGCATTATTCTTATTAAAGTGTAATACAAAGACAAAGCAGAGAAGAAATCTAAGATGACAAACATCATTGGAAATTTTCTTTTTGATGCTTTCTGTGTCTGACTTTTCTCTCCAATCTATGTGTAATATTTTTTTCCTTTTCATCCTGATAATTGTCTTCAAAACAACAACAGAACATATGAAGAAGGAAATATATTTCCATTGTATTCTATTTCTCTTAAAAAGTAAACTTCTTTCATATAAGGCTGTTATTTTACACAAAGATCCTACGGTAGTGCAATGACAGAAATGTCATTTACAGCAAGAAGGAAAAAAGATTATCGAATTATCATAATTTAAGTAGACCTCAAATTAAAGATCGATAACTTAAGAAGGAAATTATTTAACTTACCTGTGTCACTCTTGCCTTTCTCACTGAAAGAACTGGCTTTACCTCAATGCAACTGTAAAATTGGTGGGTTAATAGCAAGGAAATTGGCAAGTTCTTATAACATAGCAAAAAGTAAAAATGATTAAGTTACTCGGCTCTTGGATGTTAAAGAGATTAATAGGCTTTTTAATGGTTGTATGAATTAATTTGCATGAATGATACCTGGAACCTGGAGAAGAATGAAAAGCTTTTAATGCCAGCATAAATGATCTGTATTCTCTTAAATGATCATACATTGAAAAACAAAAGGGAAAATCCTTTGATGCAAATGTCACCTTTACCGAAATTCCCAAGTTCACAGAAAGTCTAATTAAGGTGCTGGCCAAGACAGCACTGGTAATGATTTTCTAAAAGGTCTCATCATTCTTTGAGCGATCACAGGATGATTAAGCAAGCTTATTTTAAAACAAACAGGCACTCTTCTCTTTTTGTACTTGATTCTTGTGCCACTGTGATTACTAATTATAAAGACTCTGTTGCATCTTATTTGCAATCTTGAAAACATGTAAGAGTTTTGACTTCATAGCATTCAGCTTTTCCCAGATTATCTAGATACCTTATTCAGATTGTGCCCAAGGCTCACCTCGTGTTTTTGTCACGGTAAGGCATCTACTTCATCAATTCACTCATGAAGAATATTGACCCCTTTGGAGTTTCAAGGATCTCTTTACGCTTTCACTCATCTAGTAAGATGTTATGATAATATTGTGGTCCACAGGAGGTTTTATTCATCATCATCTTCACTTGTGAGAAGAAGAGATGATTTGAAAACTGTGTTACCTGAATACAGGGATCTTTCTCCCTGCTTTTCCTCTTTTTTGAGAAGAGTTTCATACCTCTGAGTCACTGGACTGATCGACTTAGATTGTGCCACGTAGTCTACACAGGAGCAGTATGAGGAGAATGGGACCTAATCTATATGCGCAGAGTAATTCAACACAACATGCATGCTTACTCTGTGATAGGTAAATTATATAAAAGAGAGGAGAAAACTCTGTAAACAATGGAGGCCAAAATGAGGGGAAAAATATCCCAAATAAATTATTTCTTTGCAGTAGCATTTTTCTTCAGGTTTACTTCTGGCTAATGAATTTCATATGCATGGATACACTAGACCCAGGTAAGTTGCAATGTGGCTTTACTTTCCTTTTCTGCTTTTTTGATTACAGGGTATATGGATGCATGTCTAATTCTATATAGAATTAGAGCAATGCTGAAAGCCAGAAAGAGTGTTTGTGACATTAGCAGATCTTTTATGTTTAGTGGCATCTTTCCTATGAGTTGCACAGGTGACACTAGCAGCTTTGAAGCTGGAAATTGTAAATAGGATCATAGTAGCACTAAATCCACCTGCGGATTTTCTTAAACTATTGAACACCTCCAAGCTTGGCTAAGCTTTCCAGAGGCAGGTAGAATGTAAAAAAAATGTCCTTAAAACTGCTGTAAAGTTTAAGAACATCATTCTAAACAGGATTCTGCAGGCTTTCAAAAATCATTATATTGCAAGTTTTCAAAAAATGATTGGAAGAGAGTTAGTTAATAATATAGTCTCAAAGGACTTAGAAGTGGAAGCCTTGAATATGGGACTTGAGTTAGCACATAGTTTGCTAGGGGGAATAAGGTGGGAAGGGTGTGAGAAGATAATTAAATGAAAGCCACTGCAGCCAGTATTCTCAATGGAGGTGACGGGTTACCTGGCCTAAAAGAAAAGGGGTTGGGAGAAAAGCAGTTCATTATTTAGAAGAGTCATCTCACCTAATGGTAATTTTGAAGAAAGGGAACTAGTATGGTTTTTCAAATTACAGTCTATGGATTAAGAAAACAAGTTCCAGAGGCAGGTTTTCCCAGCTCAGGTTTAATGTTTACAAGTGATTCTTTAAAATGGCACCCAGTCCCAGAATTTGCTCTGAATCTCCAGCTTGACATGGATGTCCAGAGTGAGCTACTGATTTGATTCTTCCTGTAGGTTGCAGTGGGATAGACATATTGAAAGAGCTGAAAGGAACCTCACAGAACTCAACAGAAGAAGTCAGATTATACATTTCCAGGCATAAGATTATGCAGGACAAAATCACAATTCTTTAATGAAGGAAAATTGTTACTGAGGGAATATGGCAGAGATTAGTTTGGGCTGACTCAAAAGTGAGTGAAAATGTCAGAAGTTAACTTGTTAATAGTATTACTATTCAGACAGGTACAAGGTGTGTTTATACAGTAAATTTTTTTCCTGAATTTTATAGCAGGATCAGATTTCCAGAACACATTTTGCCTAAAATATAAAATCTGACAATAAATCTTGAGAACGACAGGCTAAAATTGCAATAGGCACTACAAACTTTTACAGCCACAAATATGTTTTGATATAAAATGTTTAGTTGCAGTGAATATTCTGTGCCTAAGGAAATGGCTGGTGCAGGTTTTCATGATGAAAACACTTTAATTTTTCTATTTTACTGGGTTTGAACCAATATTAAATCACCAGGAAAAACAGTTTTATGTTTTCTATTGCCAGTCTTGCTATCATAAATGTTTTTTACAAGTCCTTATTTGGCAGCTTGTGTTTTGGGCCATTTCCTGTCTACTGCTAGGTTTATCACTTTATCACTTTCTGCAATAAGACCTTGAGAATCCTATTCTTTTAACATCAAGTTTTTAATGCTCTGGTCAGCTTATTGCTCTTCACCAAATGAGCTTATTTGTTTTTTTTTTCATTTTTAAAATTTCAGCTATCATGGAAAAAGTATGGTTTTATTGTTGAAAACACTGAACACATTTAAACCAAATTTTCTAATCTCCGCTGAAAATGAACAGGCAGAAAAGAACAGTTGCAATTTTGAACACTGTTGAATGATGCTGAATGGGAAATGCAGCTCAGTGACTTGTGTTGCCCTTCAGCTTTGCTGGCCAGACTTCCCAAATACAGTACTTAATTGCTACTTCTTTCTCATGAAGAGAGAAACCAAGACCAGAGAATCTTAAGAAACTGAGCAAGAACAGTCTTGATCTCAATCCCAAAATAACCTGGTAGTAGCATTTTAAAAGCACTATTTGAGATTTAATTGGGAATACTGCCGTTTGTTTTGCATTATATATTCTGCAGAATTATTCCCGATGTACAGTGTTATTAATATTTCTATGTTATGAACTACTACTACTTTTCAGGCAGATGCCATGTGAGCTTGTTTAAAAGTTGTTGTCAGTTCTCACCTGCCTGTGACTGGGCAATTTATTTTTGCATGGTAAACTTTGACACCGAAAATGGTTGTGAAAAACAACGCAACTAGAGTATATGCACTTTTTCAATGAATTTTTTCTTATATCATCCTATGAATGCTCACAAAATACCCAAGGATATTTTTTCCAGTAGATAGATTATAGTATTAACTTTTTTGGTTTCATAAAATGCATAAATTCATGAATCTTAAAATTAAACCAATGAGTTTAAGTGGATTAAAAATAGATTTTAATTATAAAGAGGATTGCTATAGATGAATAATTATACTTTTCTGCACTACCTCTTTACTCAACATTAAATTCAACCATCTCTGACTCTGACTAGACATCCTAGGCGTATGTCAGAAAATTCCCTAATTTACTTAGTGGCCTTCCCTTAGGATACTTTTCTAGGTCATAAGACTGAGAAAATAGCCTGTTGTGCCAGTCTCTGCCCATCTCTTATTTTATTAGACTGTGTTCTGGCAGCAGATGTATTAATGGAATTCAAATACAGTCGACACATAGATTGATCTAACAGACTCATAAAAGCACACTTACAATAAGCTGATATCTGACCCAGTGTTATATAAAGGTCAGGCAAACTGGATAGTTTTTATGGAGCTCATTATTTAATCTTAATATTAAGGAGAACCTAGCATAGAAGACCCTAATCAGGATTGGTAATTAAGTGAGAACATCATTCATAACCTGATTATAATTGCAGGGTTTTATAGCCCTTTTCCAGAAATCAGCCTCTTGCACAGTTGATGTAATGCAAAGGGTTTTATACAAAACATGTCTTAGACTGTTTGCAAATCAGTTATTAAATGCATTATATGAATTTTTAATCTATAGTGGTATTTCTAAAATGTTGCTTCACTGGCAAAATGTTAAGTACTTCCCAAACCATGGTTTAAAGCAGCAGGAGAAAGAATGAAATAAAAGTCAAAATAGTAATTTAATTAAATTATAAATGGTTTATATTCAGATTTCATCCTCTTGTTACATATGTTTTTTAACTAAAAAATACAAAGTATGTAACTGTCCTCACTGTGCTTATATACCTAAAGTCTCCTTTAATACACCTTCATAATATTCCAAATTATCTTTGTGTGAGGGGCTTTCAAGTATCATATTAGCTCCAGTATGTCACTTTTTACAGTAGAATAGCCCCGAATCTGATTAATCTGAATGCTCTTTTTAGCAAACTAGATCATAATAGGTCCCTTGGTACCATTAATATCTAACGTTTCGAAGATCATAATATCTCAAAGATATTTGGTTCATGGATTATACATCCATTAGGTTGAAACATTTCTACTAATGTGTTGTGGTCATGCATTTATCATGATTCCACCAAGCAGAATATGGTACAGAGTTCATACTAATTCAGACTCATTACAAAAGACAAAAATAATCCTTAAAAATCACTTGAAATTAGTTAATAATATTATAAAAGTTGTAATAGTTCCAGATTTGTTATCAATATTTTGCATTAACTACTTCACTATCAGTGGCAGCTTTAGTTTAACTTGTTTACTTCATACCACAATGCACATAGCAGTATATATGCTAATTTTACACTGCTAAGGTGGGTAGCTCTTCTGGGCTCCGCTGGACCCTGCTGGGCTCACTTTCATCCTAGAACTCACAAGGCACCCTGAGGATGAAGAGCTGAGGATGCTACAAGGGTACATTGAAGGTGAGAGCATCTGATTCATAAAGGTTTTCTAGTCAACGATAACCAGTTAAATGTAAAGGGGATAATAAGTAAAGGAGGGAAAGATAAAAATATGCATTGACACAAACCTGATAGACAAGGGATAACAGAGACAATACCAAAGATGAAGTATCACCAGACACTAGCTGATGAGCCATTAAGAATCCACTGGCAGAGCTTTGGAGGGCCATCCTGGACTTTGTAACTCCAAATTTCCCCTTTGTAAACATGAGGATTTGGGGCATTTGAGGGTGCCTGTGGGAGCAGTGTGTGAGTGCTACATGTTTACAGTGAGCACTGAGCTGGTCCAGCCAGTGATTCGGGGAACCTTTGTGTGGGCAACAGGGCCTGGGATCAGGGCAGGGGTGATGGGGCCATGCTGGTACTCGGGGAGGGATCTGTGAATGTGCTATGTCCCTGTGAACCCAGAGAATGCTCTGTGTGTACTCGCTCAAGTGATCTTCAGTCTCTGCCAGCTGAAAAGGAGGATGAGGAGACAAGGCCATCTGTGTTTGTGTTTTACATGAGTCCTGTAGGTGGGTGCAGTGGAAGGCTCCACCTTGTCAGGTGTTATGGTTTGAGAAAACCATAACAATATATATTGTCGTTTAGACAATTATTCTATCACCCAATGACCCCTCCCCACCCAGAAAAGGGAATTGGGGAACCAAAAGAAACACAAGGGTTGAAATATAAATAGATTTAATATTCTAAAAATAAATAATTAACAATAATACTAAAGAACCAGTATTAATCCCAATACTGATCTAAGATATACAAGAATTATACTCAGCCAATTCTATCAGCAGGAAGCTGTGCCCTCCCAGCAGGGACAGCAAATGGCGGACACTGCCAGCACAAAGGCTTCAGGAGGAAGGGAAGGCCTCAGGGGTCCGGCACCGGGGCAAGGAGTTGTCTGGACCTGCTGCCATCAAGGGAGAGAGAGCTATGCAGCAAACTTTTCTAATTTATATTGAATGTGACGTTCATGGTATGAAATAATCCTGTTGGCTGGCCTGGGTCAGATGCCTTACCCAGGCCTTGCTCCTCCTTGTCGCTGTACCTGGCAAGGCTCAAAAACACTAAGACCTTGAATCCCAAAGAGCCTGGCTGGCTATAGAGTAATTTTTTTTCACAAATTCAGACACTAAAGTCTTCTAGAAGTAAAATTTTCCCCAGTATTAGGAAAAAAGTTAGTCCTGTGTCTCTCAACCCAGGACATCAGGCTGTCTGTGTGATCGGCTGTGTCAATGTCCACTGCACGTGTGTTTGCTTCTGAGGCAAGCACTCAGCTTTGCTACTGGTTCAACCTCCCACCAGTAGTCTGCAAGTGCTTTGTTGGAAAAGAGCATACAAGTGAATTTCAAAGCTTTGGTGGAAGAGACTGTCTCATGAGGGAAATAAAGTAGATGCCATGAGTTAAAGTATCACTAGTTATTTAAAACCTTATCCGGACCCATGCCTTTGATATCTAACAACCCATGTTTTTTTTTCTCCAGACCATTCATACCCCTTCCCCTTGTCCTATTATCATGTCCTTAGATTTTTCATGAGACATTTACATCAAATGATCTTCAGGCCAGAAACTGTGTCTACTTCATGTGTTTGCATATGTACTCCTAGGTGCACTTCTTAAATGCTGTCTAAAAACAAATAAATGAGATTTTGTAGACAATAATAGAGTTTAATGAATTTATTTTATAATGTAAGTAGCAGATTTAAAAAAATATATTCTTATTCTATATCCTAACAATTATATAACTTCACTGTTTACCTTATGCCAGTTTCTAGGATCAAGACATTTGAATGAATGTCATAGAAATATTTTTTAAAGCTTGATGGGAATCATAGAATCATAGAATCATAGAATGGTTTGGGCTGGAAGGGACCTTAAAGATCATCCCTCCAAGATAGTAGAGCTCATTGGGATCTCATCCATTAAGAAAGGCAAATAGTATTCCTAGTCTCTAAACCAGGTCTATAGGTCAGTTGTCAGAATAACCAAAAGTAACTGGAGACTGGACCAGGCATGTGCAGACCTGATCTCAGTACAAGGCAGTGATAAAAGCAAGCCTTTTCTTTTTCAAATCCTCCCTTGTACAACATCAGTTTTGTAGCTTATATATGAAATATTTAGCCTTATGGAATTCCAACTGTATTTCAGAGAAGCTAAGGGTCCTTAGTCTTTCCTGTTTTATTTACTCATAAAAATCTTTCAGCATTAAAATTGTTGATTGTATTGTTTGTCAGCCCTTGGAGAGAAAAAGTAAACAAGAGCATAAAGACTTAGAAATAAATATCTATCACAATATTCACGATGTTGGCCATTTCTTTTTACCAGACCAGTGGGGAGACCACAATGATTTCTGGTTTCAGTGATTTGGATACAGCGTTTATTAAAAGCTGTATTTAAAGTCCTCTGTGGGACAGTCACTCCTACTGTCCGATTTTATGATTAGGATTTGCAATTATAATGATTTTACCACATGAAAGGGGTTTCACTTGATTGAACAGTTAATTGTTACAGAGGCTTAGACTTACTTTTCAGCTGATAAAGGACCACCAACCACCTCTCTGCAACAACTGCATTCTCAATTTTCCTTTCCCATGTTTTTCTCAAATGTAGACGAGTAACACTGATCTAGAAAACAACATGGCATTTTAAAAGAAAGACTACTGCAAGGGTTTTGACTTTGGACTGCACATTTCATGGAAGCTACAAACCTCTTGTTATATGCATTAATTGCTTTCTCTTTACAATACAGTTTTGTATTATGTTTGGATGCTCCTTTTTCTCCCGTGGTCACCTTTCTTTACAGACGAGATAAGTTTCCTTTCCAATTTATATAAAATATTAGATATTTTGGATGTAATTTTATTTCATGAGTAAACCTCTTGCTGCACTCTGCACAGAGAGAAGAAACTGCCTGGACCATAAAGGTGAAAGCCAGCTGCAGCTTTGTAATTTCTTTCCCCATGGTTTTGTTGGTTCTCCGCTTTTTTTTTTTTTTTAAATTAAATACTGATGTGTAAATGTGAAAGCAATATGAAAATTTACAGTGAGTTTTGTTCAGTTAGTGCCCATGTTTTTAAATATAATAGTTAATATTAACCATGATGTTAAACTGCTGCACAAAAAAGCTGCGTCTACATTAGTAAGCTGTGAGGTGCAACTGAAGGCAAACCCCTTGCTGTTGAGAGCCTGACATCCACATTACTTATGGAGTTTACTGCAGATTTTCTCTAATCTGAGACACTACAATAAGTATCAATTATTAACTGTACTCTTGTCAGTCATCTTGCGGGTTAGTTTAATCCAAAAGTAAACCAATTGCAAACTTATGATTGAAAAAATTATCCCAAAAGTTCAATCCTTGGTCTGCTAGCTTGCTGTAAATTAACTTTTTTTTTTCATATTTATTAGAAAAGCCTATACTATTATGAAGTCTGAAGTATGTTTTGTACAAAATACTCTAAAAATTTATGAGTCCAGGTTTTTGCTCTTTTTTCTCTACAATGTCTTCAATGGTCATCAAAGAAATATCATTCTCACCTCTTTGCCACCCATTCTCCCTGTTCCAAAGACAGTTTTAAAAAAAAAAGGATCCTAAGAACTGGAGGTTGCATTACTTGCAAGGAACACTACTGGTGATTTCTCTTAATATTAAGATGTAATAACGCATCTGAACTATAACACAGAAAACTGTCCTAGATACACTGGTGATGTCATTGATAACACTAATCCAAAGGATACCTGCAAAGCTGGACTCTGCCATCCACTCACTCTGTCCCATGACAAGGTGATGTAACTGGAATCCCTTCTCAGAATCAATGTGTTAAGGAACGGCAATTAAGTAGAGTCATTTTGAAAAAAATCAAATGAATCTGTTCTTGACCTTCATTTAAAAAGAAAAGGACTGTGTCACAGCAGCAATTTAGTACAGTAGGTTCTTGCAGAAACTAACACATATTATGGCAGAACATAATTCCAAATGAGAAAACATGTAAAAGGACAAAATTATTCATTATAAAATGGCAATTGATGCATGAATTGCAGGAAGGGGAAAGAGCCAAGTTAATGAAATGCCCTGGACGAATTTCAAAAAGTAAAATCTCAGGAGAGAGTATTCTCTTAAAAGGTAGCTCCAGGATAGGCTATGTATGAAGATGTAGTAGGATTTCCATACTTTCTAAGAGGAAAGAGTAATTTTCTCACAGTAGACTGTGAGTTGACTAAGATTTTATATCTCTGCCTCTATTGGTTCAAAAAGAAGTTAGTTGTATGCCTTGCAGGGAATCCCTTCTTCCTCGTTCCTTGCAAAGAAAAAGTTGTGGGTTTTTTTTTTCCTTTTTGTTCTATGCATTAAGCAAAGGTGTTGTAACTTCTGTTTCTTCAGCTAGTGGAAACAACTGAGACTAAAGTGGAGAAGGGGAATAAAACAGGGTGACAGACAAATTGAGTGACTGTATCTTCCTTCAAAGAAGCTATCAGATCCCTGCAGGAGAATGAATATCAGTCAGTCAAATACTTGCCAAGCAGTATTTAGTTCACATAATCATACCCTTTTTTGTGCTGATCTACAAGATCTCCAAGCTGCATAGCGAAAATGTGTAATTAAGGTTAAGTTGGATGAGCACCCAGAGTATGAAGGCTGTCAGAATGGTTAATATCAGGGCAACGCTCTGAGATACAACAGTGATGTGAAATGTTTTCCTTCTGTTGTTCATTTCTTAGAAAAGAAACATTTTTCATGTTTCTTTTTCATGTTTGGAAAAGAAATGGTTTTCAGCTATTCAGGAACATTTCTGTTAGGTTACTGACAGACAGTTACTTCGCCCTTTTCTGTTGCTGTCAGGCATCCTGGGCCATAGGTGTGAAAAGAAGTTGCTTACTTTGAGCAGGTTTGTCATTTTTTGCAAGAAAGAGTGGGAATTGTTCACCTTAGGCCAACTCCTCTGATGTTTCAGTGCAGGCTGTGGAAACTACATGTGGCCTTAGAGATGGGCTGAGCAAGAGGATGTTTAAAAGGATGCTAACAGCAGGCTGTTGTTCTTCCAGGATTTTGGGCTATGGCAAGGTACGCAGATGACGCAAGGAGCAGCTGAAGGCAAAGCTGAGGTTTGGCAGCCTCTGCAATGGCTGTTGGGAGACAGCAGGTGTCCTACAGTCCTCTGGAGCCCAAGTGCTTCTAGATGATGAAAACCTTGCATGGGGAAGGCCAGCCTACTACATTTAACTAACTGTGCAACAAAACACCGTATAGGTCCTCACTTGGCTCACCCACATCTTATTCCCAGACCAACTACATCCTTTTTTTGATATTTAGCATTCACAGTAGCCTCTAACTTGCTTTGGAATTGCATCTACTGTAGTGTTTGTTAATTCAGAAAACATATTGGTCAGATCTGATCTCTCAGCTTCTGCAGCTGACTGTGTTTCAGAAAACAATCTGGTTCTGCAGAAAGTTTTGAAAAAGCTGTTGTCTGAGAATGACTGGTAATAAAAGCACAGTGGATATAAGAAGGCACTATAAATCATAGATGTGCAAATAATAAACTGATGTACTGAGCAATCAGCTCCCTAAGATCTTAATATTCCCAGTTTACACTGTAAGAGTAAAATCAATGAAATATTAAGTCCTTGAAATATGAGTTTGCTTTTTCTTCTTTCATACAGTCTATTTGAGACAAATCTAACAGCAGGTGACATGGGTTCACATGACTATTTCTTAGAATGGAAGATCAAACCACACTACAAGAAAAAAATGAAAGATGCTAAAACAAAGCCAATACAGAGGTTTTGATTGATAGGGAAATAGCCAAGTGGTGATGGTGAATGAAATAGATGATAGGAGACAGAAAAGGCTCAAAGAAAAAAATTTATAAACATGAAAGCCACACACTTATTTGTCATCAAACCTGTCATTGCTCTAGTTTTATTCTGTTTGTTCTACACCTCCTGTGTTAGAAACACAGCTGTGATGACTCCATTAGACTCCTATTGGAGTCTGTACCTGCCACTGTCACCAATCCCCCTCGTGTGAAGCTACACCCTGTAGGGTCCAAAATTCTACCGTAGGTCACATGGGTGACAGGGTGCAGCATTTGTACCAGAAAAAATTCTGTGAGCAATATTTGGAAATGTTATATCCTATTTCCACACTATAGCCCCTCAATATAAAAAATGTATTTCCATATTGTCCATTTCAATAAAGAAAAATGCTAATGGCTCTAATGCAGTGTAATTTATTTGCATGACTGGGAGGGAAAAGTGCAAGACAGTAGCAAAATTATTTTAAAAGTATTTCAGAAATTATTTTAAAAAATAATTTTGAAGTTCACAGAAAGATTAATCTGGATTTTCACAGAGCTGCATGTATAAATTACTCAGTTAACCTACCCAGAAATTACATCTAGTGTATAAATCACCCAATGCATCTTTTATATCTTTTTTCTGTTTTTCCATTTGGCTACTACTGTTACTCTTATTTCTGATGAGTTACCTTTACAATTTTCGCACTTGCTTGACCTTTTAGACATTGCTCAAAGAATTGGGAAATCATGTCATATTATCCAAAAAGTGGATTGAATTTCATATTCTTTTATGTGAATGGTTTACATTTAACACAGCCAGCAATGCCTTTATCATCTGGAAATGTAAGAAAAATTAAACAGAATGATTCAAATTGTACCTGCTCTACAGGCTATTTCCCTTTAAAATAATATCTCATGTCAATGTGGATACTACAGTAATAGTCTTTTTTCCAGTGAGAGTTCAGTACAAGCAATTTGCTCAGCAGCAAAGGTGCTCAGGAGATGGATATGATCTGCATTCATTAAATAAAAATCATGCTTAACATAGTGTTTGTAGGTATTTTAAAGCAAACCTACTGAATGCCATAAGAGTAGCTTGCCTGTTTCCACTGTCCATTACCCTTGTATGATGAAGAAATGTAAGTAGATGATATTAATAATTGCAGGATGTACAGTACAGTAAAGACCAAATGTCTCTGTTGTGCTTAGGTCCATATGTTCCAGAAAAGAAGGCCTGAGAAGTACAAAAGTACTAATATGCCTAAATCCCCTTGTTTTGCATTTGATAGTGTGTTTTTGACAGAATAAACACAGATTCAGCCTGCTCAGGCTGCCTAATACTTTTCAGTATGAAACCTCATGTTTAGTTTAACTCTGCTAAACATGGATTGGAACCTGGTTGAAATTCTCCATCATTAGTGTCAGTTCAGAATAAAACTTTTTGGAAGAAGTTACACAAAAGATTGGGATTTTTTTCAAAGTACAATTAGAAAAGAGTACGTTGCTTAAATTAATCTTACTTGTTTCACTGAAAATCTGGCAGAGGAAACTGGACGCTTTGGACTTTTGGATGGGATTTCTGATGACTTGGTGAAAATGTGGCTGCATATGACTAAGTTATAAGCTGTTGGGATGAGACTTCTAGACATTTGTATGTCAAGCTCTTTACAGATACTATCTGCATGAACATATCGTCTACACTATCGTCTTTCCACCACATCTACCCAAGGGACAATCTCTGTGCACATGTGTGTGAATGCCATTCTCCTCACAACATTACCTCGGCGCCCTTCTGCAACTTGAAAGGGGTCTTTCTGCTGGTCCTACCATCGTACTGGGCACAAGAAACAAGAGTTAGGAGTTCTTTTCTCTCTCAGTATCCTCATCCTTCCCTCAGACTCAAAAGGGCTAAAATCAAGCAAAGTCTGTGTCTGTAGACTTTAAAGTTAAAAACTCGCATCATAAAGCCAGAATTTTGAACAGGGCAGATTTAATGGCAGACTTACTTGTTCAGTTTATTACTTTGCCAGAGCTTGCTTATAATCCTTTTACCTGTATTAATTTTGTTGCAATATATCTTTACACAATGGGCATGATATGAGCTAGACTTCTGCTTAGACAGGACCTCTCTGGTATCGGGGAGGAAGTCTATATCTAATAGATTATTATAGGATTCGGGTTCCAATTTAAAAATGCAATAATGTCACTGTAACAGACTTGAGAAATATTAAAAACAGGCCAGAGTGCTCATCATGAGATTAGAAGCCATATAAGCTAAAATGTAGGGGTTTTTTTTTCTGACATTGTTTATAGTTCTCTATGTTGGTGTATATTTTTCTTTTAACATCCTATGTCTATCTCACACCTTGGAATATACATGACTTTTACTAATTTTCAATAATCATGCCTGTATCTGTTTAGTCCTGCTAGCAATTCTACACTGGAATTATTTTTATACTTCTTTTATTTTCCTATTGTTGCTTATGTCTGTTTTTTACAGAAATTGTCAGAAATGAGAAAGATAAGCTACTTAGTTTTTCCAGTTTAGCTAAATCACTTTGTGTGGTGTGACCAGCAGTCAGAATACATCTTGATGTGTGCAATAGCATAGTGTGAGCTTTTCTGATTTTTTTAAAAATACTTTTTTTGTAGTAGTGTTTGGAAAAAATGATAATAAAGTCTTTTTAAAGATTTTTTGCAGTCATTCTGCAGCACAATCTGCAACTGTTTCTCCTCTCTACAGGAGATGGAAGCAGACAGAATCAGCTCTTCTCAGCAGAAAACTCTCAAAAGCATTATGTCTGCCACAGAACACAACTTCCATCTTTGTTTACTGCTTTTCAAAAATAAGCTTTACACGAAGACACTCATTACAGAATAAACATTATATATACTCACGGATATAGATGTAGCTAGATATAGATATAGATAAATAAACTTTGACTCTAACACCTGGTGCAAATTTGTGATTCAAGTAGAGGCTTCAAATATTTTATTTTCATTTCTTGAAAAGGACATAATAAGACAAAGCTTATGATTGCAAATGGAAGGTTATATTTTTACAGTGAGCCTCTGGCATCTTGGTGAAGTCAGCAGAAACTTACAGCACAGGGCTTTTTAAAATTTTTATAGCGGTAGCAACAGCTCCATGCATAATGGTGGTTTACACTTGAATAAAGAATAATTGCAGATAATGGGTCTGTCAGCATGAACGGATTAGGGGTCTCAGCAGTGGTTCCATCATCGCAGTGAAAATACTAATTTAAAATCCCTTTTCCTTTCCTTTGACCTTATGCCTCATTACTTTAATGGCATTAAGAGTTAATTTCTGGCAGAGTTATTTATTTATTTATTTATTTTATTGTGTTACCTTGCTTGGTATATAACATTGCATTTTTTATAAAGGTGCATTATGTCTGTTATGGCATTTGGCATTTTATGGTTTAGTTCTATGAATGCTGGCTCCTTTTTACCAGTTGGAGGTCTGGCAATGAGCAGATGGTGGAAGATTTGGGTAATCACTTGAAATGGAAGGGGAATACAAAGACTGAGGTCAAACCTCTTTGCCGCCTTTACAGGAAAGCAAAGAGGAGATATTCCTACTCTCACCTTTTCATAGTTTGCCTCTTTGATAGGAATACATTATGAAACGAGCTTTTCTAATGACTATTTCACTATGTATTCAAATATATTATTTATAAATATAGCGTGCATATTGTCTCATAGCAATTGTGTAGAATTATATTTTTTCACTTGCAGTGTCCTATTTAAAAATATGAACTACCAATCATACTTATAGTTTCAAGTATTGTTGCCATTTGGAAGCAGTTTTGCATAGAAATTAAGAAACTATAGTACACTCACAGGAACAGGTTATTCTACAGCACATCCTGTGGGTCCATCTAATGCCTCTCTGTAGAGGGGAGGAGAATCCAGGGGAAGTTTTTTACCCTCTGCTGAAAAAAAACACGTAGCATCTTCTGTTTTGCCACAGCTGTTGTTTTCTCTTTTACTTTCCCTGCAGATTCGTGTGACTGAGTGCTGATGGTGGAGGATCTCTGCCGTCTAGTAAAGGAGTTGTGGGATGAGGTGCAGTATCGGAGATGACGAGAAAAGAGCAGCTGGATCTCTTCTGAGACCCTGCAGCTTCAAGATCCTGAACACCCCAGCTGTACTGAAGAAGAAGATAGATAGTCTGTGCTTATCAGGTTGGGAAATGGAGACTCCCATGCGGGTGAAAACTGGGAGCTGGCAGCCCCAGGAGGGTGGTTCCCGCTTCACCTGCAGATTTGCAACCGCCCCACAGGACGGGACGGGGAGCTGGGAGCCGTGCCCAGCGAAGCATCAAAGGCAGCTGAGACTAAACCTTGCAGCAGTACCTTCATCCTGTTAGAAGATTTAATCTGAGTTAACTCAAACAGATTGCTCATAAAAATAAAATAATTCTGGCAGTTTTCTGACATAGATAAAGTCCAGAAAAATTAATCAGTGCAAAATTACTAAATAAATATCTGGTCAAAAAAAAGAAAGTTCTTGATTGGATGGGGTTTTTTAAAATTTCGTTTGTCATCTTTTAATTTAGTTTCCTAATATTAAAATTTTATTTAAGTTTAGGGAAGTTTCTAGCTGAGTATGAAGGAAAATGTACTGAATGAAATGAAATATAAACAGAATCAAAGCGAATACAGATGTATTTCCCTGCTTGTAATATAAGATAGTGAGCAAAAACAAGCAAAGAAACTTAAAAATCCTTAAACAAACAAGCACAATGAACATTGTATTAAATATTTTAATGGCTGAACTGCTTTTAGAGTTAGGAGCTAAGAAATTTCATTGAAAGAAATATCTCTATGGCTCTTAATTCTTTCCTGAGTCCAGGCATTATTTGTCTCTGGCTCTAGAGGCCGTACCGAAACAAAGGACTGCTGCCTAATTCACTACTCTTCTCTTACTCTGCCAGTAGGAGAGAAGAGGGACAGAAAAATAGCAAAGAATAAAGGCAGCAGAAAAGAATTGCAGGAATGAAAGAAGCCAAGCCAGAGCAGAAAAAAATTGAATCAAATTTCCAGTCAATGAAATGAAATGGAAAAGAGACGTAAGGAAAAGTGAGTAACCACAGGCGAAATTGTGCTGCCCCTGGTGAAGTCAACCAAAGCTGCTTCTGAGAACATGATGAATGCTTAAGAACTGCAGGAATCAGTCCACAGATTGTTGGAACAGTTGAAACAAAGCTCATGGAGAGAAGAGAAAGAAAAAAACTTAAGGAGATTGAAAAAAGCCTGAGGGGAACTTGAGGAAAGATATGTCTAGAGAGAGAATCAGTAAAAGACAAAAATAGAAAGAGACAGGCCAGATTCTCAGCAGAGGCTGACAATTTAACCCATTTTATGGGCTGTTCCTGTCAGAGTTGTATGTAGAATAGTGGTAAATAAATGATAGAATCATGACAAATCATAAAATAGATTACATTTAGCATCAGTAGCAGGGTAATATCTATGCAACTGATCTGGAGTGTTATTCCATTCCATATTTTATTATGGGAATCACATTTAGTTTTTGGTATAAGAACATAACAAGCTGGTATTTTTATTATTATTATTTTTTTAGTATTAACTAACAGATTTGCTGTAAAAGTGTCAAAAAACCCAAATGCAATATTTTTTTTTAAAAACTGATTTCTCATTTACATGTATGGTTTTAGTCCATTTTACTAGGAATTGTTGTCGGTGACTTTTTCCACATTAGATCTTTTTCTATGTGATAATTTTCTAATGTTACATTTACTAATGTTCCTTTTGTAAACATCTACGTATTTTTCATCAGTCATTTGTTAAGATTATGTTGACATATAAGTTACAGTTCATTGATGTAAACCAGTGTGATCTTACTAGAGCCAATACATCCACATGGATCCTTTTTCCATCTGTCATTCCAAAGATGATGTATGTTAGAGGTTTACATTCTGTAATTGTAGGTGTGAAAGAGTAAAAATTATTTTAAATGAGCAAATACCTGTTGCAAGCTTTAATAGGATTATGAAGAGAAATAATTAAAAAAACTATTCTAAGTATCCTTACAGACAGGTTCAAACAGGCATTTGGAATATAAACTAATTTTGGGTGTGGCACCAAGTTTGAGCATGATCTGAAGTCCATTGAAATCGATAATAAAACTGTCATCCAATCATTTAGATGCATTGCATTAAGCATTTTTGTGTAGATACTCATTAGTCATAACTTTTAGAATCCCAGAACCTCTGAAAGTCAGTCATTTATCTAGGCAGGAATAAATATGGATTATTGTTCTAGCTTCAGGCACTCAGACATGACAATGATGCTATCACTTACTATGTCAAAGGTCCACTGCTACTCATGTCCGCCTTCTGTTAAGTATTGGCATTTGCCAGCTTTGAACTGAATCCAGGACCCAGAAGATAAGATACCAGAAGTAACTGAACTAATTTTTGTTTTAGAGACCTAGACTTAATTTATCAGCTAGTTAGGATAAATTATCAGCAAGTAGCTCATATTGACTAAGAAACATTCCATGTTTTTTCCTCTATGTGTGTGTGTGTGTATTATTCATGGAGAGGTTGTTGCACGATAAATGTTATCGCAGAGTAGTAGTTTGGTTGTTAGGCTGACGTGCATGTGACAGTACTGAGGTTTCAATTATCTACTTGCATCAATCAATCTTTTAGTTTCCAACACTGTTGCCTGCAGTAATGTCACAGCTTTTCTGTCAGACAGGAGAACTTTGCGGGAAATGTTATTCATTACAGCTGCAAATCTGTCACTGCGCCTGGCATGGCTTGTTAATGACAACATTTATTTCAAAGAGCCGTGTTTTGCTTTGTTGCTGGAGAGTTGACTTTGTGATCGTAAAATATAATGAAATGCCAAGAAGATGAAGTGAATGAAGTTTGCCAAAAATACAACTAAAGTGATTCAGATCTACTGAAAAAAAATACACACACAAAAATACACTCTTTATATTTTGTTGAAAACATTTAATCACTTACTAGGAACAGGAACATGGGCAGAGGAAAAATGTTGGTTAGAACACTGTACGTAGAGCAGCATGCACAAACCGCAAGTTAGAGTTTCATTTGGCTTCTTCAATTCACAGTACTGGAAAGAAAAAAGGCTTTTCAAGCAATGTTTTGAAATAAATAAACATAGACAACATCCAGCTCCTGTACTACTAATCCTGAAATGTCATCTTTTTCCCTGTGCCCCTTCTTAAAGGACTGGACTATCTTTCCCATGAGCAGAGACTGAAACAGCTGGGACTGTTTAGCCTGGAGAGAAGGCAGCTCAGGAGGGAAGTATATAAATTCCTCGTGGAAAGAAATGAAGGAAAGGGAGCTGAACTCTTCTCAGTAGTGCCCACTGAAATGGGCAGAAATAAAAAAATAAAATCAGGAAACTCCATCTGAACACAAGAAAACACGTCTTTACTGCGAGGATGGTCAAACACTGGAACAGGTTTCCCAGAAAGGTCATGCAATCTCCATCTGTGGTGATACTCAAAACCTTAGTGAATATAGTCCCATACAATCTTGCCTAGCTGACCCTGTCTGAGCTGAGGGGTTGCACCAGATGACCTCTAGGTATCCCTTCCAACCTCTACTGTTCCATGATTCATGCACATCTGCTGTTTTCTGTAGGACTTGTCAGGAGGACTTGGGAGTAGGTTCTGGGAGGGGAAGAAGTTTAAGAACATTTTTCCCCTGTGGAAGCAGAAATTGTGCCCATTACACACATTCTAAGGATGCAGCTTTCTTGGAGCAGGAAGAATGATCGGGTTATGATGGGATTTATGAGCCAACCACACTCTTCCTACTGCTGTGAAATTGCTGCCAGTATGTGAGATATTGGACATTATCTCTGCTTTTCACAGCACACGCTGTACTGACTGCTCCATAGGTATACGCTTAGACTGCAAACACCACAGGTCATCTTCTATTTGCCTTATAAAATGCTAGTCCCTATTGTTGTGATGCAAATAAAACCACCAACGGCAACCATATTTTAATTCTTGAGAGAATTGTTTTGTCCACATTGAGGTAAAGCCAATCAAGGCAGGGAACACTAGACAGAGGCACAGTATCATCTTTTGTCTTACCAGAAATATAGTCTGCCCAGATGCCAAAAAACACTCACACTGCTCTTTAATTTACTGATGCTGCTCTGCTTCCCAACTGTTTGTTTTCCTCTTTAGCGGAAGATGGTTTGGTTGTTGTATTTTTTTTCCCCTTGGACTGGCAGGTCTCTATGGTGGAAATCCAAATCTCTCATATTCTGGAAATTTCAGTTTCCCTATTGATTCAAAATGACAGCCACCTCTCTGTCCCTATACTGGGTCTGTGTGGCATGGAATTAACTTCCTTTATAGCAGACTGGACAGTGCTATGCTTTATATTTGTGGCTAAAACAATGTTGATACCACAGCAGTGGTCTGGCTATTGCTGAACAGTGTTTGCACAGCATCAAATCATTCTTTCTTACCTCCCAATCCCCAAAGCAAGTAGACTGGGGGTGGTCAAGAGGCTGGGAGGGGACACAGCTGGGACAGCTGATCTCAAGTGATCAAAGGGATATTCCATACCATGCGACATCGTGCCCGGCAATGAAAAGCTAAGGGAAAGGAGGAGGAAGGGAGGATGTTCCTGGTTATGACATTTGTCTCCCTAGGCAACCATTAGACATAGTGAGACCATGCTTCCCACAAAGTGTCTTGACATATGCCTACCAATGGGAAGCAGTGAAAGACTGGCTCCTTTCCTTTACTTGCATGCACGGCTTTTTTTTTTTCTCTTTATTTAGGTGTCATTATCTTGATCTGTAAGTCTTCTTGTCTTCCTTGTATTTTCTCTCCATCCTGTGGAAGAGGGAAATAAGCCTGGGGCTGGGTAGGTGTTTGGCTTCTGTCCAGGGTCAACCCACCACAGAAGGGGTTTCCCTAACCAGAAAGCAGAATTTAAGTCTTTACATACTGTCATTGTTCTTTAAAACTTAAATTGTCTTTACACACAATTAAATTCTGTCCTTAGAAATTGTGTTTGCAGTCAAAACCAAGCCAGCCACTTACACTTTCATAATTCAGGACACTGGATGCACTTCTATTCTGGACTATCTTTACTTTTAGTATCACCACTGTGATGCTTAGTTCCAGCTCCTGAGCTGATCTCTGTTTGTGGCCAACTGCGTTCCTTCTGAGCAGAAGCCCTGCAAACTGAAACTGAAATCTCAAACTTGTTTTTTCCTTTTTCATGTCTATGGATCCACACTCAAGGAATTAACAACCTTATATAAGAAAGTTAATATCTAAAAATAAAATACAGTCACTCTATAGGGTTAAATTTCTTTCAACAGTGGGTGTGAAAGCTTCAAACTAAAAACACACACAAACACTAGTGCATTTGTCCTGTTTGCAGACTCACATTGGATGATAGTGTTCAGACATTGTAGCCCAGTACTATTATCAATGATTGTGGATGCCGTAGAAGTCTGAAGTTACATGTGAATTTCAAGTACCTTTTTGAAATTTTCAAGTATCCCCTCTGACGCCCTTTCAGGGACTTTCAGAAAAATATGATGTCTCTGCTAGTAAAAATTGGAAGTGACATCAAAAGAAAAAAAAAGAAAAGAAGTCTACTTCAGAAAACATGTAATTCTATATCAGTCAGAAGCAAAAGACAAATGTTAGCTATTCACATACAATACAATACAATGCAAATATCAGTTATTCACATACTGTTTCCAAACACAGATTAGTGTAGGGTCAATATATGTTAGTTGTGAAACAATATTCCAGCTGAGCATGGAGACGGAGAGACTTATTGATTAATTGAATGAAGAAGAAAGAATTATCAGTAAATTGATTATTATATAAGTTTTATGCATGTCCTAATGCTATAACAAGGGCATATCACCTGCTATTCCTCACACCGATCTTCATAATATCTCTGTTGTAATAGATATAAGGACATTTCTCAGGACATAGAAACTTGCTCAAGTATTCATGTAAACTTCAGACTTAAACACTCAAGATGTGATGATGCTCCTTGAGTTAATTTTTTTGAATTTATGTCTGCTCACATATACCCGAATTAGGAGAGAAAAAAACAACCACAGAATACATGAAAAATGAAATAGGATGCCTACAGGTTTTACAAAAAAAATTAAAAAGTGCAAAGTTTTAGCTATAGACATCTACAAATTGCTTTTGAATTTTTTCTCAACATTGCATTATTCATGAATTTCAATAAGAAGTAAATGATCCACGATTTACAGTAAAGGACAGTTAACGAAATCTGGAGGTATGAGTAACTGCTAGAGGTTTTGCTTTTGATTCTTTGTCATAACCAGTAAAAGAAGCCATTTGGCTTTAGAAATAAACTTTCCATTAGATTACATTAGATTGGACTCATTCTATTTCCCTGCGCAAAGCTGTTGTGTGGAGAGCAATCGATAAAATATAACTGGAATTTATACTAGGCTTTGCCCTTTGCCTTTACAGAAAAGCATAAGGGCATCACAGATAATAAATTTAATAAATACAAGAGTGCAAGAAATATGGAAATATTTCTATTCTCTGTACATAAAGTGGAATTCCTTAAATGTTCTGTATATGTGATAAGAGAATCAAATGTAACCAAATCAAGAAAAATTCATATTAATTACCTCATTGTTTGACTTCTTTTCTCTCCAGGATACCTCAAAGTAATTTAACCTAAAGTCTTATTGATCTATTTGTCATCTGAGAATACCATCTTGTGAGCTTTTGAGCTCTCAAAGCATTCATTGTTAAATAAATAAATATTTATTAAAAATGGACAAGCTGAATAATTGGTGCTTGCTAGTTTTCCTAGGAGATAAACATGAACTTTGTCTAGACATGCTGATTGTAATCCATCAAGCAATGATTAAAGAGTAATACTCTTCATTATTCAGAGAGAATATTAAAGACATCCTTGAATTAAAATTAGAATTTTTGAAACAGAAATCATCGAGAGATGTAGTTCTCTACATCTTTTCACTGAAACAAAAGTTTTGTGGGAAGACTTAGGTGAGAGACGTACAACTGGACAGCATGTTGTATTCTGCCTCAGAATTCAGTGAACACATAAAATAAAACAATGCAGTTAGCATATTGCTCATTCTGTACCTAAATATAGCCTACACGTAAAGGAAAAGTGCCATGTTAATCAAGATATAAAGCAAAATTTTTTGAACAAGGAATCTTCCAGTAGAGGAAATAAGAAATACAATATTGAATTTGAGTGATTTTACATTTAAAATGGGATGTATAGTTAATTTTGTAAAGTCTATTTGAGAAGCACTCTTCCTTCTTATCCTTGAGAACCCTCTTCTGACCCTTATTTAAGGGTCAAACACATCAGGCTATACAGTACTTAATCTTAAATGAGAAACTGCATATTTAAGATGACTAAAATGTTAGGCAGACCAGCTGAAAATATTAAAACTGATTTTTATCTCAACTGTCATTTTGATTCCCTTGGAAGGCTCAATTTAATATGCCAGTAACAAAGTCATGTGTTTTGAGATTCCTCTCATAAACATGCCAAAGATAACTTCTCACATGGTACAATCATATATTTAGACAGTCACAGTGGGTTATGTGATCTGTGCATGAGGGAATGTGGAGGAGGAAGATGTGAGTAATAACAGTGTTGTTAAATCCGGTCCGTCCAATCCTTTAATTTAACTGACTGTCTCTAGGCCAGACTGCCACCCAGCCTTCATGGGGGGCAAAGACAATGACCTTGCCAAACATCTTGGGAAATGCACATTGTTGAAAATCTTTTGCCAGCTTTAGATTCTGTTTCTTTGTATTCAGAATAACCAAACTACTTCAACATATTGAGTGCCGCCTCTTCTTTTTCCTAGTGTCCTTGTACTACATGCCATTTACCACAGAATGGCCAGGATTGATCCCTCTTTGGATTGTTTAAATACTCTTCTTAACAAGTTAGTGTCTTGTGCCTTTTAGTAAATTGCCCATTTCTCTGGGAAATTTATTACAAATTGATTTCACATCTTGTGGCTGAGCTTCCTCCCTTGTTCAAAGCTGAACCACTGCTCAAATAAGCTCTCCTCTTTGCTACTAGAAAATGCTAAAGGCATTCTGATAACAGATGACTTAGATACTGCTATATAAAGTTATTTTTTATCATCTGTGGTACCTTTGGACACCTGTTATTCTTTTCTTTAAGAAGATCGTTAATGGAGGATTGTTTCTGTTTGCAGATCTAGGCACCAATGCAGATTTATTTCCTAGAAATTAAAGAAACATCTAACAAATCACCTTTACTCTGACTTGTAGTGCTGGCAGCCTAAGCTAATTATTCTCTCTCTTATAATATGTTAAAATGCACACCAGAAAACTTAAACATGTGTTTCTGTCTGTGATTGCAAAGAGCATATTTAACAAGCTGAGAAACAATTTTCCTGTTTCCAACACAAATACAGATGAATAAATAACCTGCTGGCCTCAATTTTTCCTCAATCCCTAATGAACTTTGTGATTCTTATTTCTAAGAAATATATAAAAATGAAAAATCTGTTTCTAATTATTCTATTTCTAGTTTATGCAATTTTCTTTTTTAACATATTAATCCAAGAAAGGTCATCTTCTAAGGGGACATGTTTTGTCCCAGCCTGGCTTTGTAGAGGGTGTAAACATGACAGTATGGTTAATTTTCCCCTGTGAGGGACTGAGTTACTCCAGGCAATTGAAAGTCCAGACAAAATTAAAATGTAAGAAACTGGCACACAGTTTACATGTCATCTTTCTCTATCTGGGCCGTTATCTCAGCTCACAAAACATGAGTAGGCTCTACAAATGTGAACAAGTATGCCTCTGTTTCTGAAGCTCTGCCCTTAAACTAATGTGGACTTCTCTTCAGGTGACCCGTATAGCTCACTTCCTCAGTATGGTTTGTCATGCACTTTATTGTTCCTCAACAATATGACCACCCTTCTTCACAGAATCACAGAATGGTAGTGGTTGGAAGGGCCCTTCAGAGAGCACCTAGTCCAAAAGCAGCACCTACCAAAGCAAGGTCTGGAAACGAGTGCATCCAAACAGCTTTTGAATATCTCCAGAGAAGGAGACTCCACCACCTCTCTGGGCAGCCTGCTTCAGTGCTCTGTCACTCTCAAAGTGAGTAAGATTTTCCTCATGTCCAGATGGTATTTCCTGTGTTGCAGTTTGTGTCCGTTGCCCCTTGTCCTGTCTCTGGGCACCACTGAAAAGAGTCTGGCACTACCTTCTTGACACCTACCCTTCAGACATTTATAAACATTGATGAAATATCAGTTTTGCAGCCTGGAAGAGTCCCCTGCTGATGGCTGCCTGCTGCCTGCCTGGAAAATCTAGCCTATATCGTCTTTCTACCTCAGTGACATAACCCAGTAGAGGAAAAATATTGTTATTCACCCATATGCAGAGCTTTCAGATGTTAACTCAGTGCTGGGAGAGACCTGCCCAAAGATCAGCTGCTCCACCACAGCCTCCCTGCTCAAAGTAACTGAAGCCCTGCTCAACTCAAGAGCCTACTTCTAGCATATGTACACGTCCTGAAGACCTTCCTACAGTTGTGCTCTAAAGACAGTGAACAAGCACATGGTCTTCAGGTTGCCTAATTAGCGGAGAAGTCCTCAAATCTGTGACAATATTCAGTGACAATACTTCATGCTGACTATCCAGCCATCTGTACAGGTTGGCTGGCTGGCTGGTATTTCCAGGATCGCACACAACCGTATCATGGTTTTGTTTATAGATTATGTAATGCATGATAATGTTATGTCATATATTATATTATGCATGGATTGTGTTATGGATCATCATGTTTTTAGCCACCTTTTTCTAGATTAGCAAACATATTGACATGGTAATATAATAGCTATGATCTCGTTGTCTGTGTACTGGAGCTTTCCATTTCTGAGTGTTTGTTGTCTTCACTGTTTTGTGGAACTGCATGAACTACAGGAAAAAGTCTCAGAAGAGAAAAAAATTAAGAGAGCTAAAGTAGAATAACTTGAGTGGAAAAGCATAGCCGCTGCTTACAAATGGAAAGTTCATTAAGAATTCTCATTACTAAAATGAGATTTAAATAGCCCTAGAATTAGCCGTGGAAAGCAAAGGAAATGCTGTGTAGATCATATGAGCGCAATGTGCTTTTTCCAGATGGTTAGATCATACACTCATTCTCTAGAAAAATGAACTTGCTCTTAGAAAATGTTGTTTACTATAAGAAGCAATCTTAGGTCTAGTGACGTTTTTTCATATCCTAAAACTGCTTCTGCATAAGAAGCTCACTTAAATCACATGAGCATTACTCAAAGTGTAAGGCAATGAAAGACCAATATGAATGAAGCCATCTTCCTGAGTTTTTTTATAGAGTAATAGGTTTTAATGGTGAACTATTAAGTTCCTTGACTGTGATTTCAATAGTCGGCATTGACTAGGGCGGCGGCAGCAGCACCGGCATCACCGACGGCGAGAACCCAGGTGATCCCGCGGGGAAGGTGGGATCGCGCTGTATGGTGGGGTTTCCGAGCTCAGGAACCCCCACTCACAGCCCGAGCCCCAGCCGGAAGCCGGCGGCAGCCAATCGGGCGCGGCCGCGGACATTTAAACGCGGGGAGCGCAGACACTCGGTCGCGAGGCGGCGGCAGCAGCTTCTACAGGCTGCGGCGCGTGACTGGGGAGTGTAAGAGGGGGAGGCAAGGAGGAAAAAAAAAAAGTAAACAAGCAACAAGAACAAAAAAACCCAAACAAAAAAAAAAACTCCAACAACAAAGACAACCCACAAAACACTAGTCAGTTCACTTCCCTGCATAGACAGGATACAATCATGATTGGAACTCGGTCAAAGGCAATAA
>JAOQGH010000023.1:68526767-68543650 GCA_025769975.1 Gallinago jamesoni
CTTCCCTGGAGACATTCAAGGTGAGGCTCAACGAGGCCCTGGGCAACCTGGTCTAGTTGGAGGTGTCCCTGTGACTGGAGGGGGGTCGGACTAGATGGCCTTTGAAGGTCCCTTCTAGCCCAGATGATTCTATGATTCTAATATCAACCAGATCACTGAAGTTTCTTGAATTAATCTCTCTCAAATACTTCATTTATTTTATATAAAAAATACAGTCTGAATTAAAAAATAATCATTTATGAAAACATGTCTGTTTTCACTCCATGCTTCCAACACTTATAAATTGCTTACTGTTTTAGAAAGAAAAAAAGAAAAATGTCTCTCCAGTGTGGATTTCTCTTGTTTCAATTTGTGGATGTGAAATGTTTATAAAGACCATATGGTAAGGGGGAGAAGAAGTAAACAATGACTTCTCCTCTCCCTTCTCCCTTATCTGTAGAGAAAGTATTTGAAAAATGAAATAATGATGACTAGACTCTAGTCATTCTGTGCTTATCTGTGATTTTCCCCCAAAACTCCAGTTTATGAACACCGGTCTTTAGGTGTAGCCGCTAAACCTAAAGGTAATCAAAACACAAGATGTGATGTCAGAAATGGAAGTTTTAGACCTTAATTTCTCTGGGTTTTGATTCTATTTACACATTCAAGTATTGCATTAATCTTTCAGATTTTACTCTTGGAGGTTTTTTTGCCTGTTGATAAGAAACAAGTCCTTTTCAGAAACCTTTAAGTACATTTTGCAATCTTAGTCCTAAGTATATGACCCTGCATTTTGTTGTATTGATACATATGCTTAATAAGAAATTTATTAAGAAATTTATGCTGTTCAATACCAGTGGCCTGGTTTTATTATTTACCAGTATAAATCTTGTTTGCCAACTTGACCACAAAGCATTGTATAGTTTCTCTCAGATGGTTGCAAAAAAAAAAAATGTAATTATGAATTAATCTTTCCCTTAAAGTTTTAAGCTTTCTTTACATTTATTTTTAGAGATATGTTGGCCTATTTTTGATTCATTTACCATTTAATCCATGCCCCATTAATTTTATATTATATTAATTTTGGGTAGCAAGTAAAATTACACAGTGGCTGTGTAATTAAAACTAGTGCTTTTATCAGCCACTTTTAAAAATCTTTAAAACATCTCATATTATGTTATTTTGACAAGATTTGATTGATATCAATTAACTTATTATTCTACTTTAGTTTTTTAATTAATTGAGCTTCATACCAATTGTTCCATCCTTCAGCCTACAACTGACGTTATGATGACAGGATTATAATTACTTGAGTCACTATGTAGCCTTTTAAAATATTGGAGGAAAATTATCTTCCTTCAACTTCTCTGGAATTTTCTCTGTATTCCAAGATTTATTGTAAATTAACATTAGTTTCTAAAGATCTCTTTCAGCTTTTTAACAGTCTTAGTTGTAAAATTTTAAGTTAATTACCTACTATTTGGGGGTAGGGAAGCACAGCTGCCCTAAGGAGTCCTTACACTTTCCAAGGGTCCTTGCATTTCAAAAATCCTGTGCATTAGTTATATATTTTTCCATTGGGGCTTTATTTTTAGAACTATTTCCATAATACTGGTGGTTAGCAAATTATTTCCTAATAAATTAGCCTTGCCTTTTAATTTCCGATTTTCTCCTTAATTTAGAATTTCTACTTAATTTAGTACAGATCTTAGCCATAAATCAGAGTGTTGGTGCATAATTTAGCTCTAATGTACCACATTGCTCACAGGGCCTTGACTGTTATAAAGGGTGCCCCTACTGAGTGAATAGCAATAAGCTTACAAACTAAAGCTGAGAGTTCTGTGGGGTGTACTTGTCAAAGTTTGCCAGATGTCCCAGCAGTTTATTGTAGCTCTTCTTCTATTATCCTAATTTCCCCATACAGCTGAAAAATCAGTTGAATCTCCAAGGCTGTTGTTGGTTGTCTTGGTATATATATTTTGGCAAATATATTTCCCACAAGAAAGAAAGCATATTTTCAATGCCACTTTTTCTGTTCGCTTCTTTGTCCTTTTCTCATTAGTGGGCATGCATGGTAGGGAAGATTCCCAAAACAGGAACCAGGACATGCCTGGGTAAATAATCCATGGGGCTGTACATCAGGAAAAGCAGGTGAGTTGTACAAAGTGATCTACACCCATAGAAATATTTTTGGTTGAACATCACTGGTAATTACGGTATCGGTCAAAAGTTACCCAGGGTTTCATTTTAAGAATATGAGAAGAGAAACATATTGTAAAACAAGAGTTTTCTTGTAAATATAAGCAAACCATAACAGATGTGTTCTATAAAATAATACTGAGGAATAAAACAATGTAAAAAGAATTAGCAGCACTTTTTGGGGGTGTTAGAATGCATCTGTGGTTATGTGTTTGTTAAAAATTGAATTTATGTTTTTCCTTTTTAATTTAGACAATGTGAAAAGTTGCCAGGAAATATATATCTTAAAATGATTTTTTTCAGCGCACTGTTTCATGCAGAATGGCTTGCATCAGTAAGATTAATTGCTGTAAGTGTAGTCACAATAGAATAATATGTGGCCTTAATAATCAGATTTTAAATTCCTCTATACTATCAGTTAAAGAAAGCTTTCATTTCCACAGATGGTATTTTCAGACCTATTTTAGATATATAATAAAATAATGGAAAATCCCAACTGATATACATATCTTTCATTTTTCTTATTCCTGTTTCTATATGTGCTAATCCTGAAATTTCTATTGTGCACGACTATGCTATTACTCCTTCCATATTCAGTAATACTATTTTATCTTTTGACGTTGGTATATAGCAGAGAGCTCATCAGTCCAGAAAAAGACATTGTCTAACAAAGCTCTATCTGTATCTGTGATGGCTCAGACGATGCTTTCTCTGCAACATGTCCAATTGCTGCTGTATTTGATAATCTTTCAGGCTTACAGATCACCTGATGCTGCCACCACAAAGTACATGTTCTCCCTCATGCATCACATCAAATAGGCAGGGTGTGAAAAAACGGTGCTGCAAGACTCCTAGTGCTCAACTGCACTCTAGGCAATGAAGTGCCTGCTAGATCAACCAGCCTGTGATGCTAATGCCTCTGGTACAGTTGAATGGACTTGTAGGTAACACTACCCTGGAACCCTCCCCTTACCACTTAAAAACTTGGGTGGAAACCTTCAATTTAGAGAACATCAGTCCCTATAGAGAGTGTTGCAAATTTCTTTTCTGGCTGCTTGAAACTATATTCAGTTTCCTTAATTGTGTTTTTATCCAGTGGATTTGAAACATTTATGATTTTCTTGGGACAGAAAATGATTATATGACTCGTTTGGTACAAATATGAATAGTCTCTCAGATATTTTCAATGTCTGAGTTGAATTTTCTTGGAGATACAATAGATATTAAGAGACTGTTTAAGAAGACTGATTAATTTTTTATAACTACTGGCCAATAGTGAGAACAAATGTGAGAAGATCTGACATTAAACATTTTGGTTGTGGGTAATGAGTAATGTTTCTCTGCAATATACTGACAGGTGAGGGATGCCCAAAGAAGAGAATAAAAAAATGTATGTAAGGGTGCTTTATTTTTCTGCTGCTATTTCAGACCACCATATGCTTTCCAATTAATAAATCTTGCCTTGTTTTCTAAAAAAAAAATAATCACAACACTTTTTTTTTTTCTTCTCAGAATAGGGCAGATGTGATCTTTTCCTGGGATGTATCACTAAACTTAAAACTGAAGGCTCCCAAGGAATATTAAATGCTCTATGCATTTGTGCATTGCCCCTGAAAAGGACATAACAACATTGTCACCTTTGGTCGAAAGGCAAAAGGCAGCTTCCACTCCTTAGGAGGGATCTCTGGGGGACAAACCTGCTGTACATTGATTTTACTGCCTGGTGTCACATTCCCTTTGGTAAATGAAAGACCTGGGGCCTGATCCAAACAAAGCATATCCAGCTTGATGGAAAGACTCCCCATGGGCTTTAGATCAAACCTTTCATCTCCAGACTGATGTGTAGGCTCCATTCAGCAGCACTAAATGCAATTTGAATGAGAAATTAACTGTTTGTTTCCATCAGGTAAGTACAATATTTTGGTGGTGTTCTTGACCTTGACAGCATCAGTGGTGCCTAATGGGGCCATACTGATGTATCGCCCTCCCTTTGGCTTGAATTAGGCACATGTGAGTGAAGCAAGTAAGATGTAATTAGTAACATTACCAGAAAAATTTGTGTGAAGTGCTGACTGGTCTTTTTAGTTCTTGTTTTTCTCTTTCTTTGGTTTTATTTTTTTTTCCTAACACAGGAAAGTAAGCTCATACCTTGATCTGATAATTTAGTATATAAAAAGGAAAGACATACATGAATTTTCCTTGGTCTATTCTATTTAGATGTGTAGAACTAAAGAAACACCATTAAAATTGAAACAGCTGGAATCCTGTTATTCCTTTCAACTTGAGAGAGATAATTTTCTTCCAGGCCTTTAAATTAAATATTGTAATTTCTCAAATTGTCAAACAAAAAAAGAACAATCTCATTCATTGTGAAGTTGTCAATATGCTTGTTTTTCTCATTTTTATTTTTATTCTCATTATAGCAATTACATTCACAATGTATAATATTTGCTTTCTTGACATGTGCTGTGGGAACTATTTGACTACCTAATGGGTTTCAAGAAAAACTAAATAGTTGGTTTTTTTTTTCCCTATACATGCTTTTATTACATGCTTTTATACTTTCATTACAGTCTTCCAGGTATAATTGTTTAACATAATGAAAAACCTTTCTAAAGATTATTTTTCTAAAGAGAGTTGATCACCTTAAAGTAATATGATGTTGTCACTCTGATTCTGTTTATTAGTTTAATAATAACTGCACCTTTTATTATACTTCTTGTGCAAGAAAGTAGACTCTACTTTGAAAAAAAATGAACTCAAGGTTATTTTGGCAGGAAAATGGTGTATGTAGATTTAATGATATACTTTACTGGTCACGAAGCAATCTCTTAACAAGTAAGAAGTAATTATGGTGTTTCACTGCAGCTGCAGTTGGTCCTCTCTGAGAGGAAAGGTTGACCCAATGAATGGATAATGAAGACAAGCAATAGACACAGAACCTTCTGCTTAGACAACCTGCCTGGCTGCAGTGGTAAAAGGTAATGTAAGATAAGAGGAAGAACAAATTGCCATCCAAGCACAAGGCTAAACTGTCCCTTCCAGAGGCATCTAACTGCCTGTAGGTTGGTCCTGTGCAACTCCCAGTGAAGGATTAGCAGAGAAATAATGGAGCACTGCTTATGGCTAAGTGCATTATGTACATGTAAGTGGAGAAGGTGGAATATAAATAAGCATATTCCTTCTCCCCATCATTTGTTGTCAGCAAAAAAGTTTTGGCAAAAGTGATGTTTAGTGTGATTTAGCAGCATCAGGAAGTAGTGATTGACCTGATTATAGCAGCTCTCAGGCCTCAGCACTTTTTTACATGTTAATCATGTAAAAGCCTAAAGATGACATGGGAACTAAAATTTAAGCTTCAGGGTTTGAAAGCTCTGACTGGAGAGTATTTTAGCTGCGGGACTGGGACTCAGGCTGAGGAGGGTCAAGCACCAGACCTACTGTTTAGAGCAAATGCAGACTAAACAGGATATGGAAAATGAGCTGTGGTGAGGCAAGCACGTGATTCAGCACTGAGATTTGTACCTGGGCACGCTGCAGCTGCGGGGGGACCACTGAGAAGCCTCCTCGGGGCTGGGGGGATATCTACTGTTCCTGCCACTTGCCTGTCTGCCCACGCCTCTTCCTCACCAAAGAAGTATCATTGCTGTGCAAGCTCACAGTGAGAGTTTGCTGCTCAAATGAAGCAACTTCTAATAACTGGGTATCCATTTTATCAATTTGTCCTGCTTTTTCTTTCCAGTTGCACAGGCCAGGATTTGAATAATGATACTTTTTTTTTTTCAGGCTAGTGTTCAAATATACACTGGTATATCATCATATTTCCTCAAATGTTCCTCAAACGCTTAAGTAATTATTGTGTTCTCAGGTAGGTGTTACTAGCGGGTGTAAATAGGAGAAAATGTGCGGAGAGAAAGCCTGCTTAAACATAGGTCTGCCTGTGCTGAGGCAGAACTGAGCTAATCACTGCTCACCACTGTTTTGTGCAGTGCTTGTACAATGAAGCATCAGTTCATCTTGGAGCTTAAGATGTGACTACAATGTTAGTAATGTACAATTACATTATGGTAATAGAATCATTTTTATAATGGCTTTTAACCTACGATTTCATTTAAGAATTTCCAAGATGCTTATTCCATACTTTAGCTTGTTGAGATATTTGTGCCTACAACCTCCACATTGGGTGTTGCCTACTGGGAACAAGGTAGTTTCAGAGAAAGACTCTTGGACTAATTTTCTTCCTGTTCAGACAGGGAAAGAATTTTGTTCAACACTTGAGGATTTAACCATTTATTATAACAGTATCAGATGAACTTGGAATATTTATTACTTGCTTGAAAGATGTCTAATATATTTTTCTACTAAAAGAGAGTTTCCAGTTAATCGTTTTTGCTGATCTACATCCTAATCTACCCAGACTGATACCTTGTTTAGTCTTTTTGACCTGGACAGGATATTGTACAACTAATTATTGTCTACATGATATGAATTTCCAACTTAAAGCATTTTTTAACTATTGCATATATATGAGAGTAATTCAGTACTGTGTGT
This sequence comes from Gallinago jamesoni, assembly GCA_025769975.1. Lineage (NCBI taxonomy): Eukaryota > Metazoa > Chordata > Aves > Charadriiformes > Scolopacidae > Gallinago > Gallinago jamesoni. The sequence goes on from JAOQGH010000023.1 coordinate 68,533,497, forward strand.
GGGGCTGCTGCCACCCACCTGAGCTAAGAAGTCTCTATTTCTGAACAAGACAGCCCTGTGCTCCCATACTGTCTGGGGAAGGGTATGTGATATTTATCTGGCACCTGAGGAAAATTGTGTTTTTACAGGGAATACTCTGTAATGCTCAGGTTCATAACATCCTTTTCATCGATTCAATAGTGTTTTTCTGTCGCAGTGTATTCTAATGTGAAAGGATAATCTCTCATTTGTTATCTGTAAGGGAAAACAGAACTGGAATGGAATTTTAATGTTATATTATGAACATCTGTAGAAAGTCTTGCAAAAAAATATAATCTGGAAAAATCATTACTGTGTCTAATTTTAAAAAAAAAAGACCACCACCAAATAATAGTCTTTTCATCCCTTTGTATCTATGTATTGCAGCTATGCATGTTTTTAAAGACATGGAGAGACTAATTTTTCCACATGAGTGAGTACTCAGAGTTATGTGCAAATAACCTGGCAACTTGCCATAGTATGAAATGACTGCAGCCCTGACATTTTACTGTACCTGCTTTTAGTATTCTGCATATAGAAAGCAATAAACTTGTACAAAAGAAAGAGGAAGCTGACAGAATACCCTCAGTTATAGCTCTAAAGAAAAAATCACTTCAGGAAAACCATTTTGGAAAACCATTTCAAAGGAACAGAGGAGGCACAAGAAATGATAACTTTCTGCTCTGTGCTTTACAGTAAAACTGCCTAGTATTTCATTTTGTCCAATTCTGTTGGTTTGTTTGTGTATTTCTTAGGCTGAGCCTATTTTTTTCAATATGAAGCACTAAACAAGTTAAAATGGCAAAAGAATAAACATAAATAAGTGAATACCTTTAAAGAGATGTCTTCTTTATGGGAATTTAGCTGTAGTTAAAGGACACAGCTCCATAATGCAGCTGAAATAGGAGCTGAAGTGAACTGTTACTACTGAAAATTAGCTTCCAGTAAGATATCTCTCCACGCAAATTAGGTACTGCAATGTTCTCCTTTCTAATCATGAACTCTACCAGAAGATATGCTTATTGTTTTATTTTTCTTTTCCTACTGGCAGTTGCATAGTTTTTTCTCTCTCTTTCTCTTTTTTAAATCTGTGTATATTTGTGTGCATACACACTCACATATAGAATTGTTTGAAAGAATGCCAGAGCATTTAAACAATGCCTAAGTTATGTTAATATTTATTACTTCTGCAATGATAGCATAGAACACGTCTGCCCAAATACCTGAGCATATAGTGCTATATGCTGTAGAATCAGAATAAAATGCCTTTCTGTACCTGGAAGACCTTACAATGTAAATAAATAACTGTCAAATATACTGGGGTTTTTTTTTCTGAAAACAGCTGTGTGACAGGACCCTTTCTCTGCTCTTCCAGCTGATGTTTGTATTTAAGGTGAGCTTTCAGGCAAAGATTCCCAATTATACAGATTGTAGGATTAAATTGACAGGAACAGATCACCTGTAACTAGGCTATATAGTATAGCTGGAAAAATTGAACAAGAATTAAATATCAAGTTTTAATACATCTTCCATATATTTGTAAGAAAGAGGTAGCTATTGACATCTATTGAAACTATAGACAGGTAGTCTAGGTTTAGCTCCTTAAAATGTGTGTAAATCAGGTCACAGAGAGATGAACCCCCTGGGAAGCCTCAACTACCCTTCATAGTGCTACAGCAGGCACAGCACTCACCAGCAGTAATGAAAGACTAAGGACTTCATAGTCTCCCTCGCAAAACAGTTCTTGCCTACAGTAAGCTTAAAACCAGCTGTTATTTATGAAGTTAACTGTAATTTTAAGACCAGTCCATGAAAAATGTGATAGGATCTTGAATGGGTTATGGAGAGCATTCACAAGTTTCCTATTAAGATGAAAAAGGCAGTACCAGAGGGTAGAACATTTCTAGTTCATCATAATTTAGCTTCTGATGCACTTAAATAAGATTAGAAGAGGTGTAATCAGATAAAAGAAGGAATTATTCATTGACTGCACTTCTTAGAAGAATGTGTTTTTTTCCCTGATGCATTCATACCCAACTTCTTTTTAAGATACAAATGTAAAAATGATTGTACAGAAGAGCATGTGTTTTATATGACTTCTACTTAAAGGCACCCAATGTATTTGCCCGATGCCATAGCTGACAATGTTGCTATTACTATACTTTCCTAGAAGATCACAGGTAATGAATGAAGCAATTCTTTTCTGCAGCTGCGCTTTTAGAAATACACACTGAACTGCCTAAGACATTTTTGTTTTAACAACACATTATTTTTCTCCCTCTGATCTGGAGACATCATACAAGATCAAAAGAGAAGGTGAACTACTTGATGGTATTGTGGGCCTCTGGATGTTTGATTGGCTTCTGGGCCTCCCCGGCAGCCCTTGGTCTTCAGAGCTCAATGAATGTGTGAATGAGTGATGCAAAACTGGCACTGACTCATCCAGGAGCTGGGGAAGATGCTCATTGTGTTATCAAGGTCTTAAGGAGAGTCAGCAGTGGATTTGGCTCTGATTAACATCCTTGAAGATTTTCAACTAACTCAGCCCAAGTTTCATTTTAAGGGAGAGGCTTTGAGACTGCATCTCTCTGATAATATCATTTTAGCCTCTACTTCAAATTTAGTAAAACAGGGATCAGATATTAGCCAACGATCTTTAAATAATTGCTGTATGATACATCCATGTTTTGAGAAATTCTTTTTTAAAATTAGTTTAAACCCTTTTGGTGTGTTTCATTAAAAATGATGCTCTCCTTTTAGCTAAACATTGTTCAGGAAGAGGCACACTGAAAAACAAAGAGCAGAATCTCAGGAAATAAATTTCATACTGAATACTGAGTTTTTCACACTGATTTTTGCAGTGGTAAGCATTTCATATTGTGCTTCAGCAGTACATAAAAGCATTCCTGTTCCATTCAAGAGTGTACATACTTCTCCAAAGCTAAACAAGAATACAATTGGTAGCAAGGTCAAAGCTATCATTACAATGTGCTTTATTTCTAAATGCTTTTAAAATTTAAAAATATTTAAATAAATATTTAAATTGTATAATTGATGTTTTATGTTCCAGGAAACATTCCCCATGGAAGGAAAATAAGAGCAGAATTGACTAAACATTTGGTTTTGTTCAGACACTTACAGAAAATTTTTTCAAATCTGGTGTCATTGGTCTTGAAATCCTATTTCTATGCCTGCAAAGGCAAAAAGTAAAGGAGACAATAAATTTATACTTCATTTGTTTGTTTGAAGAAATTGTATTTAAAAGAGTTAAATAGATAAAGCATATATTGTTTTTTAAATTTGGTCCCTTATGGTCTATTTTCTAAAAGTTCATTAAAGTGAATTCATCAATGCAAGCAGTCTCCCTCCACTTGTTGAATGTAGATATGTCTGAATGCTTTGCATATACCTGTTGAATACAAATATATCATATAAATACATTTTCTTGTGATGAAGGTAACCCTGATAGTTAAGTCTTTGGTTATTCCCCACTCTATGCAATAGCCCAATAATTTGAGTTATCAGACTTTCTAGATGAATGGAATGTATACTCTTGAGTCCATTGTCTTCAAATAGAACCTTGCAAATTGAGCCTGAGACATAATGATGTATTCAGAAAGAGTATAAATAGTAGGTTAGTCACTCCTCAGTGAATACCGTGAATAATTTAGCTTGTGCCTTTACTATTCACTGCAGTCAATTTGACCCATATATTATCTTTCAGATACCAATCAGAAACAAAATTGTTGTTTTCCTTATATTTCATTATAGTCACTGTCATTCTATTTCTTACTTCACTTTAGAAGAGTAATCCAAAACAGACTAAGATTTTAAAAGTTGCCAGTGATTTGTCAACATCACATTTTCACTTTTTTATTGGCTGTAAACAGAACAGTCAGGCAAAATAAGACATACTGGAAAAAATTTCCAAGTGACATCCTGAACACAAACACACACACACACACACATTATGATTACCATATTTTTTCCTTTTAAAAATATGACAACTTTTATAACCTTTTAACAATATGCCACCGCTTGTTTTTTCCTGGGGAACATTCTTCTTGTTTTTAATGAGATCTTAATTGAAAACTCCATCCTAACTTTTGATTTATCTATTACACTTTTAATTCTGGATATTGTAAACATACACCCATAACATTTTACTTGCCTGGAAACAAATGCAGCATTCTGGAATGCAGAGCTGTTAACAGAAAAAGAGAAACATTAATTTGATATATTGATATTAGAATTGTAGTAATAGTGTTGGAAAGAGCAGATTGAATATAAAGTATATTAAAGTGAATATTAAAATACCTTGAGTAGATTTGAATATAAAGGAAGATTTGTAGTGAAAATGAATATGGCATATTAACTATTACCCAGAACTTTAATCTTAAGAAACATATACTAGTGGAAAAACTAGGAAGATAATATTGTTTATTTTGAAGATTCAAAACCTTATTCTATGCTATTATGTGAATTAATACTGATAATATTACAGCAAAGTCAAAGTATAATATGAGAGGTTTTGCCCATTTTTTTAGAAACAACAACAACATCATCAATAATAATGTGATCCTAGATTATTCTAGAAACAAAATTAATTTTATGTAATCTCTCCAAGGATGTTTTAACACTACCTTCACATATATATTTCATTATTAAAATGTTTGGTTCCTGTTTACAGTATTTTTTTGTATTCAGATCCTTTTGATGAATGAGGTCACAGGACCTTGTCTGCTCTTACTCAGAATAATAACATGATATAATAACATAATAACAAGAATAATCTTACTCAGAATAATGATATAATAACATTTTGCAGAACTAGAGCTTCAAAAACACTGTGCAAAAATAAACAAATAGATAAATCTCCAAGCAAGTGATAAAACGCATTTTTTAAAAGGATCAAGACATGAAAAATATTAGAACTAGTCATTATGTTCTGGGTTTGGCCAGGATACTTTCCCTTGCTCTTTTGTTTTCCTTGCAGGTTCCACTTCTGAGAACTGACTCTTGTGGTGAGAAGATGGTAAAAACTAAGAAAATACAACAGTTCAGTAAATGGGGAAATGCTTGCTAACGACATTAGAATTTTTCTAAAGCTAACTTCAATGGTCGCAGAGGGATTTCTTTTTTGGTTTTATCCCAAGAAGGGGAAGATAGTTCAGGAATATTTTATGAAGTTGGACACAGAGGTCCATGATCCTAGCTTCTTCTGGATGTGCATTGATAGGTTTAAATGCACTGAATGAAAGTTGCAGCATGTAAATACTGATAAGGTATAAGGAAATGTCTTTTATTGTGAGTGTGATCAAATACTAGAACAGAATGTCCAAAGATACTGTGGAATCATTATTCTCCATCCCTGGATATTCTCAAAACTTCACTGGACCCAGGTCCTGTTTGGAGCTGGGGATTGAACCAGCTGACCTCCAGAGATCATAAATTAGTCTGTCTCTAAGAATCTGTGATTAACATTTAATTTAACTGATTACCTAGATTTGTGCATATTGCAGGTACATAGATAACAGGTTGGCCTATACCATAATGAAGAGACTATAGCAGAGCTGAAATAGTCCTACTGGCATTATGAACGTTAGACTGCTCAAGCGTATGTTTAATATTGCAATGAATCATGCACTTTCTATCACGATGAAATATTGTCAAATGAACATAATTCTAAGCTGGTTTCTAATATTCAGAGAATTACATTTTTCTAATTCAGCTCTAAATAAATCTTTAATTTTATAATTTCTGACGATAAACTTTTCATATTTGGCAATACTACACTTTTTGTGGTTATTTCATTTGATAATTTAGGATCTTTGAGGGAAAATCCTAGCTATCCTTCTTACAAGAAACAGCTCAGAAGTTGAAGCAGAAGCCTAGAATACTGAAGAAAATTTCCTGAGGCAGATTCTGAAAAAGCTAAGAGTAAAAATGGAAGAGTAGCATATTGCAACTTTTCTCCTACTGATAATAAAAAAAACCCTAGTAAAAGAGCAGGAAGCACAGAAAAATAAACCCCTTAGAAATACAGATTAAGCCAGGCACACTCATGTACATGTCTTCAGTGAACACAGAGCTTTCTGCCTGGCAGGAACAGATGTACCTTTCTCAAATCAGAGAGGGGAGCAATGAGGGCTGTACGAGTATCTTCACCGCAGATTAACAGCAGGGGCTGAATCAACAAATCCTAACGTGCTCATCTATGCTGAAGGGTGAATTTTCATTACACTGACTTTTATCCTCTCTGTAGAACAGGCATGAGGGAAAGCTGTGCAGTGGAAAGAAAGGTCATCTTCATCTTCTAATTCCTAAAATGGTAATGCTGTGATAGGTGAGAAATCTCCTCCCAAAGGGGAAGGTAAAGGCACTGAAAGAACAATCTAGTGGGATGCTTACAATGGAACAGTTGTCACAATTCATTTTTCACTATTCAGCTTTCTAGTCCTTTCTTCTGTAGCTGGCCAGGGCAGATTATCTTGCCCAAAGCTTTTGCCAGTGCCATTTATTGACCATAGTAGCCGGGAAAAAGGAATCCATGTTCTCTGTTGGCAGGTAAGGAGAAATACTTCTCTCTTCTTCTAGCTCTAGAACACACTCTTCCCTCCCCCCTCCCCCCCCCTTTTCATCCCATTCTTATTGTGAGAACCAACACAAGTGGAGTTAGAAGCATTACTGAAACCAATCATAAAACCCCAACACAATTCATAATACAATGAGATGCAAGGCTGCTACTTATGCTGAGTATTAGATTTTACTTCATATCTTGAGAAGAATCAGCCTGACAACAAGGACCTCTTGGGACCACAGATGATTACATTGACCAAATAAATAAGATCCAAGTCAGACCAGCGAAGACATATTTGGAAGCAATAACCTGAAAGAATCAAGTATTCATTCAGCATCAGTAAACATTAACATTTCATACACTTTTTCTTTTTTCTTTTTTTTTCTTTTCTGCAGGCTATGGTGTTAAGATAAGGAGATAAAGAGAAAGATTAATCTGTCATAAACTATCTGACCTGAAATTAAACTTGATGCTCATTACTAAACTTATCAGAGCAGGAGAAAGAATTTCAAAGGTGGATCTGAAATGTGGTGACAGTGAAGTTATTGAAATATTCCACTGCTACTAGATATTTCAAAGAGTGGTTTAATTCAGTTACAAAAACTATGGAAGGGTTAAAATTTCATCTAGAAATGTTCTTACATCTTTCCTTACACATTTGAAAGTCACATAAAATGAAAAAAACAAAATTAGGAGAACAGAAGTTCAACCTGGAGTACCTTAGAAGCCTGATTAAAGAGTTCCTGTAGGTTTTATAAATCTGTTAGCAATATCCTACAGGGCCATTAACTTTCAATAAAAGATATAAAAGATGTACTGGGTCTCTGAATATTGGTAATGGGATGTATAACACTCATGTCCAGCTTGTCAGGTCAAATCCAACCCACACTGAAAAGAGGTCTTTCTGATGCTGATGTGAAAGTTGGTGGGTTAACTACAGTTCTTTTAACTCATGCAACTTCAGTGGTTGTTACCTATGCCTCATGCCTAGATAACCTCCCTGGACCTTCTGGTCACACTCTTCCTGATGCACCCCAGGATGCCATTGGCCACCTTGGCCACAAGGGCACATTGCTGGATCATGGTGACCTGCTGTCCACCAGGACTCCCAGGTCTTTTTCTGCTTTCTCTGCTGGAGAGCAGCTATGAGGTCAGCCCCCCACTCTTGATCACTATCTTCCCCAGGAACAACTAATTCTTTAACTCTTTATAGCCTTTTGATTTTCTGTTTTCTCCTGTTGCCCTGTAATCATCCCATGAGTGTTTGTTTGGAGGGTATTGTGAGCACTCTGTTACGTTGCTGCTTGCTTTCACCAGCATCAACTTATTAGCCAAGATCAATATATTAATACAGAAAAAAGCCAACAATCCAATATAGCAATGAATTACTGTCTCATTGACAGTAATAGTGACACTCATAGTGTTCAAAAATGTATTACACATTTGTATCCCTAGATAACTGCATAACATCTCCCCCTTATTTCCTGTAACGTTGGCTTTAGGATAATTGCCAGAGTGAGACATGTCTTCCTTCGAAAGTGCAACACCAGGCAGCCATCCTTGCTAATAATAGCAGAGTGCTTCAGTAATACTTCTGAAGTGACTTCTGAAGTGATTACATCTTAAATCCTAGTGGAAAAATGGAGGACAGATAAACTCAGTTACCACCCTCTGTGCAGTTAGTCATCAATGGACTTAGTGTTCAAGGGCTATGATCCACAAACTGTTACTGTGCTAATCACTCACATAAATGTAATACACAACAGTAAAAAATAAACATAAAAGCTGGTTTGAGCTTATAATGATAAGCACTCAAGAATTAAATAACTTCAAGATAAAAAATGTCTTCCCCTAATTTGCATCCAAACTCTTCTTTGTGCAAATGCATTATCATACTGTCTTTAATTACATGGTGATACGCTGCTTCTCCTGCAAGACTTTCATTAAGTGGAAATCTGATAAACTGAGGAATCTTGTTTGTCTAGCAAACTTTCCTTAAGCAGAAAATCTCCACAAACGCAAGCCAACAAATTTTACAAGTGTTCTACCATAAGCGTAGTTTAATTCTGCAGAGGGCCTAAGTCCATGAAGGTGTCAAGTGAAAGAAAGAAAACCAACACATTTAAAAATCAATATAATTACAGTTATTTTGTTAACAGTCCACAAGAAGGAGTGGTTTCAGTGTTTTTCAGAATGAAAATTTATTTCCAGGAGAGCCTGGTAAATGTGCTGCCTAGTTGCTAAAAAATTTATTTTTCTTGTGGAAAGATATTTCTACACAATTTCTCCCAGTACTTAAATGTGCAAACAGTATTTTAATTCAGGTTTTCTCTTCCCGTGTTCTTGAAGAGAATGTCTGTTTCATATTTAACGTGATACTATTTGTACTAAAAACCTGAAAGCCTTACTCAGAAATCTCCCACGCACATTTTGAATGTTTTTAAAGAGCTCTGTGTTCATTAAGGGCCATTTTCTCTGCAAGCAGGAAAAGTTCTGACAGCATCACTAAAGGATGCGGTAGGAAACATAATCAGATTATTTGTAGTCTTTTGCTGTGAGTTTCCAATGGAGTATGGTCAGTTTGAGTGAGAAATTGTCTAGTTATTCTATATCTAAACTCATAATACAGTATTTTGCAGCTATTTGGTAGTCCATTTACTGTTTTTGAAGCAAATAGTTAACTGCCTTCTTTCAGGATGTGCTGCAGTGAGCTAAGAGAAGAAAAAATATTCAGTATACATGGTGTCAAGATTTCACAGTTGGGATACAGTTGACTTCTTATGAGCAGCTGCTATAGTGCTATGTTTTGGATTTGGGATGAAAACAGTGTTGGTAAAACACCGATGTTTTCAGTTGTTGCTAAATAGTCAAGGTCTTTTCTGCTCCTCACACAGCTGCACCAGCAAGTAGGCTGGGAGTGCATAAAAATTGGAGGGAGACACCACCGGGACAACTGATCAAAGGGAGACCATAAGACATCATGTTCACTATGTAAAGCTGGGGGCAGAAGGAAAGGGTAGATGTTTGGAGTTATGGGATTATTTTTTTCCCAAGTAACCATTAGAAGTGATGGAGCCCTGCTTTCCTGGAGATGGTATAACACCTGCCTGCTGACGGGAAGGACTGAATGAATTCCTTCTTTTGCTTTGCTTGCTAAGCAGCTTTTGTTCTACTTATTAAACTATTTCTATTGCAGCCCATGAGTTTTCTCACTGTCCTGATTCTCTCCCCCATACCACCGGGGTGGCAGTGAGCAAGCAGCTGCGTGGTCCTACTTGCTGGCTGGGATTAACCATGACACATGGTCACAGAATCCAGGGATTGCTTCTCATATGAAAGTGCACATGTTTATGTACACACATATTACAAACAGGCCTAGGTACATCTGTTGCAAACTTAAGAACATGCATATGAAGCAGACATGAGCCATGTGGCACTTAGGCCATTTTCCTTAGGAGTTAAACTGGGTCTTGGAGAACATTTTCCCTTTTCTTTTCTTTTCTTTTCTTTTCTTTTCTTTTCTTTTCTTTTCTTTTCTTTTCTTTTCTTTTCTTTT